>JAGFBZ010000560.1:0-332500 GCA_018398805.1 Hirundichthys speculiger
CCCTCGCTTTGCTTCGTTTCAGTGGTTAGCTCGTCCTGCACTTGACTTCACTGTGGCGTTTCTGACATTTTATAAGGAAATAATACACTGTTTTAACTTGATGTTTGTTGGGTTGTAAAGTGAAATACGCGTTCAATTAAAATGTTTCAGGTTGACGTGTTTCACTCGCTTTAAATACCGCTTTTCTTATATTACTTTACCGTTTTGTCCTATGACATCACGGAGGCTACTAGAGATCAAGCTAGGCCAATTGAAGCAGAGCTTCCGGTGGGTAAACAAAATAAAAGTCAAAATAAAACGTATTCAATTTTATCCTATTTTCTTTTTTGTAACCTGATACAAATATCGCATCTGTATTGTTTTATTAAAACCTTTGTTATGCTTTTTAAGATTTTTTTTGGGGGGTGGAGACATTTATCTTCATTAGTGTTTTTATATCATGAAAGAAAATCGAGAAACTTCCGGTCCAGAACTGTTTTTTACTATCTCACTTTACGGACATTATAGGAACCGTGTAGTGAGCTACACGGTCCTGTTTACTTTTGGTACTTTGAAATGTTTAACAAAAAATGTGATTTATGACAAACGGTTTTGTAAAAATGTGTTTTAAGTGATAGTTTTCAATCAATCAACCTTTATTTTTATAGGATCTCACTGTAACCCGCTGGAACCCAAGTTGCTTTAAATCAAATCACAAATAAAAAACCATAAGAGCAGAACAGATAAGGTTAAAAAAAAAAATAAAAAACAGGTTTGGGCATAAAATCATAAACAAAATAAGTTTTAAAAAATGTAAATCCTTACCTTATGAATGTAAAATCAGAAAATTTGAAAGTAAAGGTTCAGACAGTGACTGTGTCACTTTCGTACTGTGATTGTGAACGTCATTGACTGATTTTAATCCGTTTTACTTCGTGTCTGCAGCCCACCATGCCTGCCCAACCCCCTGTGAGGGAGCCGGAGGAGGAGATGGAGGCCGAAGGAGAGTCACAGCTCCCTGAGGCCAACGGAGAGGTGGAGGAGCCGAAAGAGAAGGAAAGAAGAGCAGATCGGGGAGGAGAGGAGACAATGGAGGAAAGTATGGAGGAGAGGGATAGTGATCTGGAAGAGAGTGAAGAAGAGGAGGAAGAGGAGGAGAGTTCAGGTGAAAAAATATATATATTTCAGTATTCTACTAACCTTTTTGCTTGTTATAATAAAGTAAGAAACGGCAGACAGACTTACGATAAGTCCCTTATTTATGTGTTTCTGTGATCTTTATGAAGAGATGGATGACGAAGATTGCGAGCGGAGAAGAGGAGAATGTCTAGACGAGATGATGGACCTGGAGAAACAGTTTCAGGATCTGAAAGAAAAGTAATCTAAAATCAGTTTCGCCGTTTCAAAAACGCATCTCGGTGAGCGACAGGCTGACTTATCGCGTGTCCCGCAGGCTGTTTCGGGAGCGCCTGAATCAGGTGAAGGTGAAGCTGGACGAGGTGCTGACGGGGAAGGCTGGAGAATACAGGGAACCGCTGGCGGCGCTGCAGAACAACATGCAGATACGGACGCAAGTGGCCGGTGAGGAAAACGCACTCCGCTGCTCCGTTATCAGGCAGGACGGTTAAACCATCTGGTTCTGAAACAGAAGTCTGACTTTAACATCCCCTCGCCGTCTCTTTCAACAGGTGTGTACAGAGAACTGTGCCTGCAGGTGATCAAACACAAGCACGAATGTGAAGTGCAAGGAGCGAAGCAGCACCTGGAGGTGATTCACACTCGTACAGAGCGTTACAAACGCCACCCAGGCGCTTAAAAGAGAACACTAGAACTTTGAGTTTGTATTATTATAAATATCGCGTGTGAACTCTTGTGTGTGTGTGTTGCAGAGCGAGCGCACGTTGCTGTTTGACGCCATGAAGTCAGAGCTTCTGGAGAAGATAAGGAGACTGGAGGAGGACAGGCAGAACATAGACCTCACCTCAGGTAGGAGGATTCTGCTGAAACCTTCTCACCGTGTGTCTGAAAGCAAACAAGTGAACTTATTTTTCACGGTTAATAGGGACCGGCGCCTCGCAGCGTAAATCAAAATCCGTGAACTGGAGCCGGAGCCCCCCGAGCCTAAACAATGTGTTTAAAATATGTTTAAAAACCCCAAAAAAGTAGCGAAACAAGACAAAGACTCAACTGTGGTCTTTCTGTTACCTTCACAGCCTCTGGTCTCTGAACCGTAGTAAACAAACTACTGGTATTGTGCTATTTTTGGCCCATAATTAGCGGCTAACACGCTAACAACAACAAAACAAAAAGTCCAGTTTTCTCTGCATGGAACGAGCACTTTATTCTGGCACTGCAGGAACTTGTAACATCACACAGGTTGTATTTCATCTAACCCCCTTTTCTTCTGCCGTCCCACATCATTACCCATAAGGCCACCTTCTTAAAGGGGTCAGACTGGCTCACAGCATTTCTTCACTGTGAGAGAACGCGCACAACATCCTGTGATGTTTCTGCGATTTTTAAAATTTTTTGAAATTACATTATATACATATTTCTGAAAAAATCCGCAAATAACTAAAACCGCAGAACTTAAACTGCAAATTGGCGAGGGATCGCTGTAAAAAAGTTTCAGCAAATCCTTCAACTGCCCCTTTTGTAGAAGTCTAACAGAGAGATATCTGCCAGCGTGTGGTACATGTTTAATTAATATTCAGAGGAGTGGTGGTCATGCTGTTATTTTTTTTATCTTGTTCCAGAATGGAGTGATGAGATGAGAGGGAAGAAGTGTAAAAGAAAGAACCTGCTGGGTCGTTCAGAGAGGAAGAAGAAAGTAGCTCTTGTTTCAGGTATGATGTGTTTTGAGGTGATGGTTTGGCGGCTGGGACGGATAAACTGACACGTTCAGGCGACAGAATAACGGCCCGTCTGTGTCGCAGGGCCCTTCATCGTCTACATGCTGAGAGACATCGACATCCTAGAAGACTGGGCCGCCATCAAGAAGGTAATGTCTCTGTGGAGATTCTCACTTCTGGAGAAGAAAGCTCATCTTCCGTCGTTGACACGGAGCAGATAGTCGGCTCGGAGAGATGATGGTGTTCTGGTCTGACGGACTGATCTGTGTGTTTTCAGGCAAAAGCGGTGCTGTCGCCAATAAAAAAGAAATCTGACAGTGAGTCGATTCCGAGTGCACGCGTTCATCCTGCAGATGCGGTTTCCTCCTAACTGGTCTCCTGTGTTTCTTTCAGAGCGGTGATGGTGGGATGATGGGAGCATCCGAGCAGCAAAGAAGACTCACTAAAACTCACCTGCATTTCCAGCTACTTCCAACCAGGTTTTGTCTCCTCGACTGAAGCTCAGCAGGCTGTTGAGCTGTTTTGGTTTTTTTAGCGCCTTCACCCCCCCCACCACGACTCCCAAGCACCCTGTTGCTCTTTAATCTATTGCTATTTAAAATGCATTCTGAATGATATGACAACCATGTATTTATAGAATGATTTATAATGCTGATTAAATTTTTTATCTTTTATGAAACGATCTTTCTTTGGGAATCACTGCTTTAAATGAAACAAAGTGTGGGCCGCGGCCCCCTGGTGGGCCGTCGCGGTGCTGCAGGTGGGCCGTGAGAGGTCATAAACAAATATGTTTTAAATCCTCGATCTTTTTTAAATATGTTTTTAATTACTGTTAAATATTAAAGACATGATTTAAAAACATTAAGAAGTACCAAAACAAATCAGTTAACTGTTTTTCTACTGTCATCTTAACTTAATATGACAAGTGTCGCCTTATTTGTTGACCCCTTACATTAATGTCAGAACAAAGCTTCCAGTCCTGAATGTTGATCACAGTTGTGATTAAAGGTTTCGGTGGCCGTGGAGATTTTTCACATTTCAAATTGGGCCTTGGTATTCTGAAGTTTGGCAAAGGCTGATTTAAAGAAACAAAGAGGCCAACTACAGACAGATTGGTTTGCTTTTGTCTGGAATATATTATTTGGCGTCGGTTGACTGTAGAAACGAGCTGAGCGACCTTTTTAAATGAAATGTTGCAATATCTGCCCAGTGTTTATGTTTAGATTTTAAATAGGGATGTCCGATATTGGCTTTTTTTGCCGATATCCGATATGCCGATATTGTCCAACTCTCAATTTCCGATACCGATATCTACCGATACTGATATATGCGGGCTGTTTTTCCTCAAAACTAATTTTAGGTAACATCACATATCTCCTGTCGTGGAATTAACACATTGTCTGTGCAAAAAAAAAAAAAAACCCGATACCGATATTTACCGATATTACATTTTTATGCCAATATCGGGCCGATAATATCGGTGGGCCGATATAATCGGACATCCCTAATTTTAAACCGTTCAGATTCAAGTCTAAGTGGATCATTTCACACGTATAAAAATGCAATTACTGACACCTAGTGGTAAAGACGGAGGTAGCAGCCGTCTCAACCCACTAGCAATAAATTATAAATTTATTGGAAGGTTGTATTTCTCTTTGGTTAACTTTGGTGTCCCTCCAAACTCGTCAAATATGATACCGTGAACATCAGACATGTGAAAATTACCACCCTGCAGAGGAGTGCCTCCTCCAGTGTTCGCTGAGATTTTTCCACTGTAATAAACTTCAAACGGATGCCTGCGGACGTTTTATTGGCGAGTAAAAAGGAGGCGCCACGGATACCAGAGTAAATGAAATGTATCAGTCTTTTAAGAGACGTTTAATGCTTTCGCAGTCGAGCTATAAATACAGGCAGGTGCAGAAGTATTTGAACAATGAGGGTTTTTATGATGCTTCCTCTATAAACTTCTGCAGCGGATTTGAAATAAAACGAGACGTGATAAACGTGAAGACTTCCAGCCTCGCTCTTCAGAGGTAATGCAAAACAGGGCCGTTTATCGGTCAGGAGTTGCAGCAATTTGAATCCAGGAACCTCCGTTTTCAGGGGCTCAGATGTATGTGGACAAATACAACCATCATTTTTTACCCTTGGATGAAAATAATTTACAGTTAGTGAAGTCTGGAGCCCACGGACATCAACCATGTTCTGACTCTCCTACCTGGAGGTGTCATTATGACATCATCCGTCTGTACAGTGAAGCAGACTTCTATCATTTAGCTGAAGCTGACCAGACTACAGCCCTGAACACCTCTGAATTCATCGAGCTACTTTTGTCAACAGTCCCTTCATCACTCAACACCAGCGAGCCCGTCCCATTAGCAGCCATACGTGTCCATGTCATGACACTTCCTCCACCATGTTTCACCATGTTCATTCTGGTACAGAACATGGAAGGCTTTTTTTTTTTTTTAAATAACTAACCTTTCATAATCTTAGATGTCACCAGTGGTTCGCACCTTGTTGTATTTACATTCATGTAGACTTTGACAACGGTGTGTTTACTTTCTCCTCAGTATTCGTGACTTCTGGTGATGTTGTGTTTTTTACTCAACAAGTAAAATATTCTGCAGTCATCCACTTCAGCTGTCTTCCAGGCCTCTTGATGTCCTCTCTTATGAAGACTACACATGACCTAAGGTTTTTGCTGTCTCTCTCGTAGATTTTATGATCCTTTTTCATCTCGACGATGGCCTCCTCCACTTGAATCTCCTTGGACTTCATATCGATAGCTCCCGTCAAACACCTGAAAATACCAACTCAGTCCCTGCTGTCAACTCAGACCTTTGACCTGGGTCAGTTGTCTTGAAGTAATGAAGAAAAGGACCACCCATGAACACTTTTAGACAGTTGCCCAAATACCTTTAAGCCCTTGAAAATGGAGGTCCTATACTTAAAATGACTGTAATTCCCAAATGGCAAATGTCATAGTTTTGTGAAACCTCTTAATTTAAACCCAAAGGTCTACACGGGTCTACACTTTGATCACATCTTGATTGTTTCATTTCAAATCCACTGAAGTGGTGTATGAAGGCAAAATCCCCCCCCCCCCCCCAAAAAAAAAAACAACAACTTTGTCATAGTCCAAATACATCTGGATCTAACTGTCTGAAAATGCAGTGCTGCCATTTCTCCAACATTTCTCAGATTGACAGACGGCAACAGCTGCTTCTCTAAGCTTATTACTTATGTCTTTCCTCCTTGGCATTGTGTTAACATGTGCATGAAGGCTCCAGGCCATCAAATGGTCAAAACATCTGCTTTCACAGAGGTGCTCACACTTGCTTATTATCAATTTGGTGTGTTAGATTAGCTTCCCCTGGCTGCTACTTGCAATCGTAATTCCTATAAAAGCAGCGTCCTCAGTTCTTCCACACATTGCTTACGTTTTGTAAAATGACACTGTTTGTCATGTTTTGTTGTATGTACTGTTCTTAATTGTTACACTATTCTATGTACAGTATTACGTTACATTACGTGAGCACATACACCCTGGCAACACTACACTAGACAAAATGTATGAATAGTTATTATCCATTAGCTTTAGCACTAAGAATTCAAGCACGTATATTCTGACTGGTTCATTGTTAGTACATGAAATACAGAGATGACTATATAAACAGATGCAGGTAGCAGCACTGAGGTGAGATGGTCAGAGGACTAGATCACCGGTCACCACACCAGTTAGTACCCTTAACACATCTACACACACAGGTGGAGGTAAACGCTGGGATGGAACTGCAAGTCAGCATGCGACTCAGGAAACTCTGGGCTGTTAATATACAGAAGAAAAAAAAGGGGGCAAAACAGCACAACAAACTACAGGAAAGAAAATGGAGCACAGTTACAGTAACAATGTGCTACTAATTAACTATGGACTGAGCTGGAGGAGGAAAGGAGAAAAGCAGTGGAGACACCACTCAGCAGATCATGTTGCGTCCCCCTGTAGCGTAGGCCTATAGCAGCATAGCTATGACGAAGCTGTGATTAAGACGAGCTACTCTAGTCTGAGCTCCTACAACTATGGCTATAACTATTAGCCCCTACACACTATAGTTTAGACTAACTGTAGGCTTTACTGAACAGAAATGTTTTCAATTTAGTTTTAAAGATGGAGGTGGTGTCAGCCTCCTGAACCCAAACTGGTAGCTGGTTCCATAATAAAGGTGCCTGGTAGCAGAAGGCCCGTCCTCCAAACCTACTTTTAGATATTCTAGGAACGACGAGTAATCCTGAACTCTGAGAGCAGAGAGCTCTATTAGGAGCATAACGTGCTATCAGGTCTTCTAGATAACGAGGAGCTAGGCCATTAAGGGCCTTATATTTGAGAAGCAGAATTTTAAACTCAATTCGAAATTTTCCAGGAAGTCAATGGAGGGAGGCTAACACGGGAGAGACGCGATGTCGCTTACGGATTCCTGTCACCATCCTCGCTGCTGCGTTCTGGATCAATTGGAGGCTGTTCAGCGAGCTTTTTTAAACGTCCTGCTAACAACGCATTACAATAATCCAGTCTAGAACTGACAAACGCGTGGATTAATATTTCAGCATCACCCTGGGAGAGGATGCTCCTAATCTTGGTGATATTTCAGAGATTAAAAAATAATATGCTGCTTAAATGACATATCCTGATCAAAAATGGCTCCAAGGTTTTTCACAGCTGTGCTGGAAGCCAGCATAAACCCAGCTAATCCATTCCTCAGGTGTTTGCGACCAAAGACAATAACCTCTGTTTTATTTGAATTTAAAAGCAAAACGTTAGAGGACATCCGGGTTTTAATGTCATTAAGACACCCTTAAAGTTTGGCCAATGGTTTTGCTTCCTCTGGTTTCATGGATAAATACAGCTGCGCATCATCAGCATAGCAATAAAGGTTTATGCCATGGTTCTGGATAATTTTTCTCAATTTTATTCTATGACCATCTTATTTTATTTTTAAATGAAACCCTGATGCATCATAACTACAGGAAAGAGAGCTGGTGCACCTTCTTTGACTGTGATACATCTGCAGGGTCATTCTGTAAGTAGCTGTAGCTTCGAATGTTGCAACAACAAGACATTATAGATCCTAAAGGAGGTGTAATTTACAGATGACTGAACAGCAACAGACCTGAGACAAGAACATGTTTGGAAAGTTTTTATTGGACATTAAGAGAGAGACAAACGTGAGGCATTTATATATATATTTTCACGTAGCAGCGAAAGTCAAGAGAAACCGGAGAGAGTTGTGGATAATAATAATAAAGTGCCTCTTCCTCTCTTCTCAAATCCCTCTTAAACTACACACAGAGGTTTTCTATAAAACATCTGAATTACTATTGTCAGCAAAGTGTCAAAATAAGTTTTCTATTATAATCAGTGTTTTTATAGAAGTGGCTTTGTTGAAAATGACACCTGTTTTTCTCATGACTATTTCCTCTTTTTACACTATCTTCCTTTCCCACCCTCGCCCTTTTCTTTTCCCCCCCACCCCTCTGTGGAGATCGACCCCCACCTTTCCCTCACCCACGCTTGCCATTTCAGTGAGATGCTGCGTCACAGGTGACGCCGCCGCCCCCCCCTCACAGGTGCTTGCTGAGTTTGCGCGCCTGCCTCTCCCGGGCTTCGAAGGCCGCTTTGGTGTCCAGGAGCTCGTCCAGCTGCCGGCGGATTCGGGCCATGTCGAGCTGGGTGGCCTCGCACTGCTCCCTGAGGGCGGCCGACTCCCCCCTCAGCTGGGCGGCGGCCACGGAGAGCTGCTCGCTGCGCTCGCGGCACTGCAGCTGCATCCTCTTGGCGTCGCTCAGGAGGGACTCCACGCTCACCACCACCGAGTCGCACTGGTCACTGGACATGTCCTGGGCAGAGACAGAGGCCGGGAGGTCAGAGGTCAAAGCTGACGCTTAGGGACTGAAACCAGAGTTAAGGAGACTTTTAAGCAGATATCAAGCGTGAGGCCTCTCTCTGTGATTCTGCTCTATTTTGTAGTAAATTTGCAGTAAACTAGAGCTCTCCTGCCAAAACAGCAGATAAAGTGAATCAATAGCTGGCTGTCATAAGTCCAGCACAGATCAACAGGTTTAAAACTGAACGTTTGATCTGTGGCGATAGAAGTAGCTTAAAGAGGCTTATCGTGGCTTATCTCGGTCCAGAGCAGTGCCCACTGCCTCCGTCCTCGTCCTACCACCAGTCCCCCCCCCCCATCTCTCTCTCTCTGATGCTATCTGTTCATAATTACATAGTTTATTTCTCTAACCGGCAGTTACAGAGCAGGAACATGTGATGATGTCTCACCATCGACTCCAGGGTCAAGATGATCTCAAGCCTCGTTGTCCTCAGGCCTCGCTCGCCGTGCTTCAGATTACCTGAAGATCTTAAAAGCCGCAAGGCAACTCCAAGAGTGAATCCTCCTTTTATGTGTGGAGGGCGAACGAGGCTGCTGCAGGCTGGATTACAGGACGAGCAATGAAAATACCAATTTATTCCTTTACGTCTCTCTGTCCCCTCTTGTTTCCCTTCTTCCAGTTCAGCCTCACCTGTCCTGCTCTCTCTTCGGTGAGCGGTATCGTCTCCCTCAGGCTAAAGTGAGGAAGGTAATCCACAGAGATAAGTCGTTTAGGGAAAGAGGGAAGCAGGTGTGCTGTAACGGAAGGTGTAAGCTCTGCCGGTCTATTTTGATCTGCCGGGTTTCCTGTAAGGCGCTCAGTCGTGAATGCCAGTTCAAGACTCAGAAATCACTGAGGACTGCAGCCGTTTCCTCGACAAATGAAATAATTAAGTATGCATAAACATAAGAATATTTTTTAGTGAGTGTGATGACTACTTTTCAACATCAGAGTGGCCTGATCCAGTTCATAGCACTTTAGTAATATGAGCTGCCTCTGATATTTCACCTCTGCTCATGACTTGGATGAGACAAGAGAATAAATCAGTTAAAAAAAAACAAAAGAAAAACAATCCTCTGGACCCCAACTTTATTCAAAACAATATTTATAGCAAAAAATTACACTCTGTATGGAGCATCACATTTAAAACATTTTTTTTTCTTTTCAAAAGACCTGTCTAAGACATTACAAGCGCAGGACTACAAGTAGAAATGAGTTTTAGTATGTTATTGACCACTAGAGGGAGACATTGCTCAACACATAAATGCTTCAAGTCCCTCTAAGAAACATAAGGAAATAAATTTGGGTCATTGGGTTTCCACTCATTGACAAATGCTTCTAGTAGCATCACCACAATCCAAACGATCCACATCTTTGAATTTGGACTATTTATTCTAATGGTAATAGTGCATTTTTACAACCAGATCAACAGATGACGATACATGGAGCAGGTTTAAGGAAGAAGACAAAGGGGGGTTTGCAAATTCATATCGTGCTTTTGTTTGAGCTGCGTAAAAGTGCAGAGATTTTGATCACGTGAGAGGTTAAGGACATAATAAATTAGCTTCAGAGGCGCAGAGAAGACTTTAAAGCTACTCCATGTAGAGATACCCCCTCTGACCACATGGGGGAGCTGTTTAAGTGTCAGCCGTTGCATGAGACACAATGAAGTGCGCCTCTGGTGGGACAGACTGGTATTACGAGACATGCCAGACTGTCTCCACTTCATTTTCAGTGGCTCTTTAGTGATTATGGCAGATATATATGCCCCCATGTGGTTAAAAGTGGTATTGCTATCAAGAATGTGAAATTTCACAATAATAATGGTAATGATTTATGAAGCAAAAGAAGAGTTTCAAGTAGCAAAAACCAGTCATCAAATGAAAATATCTGAGCACTGTTAAAACATAAAATAAAATAAAAAAATGCCTATTGGTTGTGTAAACAAGGTGTGAGCAGAAACACAATCCGAATGAACAAATCGACAGACGTTCATCTGAAAAGACTTTGGTGGGTAAGATGTGGTAAATGCTCGCGTCGACACGTGGTTTTCTCTGTTTCAGGTTTACCCTCAGAGTCACTCGCAGGTTTGTGCACCGTCCCGGGTGTTACCGGTTCAAATCCCATCCTCATCGGAAACACGATACCTCCACTGCCAACTTTAAGACCCTCAAACAAAGAGTTAGTCACAGACTAGGGTTGTGTATTATCTTGAAAAAAAAAAAAAAACGACTACGAGAGAGCGCGTGCTACGAGTGCATTTCCCAATGATTTCCTAAAATCTTTTTAAAGGCACTGTCTGTGTATTTGCGACTTCACTGCGAGCCCCCCCCCCCATCCTCACTGCGGCCTTGCATGGTGGTTGACAAATGGCTCCCTCTCTGCGGCCGTCCCGTCCGACTCGCCGAAAAGAGCTCCGGTTGGTCCGGGGAAGCCGCCGGCGATCACCTTCGACCCCGAACTCTGACGCCTCTGGACGATCATCAGCACCCCGGTGATGAGCCAGAAGAAGAAGTTCACCCACACCGCCGTCTGAGAGGGGAAAATGAAGATGTGACTTGAAGCAGTGCTCTAACTGTACGTGCCATTTATTGATGATTAAAGGAACGTTTCAAGGTTTTCTTCTTCTTTTTGGCATCTAAGATTACTGGCAGCTTTCTCAGTCTACTTACATGACATGAATGAGTTTGGGTTGAATCTACAAATGTCATTTCAGTCACTGAAACAGTGAAGTACTCACCTCAGCTTTGTGTAGATTGGTGTAGAAACTCTGCCCTTTAACCGGGCTGACCCATTTCTTATCTTGGGCTTCGTCGCATCTTGAGAGACAGAAATGGACTGCAGGTTAAAAAGCGGAGAGAAAACCGATTGCGCTTTAACTTGATCTTTCGTGGAAGAAGCGTGCGCTGAATATGGAAAGATCCAGAACTGCAGCGGCCGTTTCTGGACCTGCAGTCCTGTGGTGTCACAAGCAGGGGCGGACTGGTAATCTGTGGATTCTGGAAAAGTCCAAAGCGGCCCGTTTTGGACTTTTCTTTTTGGCTCAGTTCATTAACCAAAATTTTCAGTCTATCAACTAACAGCAGGGGGCGCTAAGACGATCATTTATCATTTACAGGCCAAAAAACCAACAAAGCAGACTAATGTTGAGGGGGAGAAGTGTTTTTCATTTTGGCACTATTTATCTTTGTCTTCTCTTTTGTGGTGCGTGGTGGGTCAATGTCTGTGGAATAAGCTATAAATGTTGTTTGAAGGATGATTGTTGAACGGTACCCTAACTAAACACAGCTGCATATCATGGAGCAATTTAATTAAAAAAATGATAATATAATGTCAGGGTCCTACAATAGTATTTGCTCAGTAGTCTAGTGGTTCAGTGGGTGGACTCTCATAGTGGTTTGTGGGTTTAGTTTCCAGTGTTGTAATATGTTGTTGTGTCCCTTTTTAGTCATTGCTTTCTCTCTATCCAATAAAAGCCACTGGAAAATCTTTTAAAAAGATGCTGATATGACATATAAAACATAACCTGCTAACTAATGCTGACCAGATGGTGAATAATCTACTCTGTTGGGTTCATAAATGTGTTAATCAGATTCTGATGGAGTCAGCAGTCATGAATCTCACCACATCACTGGTTATGAGGTATTATTTATGTTTACATATCAGAACATTTTCATTTCAAACAGAAAAGAGATGTTTTAAATAAATGTATGGTTTATAAAGCTACTTTGTCATCTTTGACTATCTTTGAGTATTTTTGCAGTATCAAAAAGAGGCCGGTAGGGTGTCGTCTTTTTGGGTTTTTGGGTCACCCTAAAATAATATTAAAACTAGGGATGACCGATATTGGCTTTTTTGCCGATATCTGATATGCCGATATTGTCCAACTCTCAATTTCCGATACCGATATCTACCGATACCGATATATGCGGGCTATTTTTCCTCAAAACTAATTTTAGGTAACATCACATAACTCCTGTCGTGGAATTAACACATTGTCTGTGCAAAAAAAAAAAAAAAAAAAAACGATACCGATATTTACCGATATTACATTTTTATGCCAATATCGGGCCTAATTACATCCCTAATTAAACTATAATGTGTCAAGCAGGTGAATTCTGAAACAGAATAGACCTAAAAGGCTAAAAATGTAATGAGATTTAGGAAAACCAAATCTGTTTTATTCTTCTTTTCTGTTGCCTCGGTATCAAATAATATGTTTATCCAAAGCGTTAGAATTCTGGAGGTATAAGTTCAGGTTTAATGGCTGTTTTTTAATGGCTTTGTTTTGGAGATGCAAGTGATGTTTAGTCGAAAATGAGCCCAGGTGCTGAAATGATCAGCTAATAATCTGAAGCACTGTGAGACGGAGGAGGACCCGAACTGTTTATATATTTAATCATATATTAAAGAGTCAAGAGTGAAAGAACATTTCACTTTAAAAACTGCAGCAGTTCGTCTCTTTAGTTCCCAAATGCACGATGTTGTTAAAAGATAAGATGATGCAACACGCTGATGAACACACGGCTTCCTGTTAAAAGATGCTGCTGATGTCTTAATCAACATGTGCATATTCTTTTTAAAACAAAACCCAAAAAAATGTGCAAATTTTAACAATCTATTTGCTGTGTTTGTGCTGGCTTCACTTACATTTAGGGCTTTGAAAAATGTGCATAAAGGCTCTTTCTTTTTATTTACACTTTGCAAAGTGTCACAGGTTATTTGTGCAACGTTGGTGGAGGATTTTGGTCACTGAGCTCTTTAGTATGTAAAGAGCTGCAGTCACGCCAATAACACTAAAGTCAGCTGGAGCTCGGAGCAGGATGTTGAAGTTTAACAGCATTTAAACGAGTCCCGGCTCCTCTTTATGGTAACCTTTGATTTTTATAAAAGGAAAAGAGTGAGTTAGAGAGGGCAATAACTGCCTTGTGACCGGCGTTGCATAATAACAGGAAAAAATATTTAAAGACGTGCATTTTACTTCCATAAACTGACAGTGTAGCGGCGAAATAAAGAAATAAAAGCAGATCAGCGCTGATAAAAAAAAGGAGAAACAAGAATCATTTTTTTTAGTTTCATCTGTGGCTTCTACCTGAAAGCTTTTGATTTCGGTGGCCGTGTCCTCACACGCATGTGTCTGCAGTGTGTGCACGTGTGTGTGTGTGTGTCACCTGGTGATGTTAACAGTGTGCACGACCGAGTCACAGAGCGAGTCGCGTCCGATCTTCAGCACGCAGCCTGTGATGAGCAGGAAGAAGAGGAAGACACCAGACAGGATCAGGATCAGGTTCATCCACATGCGCTCCCTGTAGGGGGGGGGGGCAGAAAGAGCATGAAAACGACTCCGTGAAAGAAAACAGAAAGAGAAATCCAAGCCCTGGACACGATGGAGCTCATGAATGAACATCACTTTGCTTCTGTGTTCTTCAGTTTAGGACAGAGGTGTCCGAAGTCTGCAGGTTTTACATGTTTCTATCATCAGACTTTGTGCTGGCTTGCTCACGTTAGCTCATGTTAGCTCACGTTAGCTCATGTTAGCTCACGTTAGCTCATGTTAGCTCACGTTAGCGTGATTTCAAAACTCCATGGAAGCGATGGTTATGTTTCAGGTGGCTGATCGGGTTTGACGTATTAAAGCTTGTGCTATTTTTCCCTCCTTCGCTTGGAGCATTTATCACAAATAACCAGTGAACTATCTTCTTCTGAAACTTTAACGAAGCTCCAGGCAATCGCGCCCATTAGTGCTGGGCAATATGACGATATATATCGTGGGGACGATATAAAAGTGTGTATCGTGCCATTTCTCTTCTATCGTTTCTATCGTTTCTAACCTAATTTTATCAATTATTACAGCAAATATGTAATTAAATAACCTGCAACGATAAATTTGATAGAAACATATCTACTTCTACAAAGTAGCCTTTTATGTTTGCACCTTTATTCATGGTTAATGCCTTAAAAAGAGTTCTCTTCAACCCTGATGTTTACTTTAGACACTTTATATTGGTTTACAAACTTTGCACTACAAGGTTACAGATTTCAGAAAGTTGAAAAATAATTATTGTTTATTTTTTATAGCTGAACTTCAGTGCAAAAAATGTGTTTTTCCTCTCAGAAACTGTTTGTGCACTTTAAAAAAAATGTGAAAGCTACTGTACCTCTGTACCTACCTGTTTTTGCTGCACTAAAATGTATGTTTGTGACAGTTCAGCTAAATGTCCTTTCAAAATAAAGTTGAAAAGTAAGCAATGAAATTTTTGTCAAACTTTTCAGAGAATAACTGAAAACATACTTTATTATGGTATATCGTGATATATATCGTTATCGTGATATAAAATAGTCCATATCGTGATATATGATTTTTTCCATATCGCCCAGCACTAGCGCCCATGTTGTTTTTTTATTTTTATAATCAGCGCACTGTGCCGCAATGCTGCATTCAAGGTGTAACGTAAATTCCCCTGTTCCCTCGTTTGCTAGTCGTTCTTTCAGGCTCATCTATTTTTTCTATTTTGTATGTGTAACATGTGGTAAAATGCTGCAAATATCAATTAAAGTCAGCAACTACCAAAATTATGACCGAGTTAACAAGTTGTTTTCTGGCCTGAGGGGGTATTCTTGATTTTTCTTACGGAGAAATAATTTTTCTGATTATGCCGACGTCACTTGAACATAACATTCACTGCCGGTCATTTAAGGCTCAGAGGGAGTGAGGCACTGCCGTGTTGACAGAAATATATATGTTATCAGGCCTATTCGTCGTGATATCGGACTTATCGGAATTTCCTGTTATCGGCCGATAGTTATCGGGTCGATAATTATCGTGCACCCTTAATTACAGCTGTTGATTTTAGCAAGGTAACACAGAATGACTCCACTCTGAAACTACACAGCTACATATTCCTGCGTGTCACTGCTACAGCTCACCTACAGATTAGTCTAAAAGGTGCAGTGATAACATGACTACTACGGTCATGTGACAGCCGTAAACTGCAGCACCTACGAGACAACAGGCAGCATGATGGTGGCAGGAAATGTGCTCTGGGAAACACACACCTTCTCATCTCTCGCTCGATGCACAGAGCGTACAGCCAGTACAGGGACAGCGAGAAACACACCACTGACACTATGATCGATATGGCCGACACGAAGTAGCAGAGAGAGGCGCCGCTGGACGACTGGACTCCGATGAGGTCTGATGTTGCGTTGTAGCTGACTCGTCCGTACAACATGCAAAGGCCTCCGAAGTTACCCTGAGACAGACACAGAGGAAGACAGAGAACTTTTTAAGCGTTGGGAGTTAATGAATGAATGGATTGTCCTGTATTGTTGTTCAACTTGTAAAGAGAAAGAGAGGAAATGGGAAAAAAAAAAACCCAAAAAAGTTAGTCCACAAACAGGTTGGACACGCAAAAACGATGTTTCATTTCACTTCACTTCTGCAAAAGTGAAAAGCAGGATGAAGTTAGTTTGAGGTTGGATGTTCATGTGACCCAGTGTTTCAAGAATAAAGCCTGATTGTTGCAGGACAAGAGACAAATGAGACGCAGCACTTTATTATTGCATGTGAGAGCTTCATTTGTTTTTTTTTTAATAATTGAGAATGTATTTTTTCAATAGCGTCCAGTCCGTGTGACCCAGTTACTATATTTATATGAGCAGTTTTAATCGAATTAAACACATACATGGAGGAGTAGTTTGATTTACAGTTATCTGTTAGTCTAATTATCACAAATTTAGTTCTGCTTCGGTCAAACTAAGATGTCGTGTTTGCTTTTTAAAGCCACCCTATGAAGCATTACCACTTCTGACCACATGGGGGCATACATATCTGCTGTGCTGACAAAAGAGCCACTGACAGAACCGTGCTTGTCGACAAAACGTCTCACCGAGTGGCAAACACTGCTGAAAAAAAAAAACAAAAAAACGCTTCCAGGTTTGTGAAAACAGAGGACAGAGAGAAAGAGTCCAGCAGCGATACTGAGACACTGACGTGTTTTTAGTTTTTCTGTTGGTGTACAGCGCTACACTTTAAGCCTGATTCATGTCACTGCATAACAGATACGCAGGCACCTTTGCCGTTTATACTTGCACGATATTTGTGTTGCTCTGTAATTACACCGGCAGCCTCTAGAGGGCAGTGGAGGATCTTTTCTGCTGTGCTGAACTTCCTTTCAGGCCTCATCTTCGAGAAGCGTAAACTAGAGGTCTTCACGGGTCCACTTTCATGGACCCGAACCCAAATGGACCCGTGAAAATTCGACCCGAAACTGACCCGACCCGAGCTATTAGCATAAGTCCGAACCCAAATGGACCCGCAATATTTGGACCCGGAACCAACCCGAGTCTTTAGTTTCCGACCACGAACCGAACCGAGTTACCCGAATAGAACCGAGACAATCCAGCCCATAGTTGCTAATATTAAAAGTTGTCTAGCGTTGAATAAAACTTGATTTTCTTACCTAAAGTTGTCTTCTTCTACCGGTTCAGTTGCTACATAGGCTACGTGATGTAAACAACAATAAATCCACGTCGTTATTTTCTTTGTGGATACAGATGCTATTGGTAGCAACTGCTAACGCTAATAGCCTACACTGGTCAGGACGTGTCGTAAATATGTTCTCTCATCCAGCGTTGTCATGTTGGTGATCCGTTGTGCTTTACAGCTAACCGCTAATAACACGCTACAGCAACACAATTGTTTCATGACAAACATGCCACATTAATGAATAATTAATTTAACTGCCCCGAGTCCTGACATTGGCTGCCACCGCTAATATCTTTACCTCTCTCGAGTAAACGTGGACCCAGCTTGTCAGAGAGCACCGACCGGACCCAAGACTAACTGTACCAATTCAGACCCGAACCTGGAGTCACGTCTTTTGAATGGACCCGAGACCCGATTTGGGTCGGGTCAGAACCTCGGGCTTTCGGGTTGTTGGGTTGTTCCGAAGACCTCTAGCGTAAACCACGATTTATTTAGTGCAGACAGAATATATCAGTCCCGGTTTCAGATTACAAAACCCTATTTCACGTCTTGTGAAAGCGAAACGTGTGAACACTGTAGACGTGCAGCTGGTGCGTGTCGGGGGTTGAAGGTGTGTCTTTATAACCGGGTCTCTATCCGTGCGTTTACATGGGAAGTTTAATTCCTCTTAAATTCAGAATTAAAAAACCATGTAAACACCTAATTCCATATGAAAATGTTAATTCCAAATTAAACTTAATTCCAAAGTAAGTGGCTGGTTTATTCTGATTTTAATTCCGAATTAAATAATTCCGCGGTCATGTATACACTCATTCCTCTTTAAATTAATTCCCGTCTTTCTGCGCATGCTCGTTCCCTTGCCCGTCTGTCGCGATGACGCTTATATTCGTTATATTCGCTATATATTTAAATGAAGGAGGTTTAGCAGATAGAGACGCCACCCAGGTCAAAAATAAGTGGAATGTTGTTGCTAACCGAGTTGTTGCTAAATTTGTTTTCTTCCGGTAGACGTAAATATGTAAAGACGTCCGCCCCCCCCATCCAATCAGAACCCTTCCCAACCCCCAGACCTAAAGCGGAGTTGGATAAAGCCGAACAAACGTGTTTTCCATGTAAACCTCAATTCGGAATTACTATTTCCATGTAAACTCAAAGGAAAATAGTTTAATTCGGAATTATTTAATTCGGAATTATTAATTCTGAATTAAAAACCATCATGTAACCGTGGCCAATGTGTTTGTTTTTTTGTTAATCCAACCTAAACCCAACTTCACGCAGGTCGTCCAGTCACAAGATGCTCTTGTAACTAGAGCGCGCGCGCACCTTTTCCCGACATCAGCGTGAAGCAGAACAGCTGAGTCGAGTTGCGTTAATGTGGAGAGACTTTGCCGCCCTGACATGTCTGATAAGATGTCCCCCGGTCCCCCGGTCCCCCGGTCCTCCGGGGACGGACAGAGGAGCGGGACGGAGACCAGGACGGCTCTCACCATAATCAGGAAATCGGAAGAAAGTGAAAGCGCGTGCCTTCTCGGCGCTCCTCGCGCTCTTCTTTTGATGTGTGTCAAAAAAAAGAAGAAAATGCTGCATCAACTCAATTAAGACAGTGTGGAATGTGAGAAAGAGCTTTTCAAACTGGAATAAACCTTAAAGACGCTGTCATAAAACGCGACGGATAAGAAAGAACATAAATAACAAAATAAAGTAGAACAGACTTAAAAAAAAAAAATAAAGTTCTGTTTTCTTTTTTTTTTTAAAGTCTTTTGTGAACTTTGAAGAGTGAGTCCTCACCCGGAAGAGAGCAGCGTTAACACTTTTAATGGGTGTTTAGTGAAAAGGTTTCCTGGATAAAGTCACCTGGACGATCGTGATGGACGCGGCGGTCACGATCCCGCAGATGAAGCAGCTGGCGTACAGACCCAGCTCCAGCAGCACCAGCCCCGTCAACGCCATCATCCAGCCGCCCGGTCCCGTCTGGAGGGGAACCAGCGTGAAGCCGGCCGCAATAAAACAGCACCACTTCCGGTTAGTCATTTCAAAATAAAATGCGGAGTTACAATTTTTTTTTCTTTTAATTATACCGCTGCAGAAATCATGTACGTAAAAACTAAAACATAAATAAAAGGGAGAGTTATGCTTGACCTTGATTTTTGAAGTCAGACGTCTCCAGTTGAGTTAATTCAGTAAAAAAAAAAAAAAAAAAAACACTGTACATTGTGCATATTTCTGTATATATTTTCTCTATTTTATTGTATATGTTTATTCTACACAATATTTTTTTTTTATTTTTTCTGGATATGTTGCTACTGTGAAAAGTTAATTTCTCACAAATGTGATTAATAAACAAGTCTATCCTTCTATTCTTTTAAACAAACCAGTTCCCTCAGATTCAGCTGGTTTTAAATCTCACAAAGTGGACTGAATAAAATCTTTGAATGCACCTTTTCTCAATTCATTGGAGTCTTCAGGCGTGTGTCTTAGGAGTAAAAATATTGTTCCATACTGTTTATTTAAAAAAAAAAAGTAAGAAAATTCTTCTTTTAAAGCTGTTAGAGTGGAGACACGTGTAAAACAGAGTTTATTTCCTTTATGGATACTCGTAGGATATTCCTTTTAGAGCTTCATGACTGGGTCAAAGAAATCTGTGAATGCGGTAACAGAAATTATATTGACAAAGAGGAAATTACACACATTTATGCTCATTTGCACAGTGTCATTTATGGAACATTACCATTTAAAGTGTTATGGTGCATCTGGTAGATGTTCGACACTGACTGTCTGGCACCTCGAAGTCATCAGCAGGTCATGGGTCAACGTGGATTACATACTTATGAGCATAGTGCGAATTACGGGGGGGTTTAGGAGGGTTTAATCCCCCCCAAATATGCCAAATCAGTCATTTCGTGATCTCAGCATAAATGGACTTCCCCCCAATTGTCATTGTATACTTCACACTCTGCTTATGAGAATAGTGATTTTCACTCAGCTGTGAGCTGGACAGTATTAAAAGCTTGTTTTGGCTGACCTAGTTAGGTTTAAACGTGGAAATTTGCATCAGAGATTTTTCACGAGTACAATCAAAGGAATGTGGATGCGAGGTGAAGAAAAATCGTTATCTGCATCCATCAGCCTATAAAACTATAATAAAG
The DNA here is from genome assembly GCA_018398805.1 of Hirundichthys speculiger. NCBI lineage: Eukaryota > Metazoa > Chordata > Actinopteri > Beloniformes > Exocoetidae > Hirundichthys > Hirundichthys speculiger. Next base: position 20,388 of record JAGFBZ010000560.1, read on the forward strand.
TTATCTTATCTTATCTTAATACATGAGGTATCAAAGAAAACTCTTACTGGCTCTGCCTTGTGTTGCAAAAACTAATAAACCAAAGCCGCCAGCTCACCTGCTCTCACCTGCTTCTTCTTCTGCTCGTATTTTGAAGGTAGAAATCTCTGATTTCCGGTGATGTCTTGCCGCCTGCCGTTTACCTTCACGTACCACAGACTGAAGCCGCAAGCCAGCGTTCAAAATCCCCTCCTGAGCCGAGTTTCATTCATCTGCTGCGTCTCTCTGAGCCGCAGCAGCAGATATGCGGCTCGTTTCCCACTGGAGACGCGTGAAGAATCGTTTTTCCCGTCACGCCTGTGGGGCTGGTGGAGCCGGACACCGCCGGTCAGAGGCCCGCAGATCGATTAGATCCGTGGCTGATTGCAAAAAAAAAAAAAAAAAAAAGATAAAGTGAAAGTTGTGGGAACTGCAGGGTGGATAGAAGAATCAGGTTTACGCTCAAACTTTAATAAAGTGACAATCATGACACCTGTAGAGGTGTTGCAAGGAAATGCAGAGTCACGTGACTGAAGCTGAGCTGTTTGATGGTTTGGAAACATGTCATCCTGGAATTAGGTTTGTGTGCGCGCACGAGCAAGTGGTACTTTTCCCTCCAAATTCAAACCTTGTGACTTCTGTCATCTGACCATGTCATTTCCCCCCCAACAAAAAAAAAAAATAAGAAAGTTTCAATGTCTCTAAAACCCTCCTCTGTAGGAGAAATGTTGCTTATTCATCCAGATATAAAATGTTGCATCATTCAGCTCTTGCAAAGAAATAAGATCAGATAACACGTGATGAAAACTGAATATTAAAATAAAGGTTTACAAGGAGGGATCCAGGGTGACTTATCTGTTATCTCTGTTACATCCTAGCACAGTGTTTCCCAAACTGTGGGCCGCGGCCCCCTGGTGGGCCGTCACGGTGCTGCAGGTGGGCCGTGAGAGGTCATTAAAATTAAACAAATATGTTTTAAATCCTCGATCTTTTTTAAATTGTTTTAATTACTGTAAAATATTAACAACATGATTTAAAAACAGAAGAACAAACCAGTTTAGTGTTATTCTACCGTCATTTTAACTTAATATGACGTGTCACCTTATTTGTTGACCCCTTACATTAATATCAGAATGTAGCTTCTAGTCCTGTATGTTGATCACAGTTGTGATTAAAGGTTTTAAAGGATTAAAGGAGATTTTTCACATTTCAAATTGGGCCTTGATATTCTGAAGTTTGGGAATGGCTGTCCGACCATATATGGAAGTATCCATCCATCAAGTGTGATGACATCATCTCTGAACTTTAAATGCACTTTGTGGAGGCCTCTGCAGCGAGTGCTGATGAAAACTGGTGTGAATTATTTTAACAAGTAAAGAAAAAGATGATGATGCAGTTTTGCTCTAAAGGGAAACTCACATCACGCGTTCTCAAGATGTCAGGGGCTGAAGCTCTGCCCTTTTGTTTCCTCTCATGTTTAATAGAGCATAATGTTTATTATAAGATAAGATTTAAAAAAAAAATCCTCAAATGTGGACAAAAGCATTAAAAAAAAAAAAAAAAGAATATTTGCATTTCTATGCAGGTTCTGTCTATTGTATCCAGCTGAAAGGCCTTCAGAAACTGAGTGTGCACGTGTCTCTGCTTAACCAGCTTCATTGTTTGGCATGAAGGAGAAAAAAAATACATACCAGAGAAGTTACATGTGTTTGTGTGACTTTTACCCAATCATCATCCAGGATTTACCGTTGCTTAGAGTCCAGGTATATATATATATATGTATATATATGTGTGTTTATGTAAGCGGGAATTCAACTGTCATGACACAAACCTGCTATAACTTTAATTTTTCTGACAACTTCAAACACCAAAAGTTCACCAAAGTCTGACTGAGGCACAGATCCACAAGCAGAGAGACCGAAAATGTACAGCGTGAAAGAAAGAGAAATTAAACGAAAAGCAAGAGATTACAAGGCAAATCTGGGAAACATGCACCTGAATTCACATCACAAGTATTTATGGAAGAGAATCCGACTTTGTTTCAGATAAAATAGCTGTGCGAGTATCTTATTTAGAGAAGCATCACATCGGAATAATAGAAAAACGTGACAGCACACCGAGGAAACAACAAAAGACAAGTTTCTGTCCCTCTTTAACAGGAGTTACACGTCCATTAAATAGTCCAATTGTTTACAAAAGTTCATAATAATTAAATACTGAAGAGAGAGATACACACACACGAGCAAAAGAAACTTTGCTTTGATTCATGCTCATATTCATTAAGAAAAAGAAATCTTACCATTAACCGAATACATCAGGAACAAAACGCTTCCCTGAAAGGTTTCACAGTCTGAGTGGATTTAAAGTCCAGCTGCAGGTGAAACCTGACAGTTTCACGTTGCCGAGAGAAAACAAGGAAGATGCACAGAAACAAGGCAGCAGAGAAATGTGATTTCTAGCAAACACAAACATGTTTAAGGTCTGATTCTGGAGACGTCTAGTTGGGCGACGCTCTCGTAGGAACCACCGGATCGTCAGGAAATCAGAGGACATGGCCGTTATTTTTGTGACTGGGTGAATCTTTTTATTTTTTGGGATATTTTGGGCCCTCGGGCTCCAGCAACCCCCCCCCCCTCTTTATCAAACCTGCACAGAAGCACTGTGATTTCACAAGTCAAGTGACTGCTGAGGAATGTTTGGAGAAGGAATTCCTGCTCCGGTGGCTTTAATTCGACGGACACGTCCCCGATAAGTGCAGTCACAAGACTCCCATCGGAGCGCTCAATGTGATGCTCTCTTGTGTGGAAATGTGTTGATTTGAGCGTGTATGCGTGTCTCTTCCTCTGCGCGGTACGTATTTATTTTATTTATTTATTTTTTTATAGAGATGTTTGTTATCCTAATACAAATACATTTTGTTCTTTAAATTGAAATGCGGAACACACAGCTGCCTCGCATCAGTTCTCGTAAGTTTCCCCTTTCGCTCCGTTAAATTGTGTTTGGGCATGCACTTCTGGAGAAAGGAGAAGGGAAACGGCGCCGTCTTCAGCCCACCGGACAGCCGGGCATCCTGAACGCGTCTGGCAGGGGACTGTCGAGCTTGCAGATGATCTTATATATTCCTTTCTTCCAGCAGGGGTCGCTGTCTCTCCCAGTCCAAATGGCTGAGTAAAACTCTCTCAGAGCCACTTCTGACACCTCGATGAACCTCTCTGGAACCTGCAGACAGATGGAAAGAATAACGTCTTTGAAATGAGAGATGCTTTTTGTAAATAAATAAGCAGGTCCAACCGAACCTCGACCCGGGAGCATCTCCATTCAGCACGATGGTGGCCTTGACTTTCAGCAGGATACTTTTGTTTGGCAGCTGCTGTATTTGTGTGTTTTTTTTTTTAAATACATGGGAATAACACAACATCATCTGCAGAGGTTAAAATTTAACATAAATTAAAGAGTTTAATACAATCATGAATACAAAGAATCAATATGCCACGCAGAATATTATATAATATTCACACGTGGACAAAATTGTTGGTACCCCTCAGTTAAAGAAGGAAAAACCCACAATTCTCACTGAAATCACTTGAAACTTACAGTAACAATAAATAAAAATTTATTGAAAATTAAATAATCAGCCATACTTATGAATTGTTGAGAACATAATTATTAAAAAAAAAAACTAATGAAATGGCTGACAAAAATGATGGTACCCATAACTTACTATTTTGTTGCACAACCTTTTGAGGCAATCATGCAAATTAAACGATTTCTGTATTTGTCAAGACGTTTCTGAGCTGTCAACAGTTTTGGCCCACTTCTCATGAGCAACTGCTCCAGTGTCTCAGGTTTGATGGTGTCTTCTCCAAATGTCTTATAGCTTTACTTTAAGATGTTTGGTCTATAATTTTTTTTCGGAGTCCTGGGACAATCTACTCCTTGCTTTCTGTTGTCCATGTTCAGGTGGTACACCTTTTCACCAAACAGCAGAGTGACTACTTGTCTGCCTTTAAATAGGCAGACTGACTGATATGAGTTTGGAAACACCTGTGATGTCAATTAAAGGACACACCTGAGTTAATCATGTCACTCTGGTCAAATAGTTTTTCAATCTTTTATGAGGTACCATCCATTTTGTCCCAGGCCTGTTTCATTAGTTTGTTTTTTTAAATAATTATGTTAATCAACAATTCAAAAGTGATGGCTGATTTTGATTATCTGATTTTCAATAAATTTTTATTTATTGTTACTTTTGTAAGTTTCAAGTGATTTCAGTGAGAATTGTGGGTTTTTCCTTCTTTAACTGAGGGGGTACCAACAATTTTCTCCACGTGTGTATATCGGCCGGTGGTACATCTTCCTGACATCACAAGAGATGCCAGGAAAATGCACGCTTGATGTCAGATTCTGTCAGTTCTTATAGTCACAGAAAAGGCGGATCCTCGTTCTTCTGAGTTTTATGGCCCTTTGTCTCAGAGTTCAGATGGTAAACAGCAGGTCCAGACACATGTGGTGGTGTTTGACCAGGAAATGAGATGTCCCTTAAATGTTTATCTACGCTGTCACTGACTTTTGGTCGCAAACTGTTGGGGGTGGGTCGGGGAGGATGTTAGAGTAATTTATTTATTTATTTTTATTTATTTATTTATTTAAAGGACAATGTGCAGGTACATTAAAAAGATGGCTGCACCAGAGTTAGCCACAAGCTAATTTCCATCTGTAGTCCTTGACAAACAAAAATAGTACACATTAGGGTTAACAATAATGACAGTATTCAAATGCAACATAAAATAAGGTTGGGTCAAGATAAATAAATCAGAAAATCCAATTTAAGTCATAAACCTAAGCTGAGGAACTCACGGTCATAAAAGGAGACAGCATTCCTTCATATTATAAAGTTTAGTTTTAACAATTAAACATTGCTCAGATAATTTTAATCCCAACAGTTCAGTTATGTGTCCGTCCACAAAAGCAACTGAACGTGGGGAAAGTTACAAAACACACCTACATTTACTCCAAGGTACGTTTACTTTGTTTATTAGATGATCGATTTAACCACCGTTTAGTAAAAGTAATAATATGATTTAGCAGCAGGGAGGGTGATGAGTTCTCTGTTAGCATTAGCATTTAGCTCTGGTCCATAGGTCTGTCCCACACCAGAGCTATGTTAACATCAGACAGTCACAGGATTGTATTAATATAATTAATAAAGTGACGTTAACATCACTAGCCTCACCTTATACCTAACAAAATAAATATCCAGGGCCATATATATTTGTAGACAACGAGGCAGGCTTATAGCTGGCTAGCAAGCTCTGGTCCATAGTGGAGAAGTCATAGATACTATGGACCAGAGCTAATGCTAACAGAGAACTAATCACCCTCCCTGCTGCTAAATCATATTATTACTTTTACTAAACGGTGGTTAAATCAATCATCTAATAAACAAAGTCTGACCTTGGATCAGGGGCGATTCTAGGGTCAGAGCTTTAGGGGTGCTGAGCACCCAATGAGCCCCACCACGATCCACAACCCCACCTTTTTTCACACAAAACCAAAAAACATTCATTGAAAAATAATTTTGGATAATCATTATGACATTTATGAGAGAAGAGCATAATCTTTTGGGAAAAAAAAAAAACTGATTGGAAAACATGCAAATCTTTGAAAATTTCAATGAAATTTGAAATGCTAACTGAGCTAATGCGCTAACTGGTAAACGGTCAACGAAGAAGAGAGGTAGTTAGTGAGAAGAGGACGATACCATTGGGCGGGGTCTTTTTCATTTTCATTCCTAAAATATAAACTTAAACCACAAACTATGGATTAAGTTTTAGACATTATCTAAGCCTGTCATATGCGAACTAAAATTTTAGAATAACAACATTTCTTACTTTAGGTTTTTGGGGTGCTGAATTTCAATTTCAACACCTCGAGTCACTGTTGCAGGTCCCCAGCAGCAATATTTCACCATGGAGTTATTATAGTATAATATTAACACTGATGATACACATCGGAAAAAAAGCGAATTAACACAGTCCTTAACGCAGGAGTCTGACTTAGCAACAGTAACTAGGGAGGGGGCGGTGCTTACTAAAAGGTCAATTCCTTTCATATCTAACATACCAGAGTTTTTCCCCGATGCCTTTGATAATGAGAAGCTCGCATAGATGTGCACAAGACGACTGTCTTGTATGTCACAAGAGCTGCGATACAAGCAGATTTCAGCTTTTCCCTTTTACAACACAGCAGATCTTCGTGTTCGGCGTATTGATTTGGCGCAGGTTCTCACGTCGAATGCCCTTCACGAGACAACCTTTCTATTTATCCAGGCTTGGGGCCAGCACTATGAGAACACTGACTTGTGACCCCTCAGTGGCTGCCCTCCAACTGCAGGGTTGGAGAGCAACCGACACTCCTCCGCGACCCACAATTCCTCACTGCTGATTCGAACATCTAACAACCAGACGTACACAAAGTGAATTAAACCCATTCCTTTAATACTTGACCCCTCAAGAAGAAGGTCTGAAAGCTTTAAAAGTGAGATATTTTGATGTGGTACATTATAAGTGTGTGCAGTATGACGGGCCAGCTTTAACCAAACAGATCTAACGCCTGAACCCAAACACACAGGCTCCTGAGAGCGGAAGTAAACAGTGACAGGAAACAAAAAAAACAACATTTCGAACTAAAGCAAACTCAGGCGACGCGGAGACAGACGGCAGATAAACTCGGATTTGCAGACTGATGTTTGCGCAGCGGCTCCACCGCCGGACCTCCTCACCTCCCACTTGCAGGAGGTGCTCATTCATTTGGTAAATCTGATAATCGCTTGTTTGTCGTGACAGTTTCATGGCATGCCGTGTCGAACTACAACTCCCTGCGCATGAGTAAAGGCCTGACTTGGTCCAGAAGGAGGGATGCAGCGGATGGTCCGCACTCAGACACCATCAGCTGACGTAAAACCGAACGAGCTCTACTGAAGAGACTATGTTTTAAAGCAATATTTGGTTTGACAGATGCTACAGCTTTTTGTCTGACAGAAAATAACAGATATGAAAGGAAACCCTTGAACAAACCCAACGTTGGACTGAACTGCAGAACAGATGTTCATGTCCTTTATTCCGTTGCTACTTCAGTCATGATCAAGGCCTGCTCTGAAATCAGTTCGTCACTTGTTTCTTACGTTAATCCTGCTCAATGCCAGCCAACTCCTCATCTTTATTAACAGCAGTTTGAATTGCATCATCTAAAATGAAACATGCATGTAACCTTGAGGCGCTTTTGTGTTGAAATAATTGCTGAGAAAGTCGTTTATTAAAACTAAAATGTGACTTATTCACATTTCTACAATTATTTAGACAGTTCTCCACCTCACCTGGTAGATGTTGCTTTTGTTGTAGTGCATGTTGAGGATGCGGTAAAGCTCAGTGTCGCGGCCCACTCGAAGCTGACTCTCTCTTCCCAGACGAGGTGCGCCTTCCCTGGGTTGCAGAAAAGAAACAGGCTCAAATTATTACAATCCTTTCAATATTCATAGTTACATAATTAATAGTCGTATAAAAGACAACAAAAAAGGGGGGGGGGAGTGAAACATGAATCAGAGCCATGCCAAACCCACCGGCTGAGAGCCTCGCGGACAGCTTGCCGCGCGAAGCGCTCCATCTGGATGTAGAAGAACTCCCTGAAGTTACTGAACCATTTAATCATCTGGGAGGTCACACAGCGGTTAAACTGCACAGCAGGAGAACAAGTGAACAGTCAAGGACAGTAAGAGAGTGTGACAAACTGTATTCAGCGCTAACAACCACAACTGTCGCGTCAGACGTGGCTGACGACTACAGAGAAATTCAGAGGTTGACAACGAGTGCGACACGGGCCGGTTAGCTCAGTTGGTTAGAGCGTGGTGCTAATAACGCCAAGGTCGCGGGTTCGATCCCCGTACGGGCCACTTAATCCTTTTTCTTTTTTTTTTTTCTCTCACTTCTTCTTATGAAAGAACCTTAAATATCACAATTAAGGACAGTCCAGAGGCCAGACGATACTCTGGTTTTTAGAGCTGACACTTACTTGAAACCCGCCATGTCTGTGAGACAAGAGTGTAAACTGCAGGAACGACGTTGTGTTATCGAAGAGCCGCGGTCCACTTTTTATGCATCCAAAATTGAACACAAAAAACTGTCTGCGCGGGTTGTGATCTGCGGAAAATCACACCACTAGGTGGCGGCAAAACATGGCCGGTTAGCTCAGTTGGTTAGAGCGTGGTGCTAATAACGCCAAGGTCGCGGGTTCGATCCCCGTACGGGCCACTTAATCCTTTTTTTTTTTTTTCTCCCTCTTCTTCTTATAAAATAACCTTAAATATCGTAATTAAGGACAGTCCAGAGGGCAGACGATACTCTGGTTTTTAGAGCTGACACTTACTTGAAACCCGCCATGTCTGTGAGACAAGCGTGTAAACTGCAGGAACGACGATTTGTTATCGAAGAGCCGCGGTCCACTTTCTGTGCATCCAACTGAACACTAAAAAATTGTCCTCGCGGGTTATGATCTGCGGAAAATCACACCACTAGGGGGCGGCAAAGCATGGCCGGTTAGCTCAGTTGGTTAGAGCGTGGTGCTAATAACGCCAAGGTCGCGGGTTCGATCCCCGTACGGGCCACTAAAGCATTCTTTTTTTTCTCTCTCTCTTCTTCTTATGAAAGAACCTTAAATATCGCAATTAAGGACAGTCCAGAAGGCAGATTATACTCTGGTTTTTAAAGCTGACGCTTACTTGAAACCCACCATGTCTGTGAGACAAGAGTGTAAACTGCAGGAACGACGTTGTTTTATCAAGAGCCGCGGTCCACTTATTGTGCATCCAAAAATGAACACAAAAGAACTGTCTGCGCGGGTTGTGATCTGCCGGAATTCCCACCACTAGGTGGCGGTAAACATGGCTGGTTAGCTCAGTTGGTTAGAGCGTGGTGCTAATAACGCCAAGGTCGCGGGTTCGATCCCCGTACGGGCCACTAAAGCTTAATTCTTTTTATATACTAAAGCTTTATTCTCTACATATTCTAGTAATTCATGGAGGGAGATTGTGATGAATGTGGGTCTGGATACGGCCGAGACAGTGAGGTGGTGGAATAACACAAGAGATACGTTTAGCACGTTCGTGATTGTCGCTCTCGCGTTGTGGTGTTGAATAACACAGTGGAGACCCTGTTGGGCATAAATCCAAAATAACTGCGCCATACCTGCGACACATTGCTGCGAGAGTATACACAACCCTTAAGAAGCATGATGAATTAAGCCCCAAAAAAGTACGGCAGCATTGGTGAACTTTTTCAAACTGATCGTCCCTCTTGCGTTGTGGCTTGGAATAACATAGCGGAGACCGCGCGAGTATAAATCAAAAGTGACGGCGGCATCTCTGCGACAAGCTGACGGCGACACATTGACGTGAGAGTATACACGGCCCTTAATGGGACCTCACGGCCAAAACTAGTTGATGTCAGAGCGTAGAATGGAGAAGGGACAGCCAATGAGCGTGCAGGTCAACCACTGGTCCCGCCCAGGTGCAAAATGTCATTATTATGTAAAAGCTCATTCTTCTGAAAAACGAAGCCATTATGTAAAAGCTAATTCTTACGAAAAAGGAAGTAATTATGTAAAAACTCAATCTTAGATTTAAAAAAAAAAAGCTATTCTGAAATAAACTATTATGGATTAAACTAAGATTAAATAATAATATTTCATAATTATACACATATATTTCATAATAATGGGAAACATTTCATAGAGTCATTTATTCATTGAATTAAGACCCAAACGGTGCTCCATAGAAACCCGCCATGTCTGTGAGACAAAAGTGTAAACTGCAGGAACGACGTTGTGTTATCGAAGAGCCGCGGTCCACTTTTTGTGGATACCAAACTGCACACAAAACAAATGGCACTGCGCGGGTTTTGACCTCCGGAAAATCCCACCACTAGGTGGCGCTAGACATGGCCGGTTAGCTCAGTTGGTTAGAGCGTGGTGCTAATAACGCCAAGGTCGCGGGTTCGATCCCCGTACGGGCCAATCCATTTTGAGATCAGTCAGTGATGGGTAACTCGAACCTTCTCCAGATACTTGACCTGACCCCAAGAAATGTCTCTGGATGCTTGTTATTGCCTTCACATTCAGGTAGATATCAACCAGAAGGGTCTAACTCTGAGCTACTGAAGATTTTTCTTGGACTTAATGGACTTTTTTTCTGTTATATGCCTACTTTAACCCGCTCTTGATAAATGACAGAAGGAAATTTATATAATAAGATATTACAAATAATATGACTAATTGGAAAAATTAATAGTTAATAATAACAATGTGATGATAGTCCATGGGTAACATTCATTTAGTAAAACATGGCTTCATTTCAGCTTCTTCTCAGCAGCCACCTTTTCACTTTTCATAAAATTTGTGCACAACTAGAATACATTTAAAAGTGGTCTCACACGTGCTGGGTACTTGTTGGCCGCCTTTCCTTCAATCTGCAGTTCAACATGGCCTCGAAGATCTAATTTATGGTTTAGTGATGCTGGACTCCATCATGTGAGGCAGACCTTCATTTAATGTCATGTAGTCTTATATTTATTGTCATGCTGAGAACTAGATGGTCACACAATAATTACAGATCAGAAGCTGGTTGCTGGCTTCCACTCTCTATGAACTGCCAGGAGTTGTCCACAAAACCACAGCAGCTGGATCAGACCAGACCTAAGCTCACATTTCCACTGGACCACCAATTTGAGTTGGTACTAATGAGTGATTTCTGAAGCTGTTAGTTTTCAGACAGAGGGAATGCTTGGTCTTGATGGTTTGATGAAGCAGTTATCACAACATACTTTTTTATTTAACCTTCCTTTTCTAGTCACTATACATAGGGAGCGAGACTGATCGCAGATCACACTTTAAATAAATGGATCCATAGGAGCATGTGGTTGAAATATGAGCGTTTTCTGTTTAACTTAATTCCTCTAGTGCATTACAAGTGCATTACTGTATCTCTCTAATGGGGTTTTCTTTCTCAAGCTTCCAGGAAGATTGAATTTACCTCATTTTCTTAATGTATACATTTATTCTACCCAACTGTTGATGTGACATCCTTCCTAACACAGCGCCTCACGCCACCTCTGTGCTCTGCCGTTGGAACACAAAACTTTCAACCTATTGTTATATTTGTTTGACTCTATTTAGTAACATACTTACCCTCTTGGCAGGATGGCTGCCATTACCTAAAGATAAATAATCTGAGAACTTAATGATACTGGAGTCCCTAAAACCTCAAAGAGATGATTATTTATTCTGGTCCAGAGTTTAGAACCATAAAGGATCATCTTCATCGGCAACAGTCTGAAAGTGATCCAGTAGAAGCGATGTATGATCTTACATTGCAAAAAAAAAAAAAAAAAGCATCCTAGAATCAGTTTTGTATTCCAGCAAATGCTTTCTAACTCCCTGAAAAGTCTATTAACCTGATGTCTTAATAATCATGGAATCATATAAAGATGCTTCATGGCCCTTGCTATAAATCATCTACATCAGTGATTCCCAAAGTGTGGGCCGCGGCCCCCTGGTGGGCCGTCGAGGTACTGCAGGTGGGCCGTGAGACGTCATTTAAAATAAATAAATATGTTCTAAATCCTCGATCCCCGTACGGGCCACTTAATCCCTTTTCTTTCCTTTTTTTTCTCTCTCTCTTCTTCTTATGAAAGAACCTTAAATATCACAATTAAGGACAGTCCAGAGGGCAGACGATACTCTGGTTTTTAGAGCTGACACTTACTTGAAACCCGCCATGTCTGTGAGACAAGAGTGTAAACTGCAGGAACGACGTTGTGTTATCGAAGAGCCGCGGTCCACTTTTTGTGCATCCAAAATTGAACACAAAAAAACTGTCTGCGCGGGTTGTGATCTGCTGAAAATCACACCACTAGGTGGCAGCAAAACATGGCCGGTTAGCTCAGTTGGTTAGAGCGTGGTGCTAATTACGCCAAGGTCGCGGGTTCGATCCCCGTATGGGCCACTTTATCCTTTTTCTTTTTTTTTTCTCTCACTTCTTCTTATAAAATAACCTTAAATATCATAATTAAGGACAGTCCAGAGGGCAGACGATACTCTGGTTTTTAGAGCTGACACTTACTTGAAACCCGCCATGTCTGTGAGACAAGAGTGTAAACTGCAGGAACGACGATTTGTTATCGAAGAGCCGTGGTCCCACTTTCTGTGCATCCTGCACTAAAAACTCGAAAAATTCACACACTAGGGGCAAAAATGGCACCATACGCCAAGCGGGTTTAACCCCGTCGGGCCACCGTAACGGTCATATACCAATTAAGCTTTAATTCTTTCTCTACTGTTCTAGTAATTCATGGAGGATGTGATGTGTGGATTCTGGTATCGCCGTCGGTGAGGTGGTGAAAAAAGATAGTTAGCAAGTTTAGCTTAGCTTCGTGATTGTTTCGCGTTGTTGTGGAATAACACAGTGGAGACCGCGTTTGGGCATAAATCCAAAATACCTGCGCACATTGCTGAGAAGTATTACACTTAATTTAAGAACATGATGAATTAAGCCCCAAAAGTACGGCAGCAGGTTGTGAACTTTTTCAAACTGATCGTCCCTCTTGCTTGGATAAATAGCATAGCCGCGCGAGTATAAATCAAAAGTGACCGGCGGCATCTCTGCGACAAGCTGACGGCGACACACTGACGTGAGAGTATAGACGGCCCTTACGGGACCTCACCAAAAACTAGTGGATCAGAGTAGAATGGAGAAGGGACAGCCAATGAGCGCAGGTCAACCACTGGTCCGCCCAGGGGCAAAATGTCATTATATGTAACAGCTCATTCTTCTGAAAAACGAAGCCATTATGTAAAAGCTAATTCTTACGAAAAAGGAGTAATTATGTAAAAACTCAATCTTAGATTTAAAAAAAAAAAGCTATTCTGAAATAAACTATTATGGATTAAACTAAGATTAAATAATAATATTTCATAATTATACACATATATTTCATAATAATGGGAAACATTTCACAGAGTCATTTATTCATTGAATTAAGACCCAAACGGTGCTCCATAGAAACCCGCCATGTCTGTGAGACAAAGTGTAAACTGCAGGAACGACGTTGTGTTATCGAAGAGCCGCGGTCCACTTTTTGTGGATACCAAACTGCACACAAAACAAATGGCACTGCGCGGGTTTTGACCTGAGGAAAATCCCACCACTAGGTGGCAGCAAAACATGGCCGGTTAGCTCAGTTGGTTAGAGCGTGGTGCTAATAACGCCAAGGTCGTGGGTTCGATCCCCGTACGGGCCACTAAAGCTTTATTCTTTTTTTTTTTTTCTCCCTCTTCTTCTTATGAAAGAACCTTAAATATCACAATTAAGGACAGTCCAGAAGGCAGATTATACTCTGGTTTTTAAAGCTGACACTTACTTGAAACCCGCTTTAAACTTGAACCTACTTGAAACTTATAACCTGATGTCTTAATAATCATGGAATCATATAAAGATGCTTCATGGCCTTTGCTATAAATTATCTACATCGGTGATTCCCAAAGTGTGGGCTGCAGCCCCCTGGTGGGCCGTCGAGGTACTGCAGGTGGGCCGTGAGACGTCATTTAAAATAAATAAATAAATATGTTCTAAATCCTCGATTTTTAAAAAATATATTATTAATTACTGTAAAAGATTTATGACAATATTAAGTAATAAAACAAACCAATTGAGTATTATTCTACCGTCATCTTAACTTAATATGTCAAGTGTCACTTTATTTGTTGACCCCTTACATTAATATCGGGACATAGCTTCTCGTTTTGTATGTTGATCACAGTTGTGATGAAAGGTCTGGGTGGGCCGCAGAGATTTTTCACATTTCAAATTGGGCCTTGGTATTCTGAAGTTTGGGGATGACTGATCTACATGATCTCATAATTCTGCAACTTCCAAAAAGTCCATATAACTGGTAATGGACATGTGGGAATTTTAAGAAATTAAAGGGGGATCTGAGGATTCCAAATTGCTGAAGCGGTTCCTCAGTCCAGCACTTCCCAAAAGTAGGTGGAGTTACCACGACAGAACTCTGGGATCGGCCAGGTACTCGAGGAATGAAACAACGAGGTTGTGTGGGCAGCGGCTGTGACATTAATGAGGACTGTGATGAGGCACGCACACCTTGACATCAGGGAAGTACGTCTTGAGCGTGTTGGAGCTGGGGTAGCGCGTGTAGAAGAACATCAGCTTGGCTTTCTTCAGGTGGCAGGGAGACAAACCTTCCTGAGCGTACACATCAGACTGGTTAAGGGCAAACACTTCCTTTCAGACACACACACACACACACACACACACACACACACACATCTCTACTGAGGCACTACTTCCAGCAAAGCCGACAAAAGGATATCCCCCCACCGGTCAGGTAAAGCTCTGCTCCGTCCATGCCTCCTCCGCCTCGTATCCCCCCGTCTCCCCTCACCCCTCTCTCCCTCTCTCGCCCTCCGTGGCGGGCGAGCAGCGGGTCCAGGTGGCCGAGCAAGGAGAGCGGCGGGAACGAGGGGTGAGACGAGAACTCCAGGAACGGGTCGGAGCCCAGGTAGTCCTTGCGCGACGGCGGGAGGTGCGGCAGCTGGGGGTGGTGGAGGGAGCGGGAGAAGAGCTGCTGCATGGAGTAGTGGAGCAGCGGCAGGGGGAGGGGCGGCGGCGGAGGGGGGGGGAGGTGGGGCGCGGGAAGGAAGATGAGGAAGAGGAGGATGAGGAGGAAGACGGGTGGAAGGTGGAAGACGAGGGGTCTTTGGGCTGTGACGCCGGGGGTAGGAGGGGAGGGTGAGGGAGAGGGGGCGGACGAGGTAACGAGGGGTGATGCAGGTGAGAGGGATTCAGGTGAGTAGGAGAGGGGGGGCCCCAGGACGGGGTAGGGGCTTTCGTGTGTCAGGTGACCTGTGAACGGCCAATGGCATGGCCTGGTCCGGCGGCTCAGAGCGAAGGGGCGGTCCGGGATGGAGGCTCCTCCCACCGTTCAGCTTCAGCTGCTTCTCTCTGTCTGCGTCTGCTTTCTCCGCCTTCCCGCTCGCCGTCTCCTCCTGCCTCCCTCTCGTCAAAAGCCCCACCCACGCCGCCCTCTCCTTCTCCCCTTCGTGTTCCGGGTCAGGTGGGTGGAAAGAGATGGCGGCGGGCGGAGAGGAAGGGGCGACGTCTGTCATCTCCGTGTAGAGGCGGAGAACGCGGTCGATGACCCGCGCCACGGCGCTGCCCAGCTCCAGCTTCAGCGCCTGGGCGAACTTCTGCCCGCCCTCCTCGCCCTCATCTTCCATCCCTCCGTCCCAGTCTCCTCTCATCAGCCCTCCGCAGTCCAGCCACAGCTCCCCTTCTCTTCCTCTCTCCATCCTCCCTCCTCCGTCTTTCTGCTCCTTCTGTTTTTGGTAGCTGTCAAAAGTTGAGGCGGAAAGGAGGGAGAACGACTCCTTTTCCAGCTCTCCGCCATCGAGGTCCTCTTCGTCGTACAGCTCTCCCGTAAGGTCCTCCTCCTCTATCATCCCCTCGTCCCCTTCTCCTCCGTCACCTCCACTGGTGTTTCCATTCCCGTGCTTCCTTTTCTTCTCCTCGTCCTCCAGGTGCTTTTCTCCAAAAACCCTCCACACTTTCTCCTGCAGGGCCTGCAGCCTCTCTCTCGCCTCCTCCAGCTGTTCTTTTAGCTCCTCCCGCTCTCTCCTCCTCCCCCCTCCCTCCCTCCCTCGCGCCTCTTTCCCGCCTCCTCCGCCTCCCCGTCTCTCTCTGTCGGGTCTCCAGCTTCATCCGCTTCAGCTTCAGGACGTCCTGACTCCATTCGGCCATGAGGGTGGCATCGTTGTGCCTCTTCTTCACCGCCAACAAGTTGTCCTCTCCCCCCATGATCCCCTCCTCTCCTCCTTCCATCCCTTGCTCGGTTTGTCGAACGGCGACTCTGTCGTCCTCCTCCAAAGTCCTGTCCTCCAGGTGCCTGTGCGCGTTCAGGTTTGCAGCGAGGACTCCTTGAGGCCTCCTGGGGCCTCCGGCTGGCTGGAGGAGGTGGTGGATGAGGGGGAACCCGGGGGGTCTGAAGGCAGGAGCAGAGTGACCAGCAGCTGCCTGAGGATGGACCCCGGGGATGTCTGCTGGGGTTACCGTGGGAGGAAAAGTGTGCATCTGGGGGGACGAATCATCAAAAAGGTCTGCGGGTGAATCCATCACTGCGGAGAGACGGAGACAGAGGACAAACAATGATCACTGTTCCTGCCTTTTGCTTTATCTAGAACAATCTAGAATTGGTTTTGAGTCAAACTACTGCAGCGGATAATTCAATCAACTCATGGGGGCGTGTCGACAGGTGATTGGTCAATTCTACATCCGTGTAGAAAAGAGCGCGTCGTCGAAAAAAATGAGGAAGTATCCACATCTGTACGATTCTCGTTCTCCACACTACAAAGACAGCACATATTCTAGTAATTCATGGAGGGAGATTGCGATGAATGTGGGTCTGGATACGGCCAAGACAGTGAGGAAGTGGAAAAACGCAAGAGATAAGTTTAGTAAGTTTAGCTAGTTCATGATTGTCCCTCTTGCGTTGTGGCGTGGAATAACATAGCGGAGACCGCGCTAGTATAAATCAAAAGTGACGGCGGCATCTCTGCGAAAAGCTGACGGCATATACAAGCTGACGGAGTATACACGGGGAAGTGTCCGCATGCGTCCACGACAACGCGCGCAACATCGTGGCAGCCAACCCTCCCGGACGTATCGGTTAACGGTTGTTAATCGTTAAAGGGCGTCGGTTAACGGTCATTAAAAAAAATCCAAAATGTGCATCCCTAGTCCGTTCTAGGGATGGGCATTTGGTCGAGATTTATTCTTTGATCGTTGGGAGAATTAATGATTAATAATCGATTAATCATTAATATTTTTATATTGAAAACTATCACAAATATTCTCGATATCGGCGTGGCGTTTGTTTTCCCCTTTGGCCTGGTTGCTATGGCCGGCGCATGCCCAGATGTGTTCAGTGGCCCGGATGTTCGTGGTCGACAATAATGTGACATTTCCTGTTTCTTTTCTTTAAAAAAACAACGATAATAAAACAAGAGATATCGAGGAGACTACTTAACAAGGACAATTTATATAAAGGCACCAGTATTACAGGCTTTTTGTTTCTTAAAAAGATGCGCTTGTTGTGTGCTCGATGTGCGCTGCAGCTCGTTCTGGTCCGTGCTAACACCGAGTTGAGGCTAGGCTAGGCTGAGATAGAGATGAACCGCCTCCACCGTCCTTTACAAGGCTTGGATGCGCGTTGTTCAAGTGATAAACCATTGTCGTTGTCGATTAATTGTATTTGTAATTTGCATTGCAGTGATTGCAGTACACTTGGTCATTTTCTAAACGAAAATGGTCCCACGCCACACTTCGCCGCGACGGCTTCATGATTAGGCGATGACCCACAAAAGCTCGCGTGTAACAACTGAGGCAAACCAGGGTAGGGTGATGGTGAAATGTTGCCCCCTGCTGCCAAATTTCTATCGGTGGCACAGCGAAATGCATCGCATTGTTTGAGGACGTGCACTGATAACCTACATTCGGATTGTTAAAAAAAAAAAACATTCGGTTCATCGACGAAAATGAATTTCATCGAGCAAATTCTTAATGATCAATCATCGATTAATTATGCCCATCCCTAGTCCGTTCCATGCAAAAAAAATCTGACTTTTTCTTTTGTTGTTGTTAACGTGTTACCCGCTAATTATGGGCCAAAAATAGCACAATACCAGCGGTTTCTTTACTACGGTTCAGAGATCAGAGGCTGTGAAGGTAACAGAAAGACCACAGTTGAGCCTTTGTCTTGTTTCACTGCAGTGCCTCGCTACTTTTTTGCGTTTTTTTTCGCAAGGGGGGTGGCTGCAAAATAAGGGATCACTGTACTTTAAATCTGGGCAACTACCCTTAAGAGTTGGGTTGTCCAAACTGGAAACAGATCACAGTACAGTGAAGATAAAAGAGAAATTTTGTTTGTGATACTCATTATTGAGCCGTTATTAATGTAACCGCTCTATACGGGAGAAATGAAACCGTAGGAGCTCCAGCTAGAAAACTGGAGTGTTTATGGTATTCCAGAAATCAGGAACCAAATATCAACATTTGGTCAGGGATGGTACATTCGCTGTATAAGAGAAAATGTGTCAGTATTGTAATTTAAGTGCACTGACCGCTCATGCCCATCGTGTTATGACTGTAAAATGAATTCCGCTTGCCTGGACAGCAAAACAGGTCACTGGTCAATCACAGCCGTTTCCACTTTCATGGCAACATGAACAGGATGCAATTTCCGTACAAAGAGCTAAATATATATAAATATACATGTATAAGATCGGTGTTTAGAAAAAGGAGAACTTCAGCTCTCCTCATTACTGCTGATATCCACTTTCTAACACGTCGGAAGAGGAAACGGCACACTTGCAGCGCAAACTGAAACCCGATGGAAGACGGGGAGAAAGAGGGTGTCAGCGCAGGTCATCACCCCCCGGGGGGGCCAGGCTACACGCTGCTGGTGCTCTGGGTCAACATCTGGCTCATGATCTTTGCCTCGCATCGCCGTCCTCTCCTCTTTCTGATTTCCTGTTGCTCCTGAACGCCACAAAAGGATAACTGCGTCGTGATAAGACGGAGTCCACTGAGATTCTCTCGAGAACTTATTGGAACATTTGTGTACCTTAGCGTGTAGCTCCAAATTACCTCTTTGCAGTTCCTGGAAAAGCTAGAAAACTACAGGATTTTTAAAAATATGAACATTAAAGCTCCCTGCATGAAGCACACACCCCAGTCTCTGTTTTTTCATCACCTCACCTCCCTCCCGATGCCCCTTTTTCCTTCCTTTCCCGTCCCCCCCCTCTCTGTTATCAGTTCAGACAGCTTGTTAAGCACTGTTTGATCAGAGTGTTTACCGTCAAACACACGCACGCACGCATGCGTGCACACACTTGCACACAAAAGGGAAAGAGGCTTGAGAGGAGGCTGACAATGGTCAATGGTCCTTGTGGAGGGGAATGAACGAGAGCAGCGTCCACATATGTGTCTGTGCATATGCGTGTGTGTGTGTGTGTGTGTGTGTGTGTGTGTGTGAACAGTAGCCTTAACACCTTTAATCCACTTCAGTTGGATACACTACAGCTCACTAAACAGAAGGATGGGCAGATGAGTAATGGACAGATGTGAGGAAACGGGCTGACAGTTGAAAAGCAGGTGAACAAAAATACAGAAAATATAATAAAACTTTAACAGATAGATAGATAGAGAGATAGATAGATAGATAGATGGATGGATAGATCCCTGGTGCAACATGAAAAGAATAATCCTCCTATAAATAGCTAAATATCAATTATTCAAATGCGCTGTCCTCTGTACTATAATACAGCCCAGATGGCGGGCCAACCAATGCGCTTATATCAGGGTCAGATTAGCTTTTCAAAGCCAGCGGAAAGCTGCACAAAATATGAGCACGGAGCAATGAAAATGAAAGCTATTAACCACTAGATTAGACTCGGGAGTGATGCTCTTGGACTGCCGGAGCTGTCACTGACAAGAGGAGAGAAAAAAAGGCATTATGAATAATACATGCACATCTAACTCTGATGCATGAAACGGGCCTGGTGCACGACAGCAAGTTACATTTGCAATTTCTGATGGTGTAGAAAGTACTGCACAGAGGCGTTAAAGGAGGGATGTGATGACCTGCTGTAACACAGAAACAGTAGATTTTCTCTTCAGATGGACAGACAGGCCACTATTATTTTAATCACAACTTCTTTTTATCAATCTGTCTATTTGTAGCGATACTTTAAACCATTTATATCGCCTCAGTGTTTTAAGCTGACGGAAGCCTCCGCGTGGCAACATCTGCCGGCTCTGCCACGCGAGAGGAATCCGCTTTGGCCATTCTGACGCACTGTATCTGTGTATGTGTATGTGTGTGTGTATATATGTGTGTGGTGTGTGCGCGCCGGGCGCGCCCCCGCGGTGCGTCCTGTGACTAATTGGCAGCTCCGGGGACTAATGTCGCATTATGAGCGAGCAGATAAACAGACTGAGAGCAGCGGAGCAGACGCTGACCTTCCGAGCTCATTAAACGGGCTGAAAACGCAAAACGGGCCGAGTTTTAAGTTTCCAAACGAACTCACCGTCGGTCTCGGAGGGGGACCTCCCGTTCCCCCGGTGGCTCTCGGCTCCCGCGTCCGTTCCGGCGCGTCCTGTCCTGCCTGGTCCTGGTTTTTGGAGATTCAGGGGACTCGTCCGTGATTCCGGCGATCCCCCCCACCCCCAACCCCCCGGCTCCGTTCTCCTCTATGTAATTTGCCCTGTTCTGCAACTCTCTTAGTTTCGGTCTCACTCTGCGGACGCCTCCTCTCTTCCACCCTAGTTATGCAGGTTTTGTTTTGTTTTGTTTTTTTCCCTCCTCGCTTCGTGAATTCATCTATCTTTGGCTGGCATCAACCTCACGCGCTGCTCCCGGTGTGGAGTGGCGCGCGGTGGGCGGGCGGGCGAGCTCGAGAGCTGTCCACTTGACGGTCCGTTCCCTCCCATGTTGGCATGACCCCCAGTATGTGCAGGCGCGCGCACATAAACACACGAATTATGCATATTGAAAAGGGAGCAGAGCGATGCAAATAATCCCTGAAATGTGTCTTGTTTTGTTTTTTTATGGAAGAAGCTACTTTATTATTGTAGCCTCTTCCTCGCAGGTGTTAAGTGTACCTAGGGAGCATACTTTGGGCCAATTCCAATTCCTCCCTTAATCCTCAGTATTTGGCCCTCAATCTTGGCCCTCCAAAGTTAGTGTAAGTGCTTTCTTGTGACTTAGAAATGGGACAGCCCTTGAGTGCAGTTACATCTTCAGACTGTGGGGGGCGACCTTACGCCAAAGCTACATCCAGTTTGTCAAGACAATGACGAAGAAGAAGACGTAGAAGAAGAAGTTAATTTAAATATATGTAACGAAGACAGTAAGATAGTTTCGTAACATTTATATCTTTATTAACTACGAAAATACGTAAATTTGTAGCTAGCTTTTTTCGGCGCCATCCTTTTCGAAGACGTATTGAAGAAAATACGCAATGCCTTCTGGGTAGCCCTTACTTCCAAGGGTGGTGCCGGTGTTCTGTCGATTTCTGCTATTTGTCGAGATATGCTACCTATTAGTGCTGGGCAATATGATGATACATATCATAGGGACGATAGAAAAGTGTGTATCGTGCCATTTCTTTTCTATCGTTTCTATCGTTTCTAACCTAATTTTATCAATTATTACAGCAAATATGTAATTAAATAACCTGCAACGATAAATTTGATAGAAACATATCTACTTCTACAAAGTAGCCTTTTATGTTTGCACTTTTATTCATGGTTAATGCCTTAAACAGAGTTCTCTTCAACCCTGATGTTCACTTTAGACACTTTATATTGGTTTGCAAACTTTGCACTACAAGGTTACAGATTTCAGAAAGTTGAAAAATAATTTGTTTATTTTTTATAGCTGAACTTCAGTGCAGAAATGTGTTTTTCCTCTCAGAAACTGTTGTGCACTTTAAAAAAAATGTGAAAGCTACTGTACATCTGTACCTACCTGTTTTTGCTGCACTAAAATGTATGTTTGTGACAGTTCAGCTAAATGTCCTTTCTAAATAAAGTTGAAAAGTAAGCAATGAAATTTTTGTCAAACTTTTCAGAGAACAACTGAAAACATACTTTATTATGGTATATCGTAATATATATTTTTATCGTGATATAAAATAGTCCATATCGTGATATATGATTTTCCATATCGCCCAGCACTCCTACCTATGACGTTTTCCACGCCCATAATTTTTTGTAAATCGGTTTACAGTGAGTAACAGCCTTAAAATTCAATTCAGTTATAGATCTGGCTGTATGTTTTTTTAAAGATTCACAAAGTGGCTGGAGCGGTAAAAATCAAATCAAATAAATATGCTGAGTTCACATGCTGAATGAACATTTTCAACAAGCACAATGACGAAATAATATGAAATAAACTGGTGTTCGTTTGTCCCGCTGCTTCCGCTACGAAGGGTTTCAAAAAATTATGGGGGTGGAAAACCTCATTGGGGATCGACAGAACACCTGTTAATCTTAATATTGAGAGCGATAAGAATCGGGACAACACTTGCACTTCACGGGAGTGTGCATTTTTGAGATTGAGGGTTGAGATTGAGGGTTAAGGGAGGAATTGGAATTCGCCCTTTAGTTCCTCTAAAGTGCTGAAAGTGCTTTAATCATACCACTAGCCACATACCTTCCACCTGCTGCCATCTATCTCATCCATCCATCTTTTATATCTGGCAGGAGGCAGGCTGTGCCCAGGACAGGTCACCCGGCCATCACTAACCACGGGATATTCTCACCAACTGTAAATGTGACGCTCACCCCTGAAGGTCAGCTAGTCATTCATTAACATGACAGGAATCTTCCCTGAGGTTCCACGCTGAAACTGGAAGCAGAGACAAACACAGAACCGCGGCGTCCTCGTGAAGCCGGGCTGAGCTGATTTACACCTCCAAAGATAAATTATGTTGTTGCGGCGTAAAACCAATAAACGAAAAGCATTTAGCAATGGTTAAGCAGTTGGGAAGTTGGAAGTGTAACAGAGGGAAATGGTGTGGTTGAAAGCTCCAGAGATTTCCATGAATACAACAGGGGGCTGTGTTTGTAGCCCTGGCAACAACTTAATTGTTGTGAAATTTTTTCCTACCCATATCTTCCTACCCGAGATGACTGCACATGCGTATAGCAGCAACTTCAGAAGGCCATAATATTCTGCTGCCTGACCGTTATCACGGAAGAGAAAAGGTTAGTTTCTTGTATTTTTAATACTTTGTATGGACAGTATTTAATGCATATACGTTTGAGGGACAAATCAAATGCTCCGAATGCCTAACATTTAATACTTTGTATGCACAGTATTTATATTGCATAGGTTCTTGGAGGACTTTTTTCTTCACCTTAAATTATATTAACTGTACTTCACAGAATGACAAAAGGAGATAAAACGATAAAATATCAACTTTTTTAACTCCAGTGTAGATTTATCTAATCAATCCTCTTCTACCACCCTTTATATCCTTATATTCATCTTCATAATACGGATTCATAATCCGTCCGTCCATCGTTTTCCGCTTATGCAGATAATTATGGTTATTAAATGTGTATAATAATATGCTACCACCCAAAACACAGAGGAGAGGAGATATATGTGCTGGTAGGATATTGTTACAATGTAAGAAAAAAATGACAGATGGGGCTATAATTTTCTGCTACGATAGGAAAAAATTTTAGGTAGGAAGAAATTTCAGAACACTGGCAGGTAAGACATATTGAACTCTGAGTAGAAAACACGGCAGGAGCTCACAGCCAACAGTTCAGTATCTGGGATGCAGAAACACCCCTTTTAAGTCCTGGATTACAGCCTCTGTGGCCCCCTTCCCCCCTTGGTCTTTCTGCTCTGTCTTTGTCTCCCCATGAAGGAGGAGACCGGAGTCCAGAATACTGGATGTTACTGCAGCCATGGCCCAACTTTATCAAAGTCTCCTCCTCAACCCGTCTGGATCTGGGCATCACTTGGGGTTTAAAAACCACTAGGTAGCTGGTTGGTTCAAGCAGACGGCCCAGATACAGAGGTTAGAGTCCTTCCTGCAGAGGCTGCAGGTTTGATTCCCAGCCTGAGACCCTTTGCTGCACGTCTCGCCCACTCTCTCTACCCTGGTGTCCTACTTATCATAATGGGTGTCAAAAAGTCCCAGAAATTTCCAGCAGAGAAACATTTTAAAAAACATCAGTACAAAATGAAAAGATGTTGTACACGAATACACAACATGAGAAATTCTGTTCTTCATTTGAATAATGCAGTAACTTAATATTCAAGCCTCCCTTCTTTATCAGTTTGCTCAGGTTTTGGTTTTTAGTCTCTGGCTCTGATGCTGCTCCCCTCAGCAGATGACTGCAGATGAGACTGAATGCTCCACATCAGACCTCCGGAAGATACGGAGCATCCGGCGGCAAACGCTGACAGACATCAGCTTCTTCAAGAAGTAAAGTCTGCTCCATCTCTTAAAAATACCATCAGAGTTGCGCTTCCAGTCCAGGTGAACACTGAGGAGCAGAAAGATAAATTTTAAAGAAGGCTTTCTCAGATTCTTTGGTATAGTGTTTAATTATTACAGTCTTTACAGATTAATTGGTTTTCCTAAATGGTTTTCCCTGGCTAGCCTTGCCAAGGTTCTACAAAGGGCTTTATAATGTGTTTCCCATCTACGGTGTATACACATTCAGAACACAGCAGCACTATTACTACATGTCAGGGTCTGGTTTCTCCTTGTTTCCTGTTTTAATTTGGAAGTCCGTCTTTCCCTTGTTGAGCCTTGTTTTGCTTCCTCGTGTTTACTCCCCTGATTGTTTTCACCGGTGCTCCTGTCTTTACGGGGTCTTGTCTCCCCTGGTTGCTGGTTCATCTCTTCTTCATTTATCCTCCCGTTGATCTCGGCTCCTGTATGTTCCCCGTGTTGCTGCTAGGGATGGGAATTGATAAGATTTTTCCGATTCCGATTCCATTATCGATACTGTTTAACGATTCGATTCTTTATCGATTCTAATTTGGGGAAAAAGGAGAACAAACAGTTTTATTAGCATCATTTTTTTTTTTACTGAGAAGTCACGACTTTACAAACTCAACAGCGAGGTCAAAAGAGGCCCAAAGCCTGGATAACGTGTTAACCGTTGTAATATGTAACTGTGCAAATACACAAGAATGTGTTAACATTTTACTAACAGATTTTTCCTAATAGAAATGAAAAATCTGCTTTTTAAAAGGATATATGAGCTCAGTAAGCACTCAAAAATAATAATAAAGAAAGATAAATACTATCAAATACAACGGAACAGTGCATAGTACAAATCTGCAAATACTATGAAGAATTAACAACTCTTTTGCAGAAAAATAAGCATGTCTGCTTTTTCAGGAAGGATACGTGATCTTTCTGGAGGTAGGTAGTGAGCAGTAGTGAGTGCTGCCAGCTTCTGAACCAGCCAGACTCTCTCTCTCGTCACGGTCATCTTCTAAATGTAATGCAGAAGGCATTCGTTTAATAGCATAGCGTTAATGTTATAGCGTGTTTTACAAAGAAGCATATAGGCAGCGGGATAGCTACTTACCAGAGTTGCCCTCCGTAGTAACCACAGAGCTGATCATAGTTGACTACTGCCGCTGCTGCTGGGTTGAGATCCATCAGTTTGAAGCGCGTCAAAAACACAACACTCGTTATCGCATGTTGTGTGCGCAAATGTTTCTGCATGTTAGTCGTGTTCCCTCCCGACGCTGTTATCGCCACTTTATAATGACTGCTAGTTGCCTTGTTGCCATCTTTCTTTGGTGAAGTGAAGCCAAACTTTGGAGCGTTTGAACCTGGTGGGCGCCATTGTTGTTTACAACTCCAATGCGCGTGCTAAACCGACGTAACTTAATCACGTAAGTGCTTTCTGGAATTGACTGTGCGTAACTTGCGTAAATTACGTGAGATTCGTGCTGGTTGGAATCGATAAGAGAATCGCTGGATAAACTGCCAAAGGATTCCATGGAATTGAAACACACGGAACCGGTTCTCTACAGGAACCGGTTCTCAATTCCCAACCCTAGTTGCTGCTTGTGGACTTACCCCTGTTAACTTTGCTTGGACTCATTTTTAGGTGACTCCTGCCTCTCAACCCTAAACTGTGGAGGTTTAATGTGGGGTTCGGCGTCGTTCCCGAAGACGCGCCAACATCTGGGTCGACCTCTTCCACCGCCCCAGCGTGTTATTAGATTTTACGAGCACCTGATGTTGGCGGCACATCTTCGACCGTAGAGGCGAGGAACACACCTCGATCTCAGCTGAGCGTAAATGACGAATTACGCGGCTCACGAGCGAGGTCCCCGCCGTCAGTGAGACGAACATGATTGTTTTATTTCACGATGCAAACACTACAGCGGGGGAAGGAGGGCTTGTTGGGGCCCAGCGCCAGCTCACGGGCTTTCACACCTCTTATGAGACAGAGGAGCGAGGCAGAGATGAAGGAGAAGAAGAGGTTTCAGAGTAGAGGAGGAGGGAGGAACGGAGCGAACATGTTTGATGTGGTCTTTTACACCTGTCCTTGATCAGACTCTTCTTTGTTGCTCTACTCAGGGAGCCATTGTGGCTCCAGGAGCACATCTAAGTGGATGCTTGAACTTGAGCAGCATATTGTTACCTGTTGCAGAGAGCGTCTCCAGTGAATCCACCCAAAACAAAAAAAAAAAACACCGTTAACAGGATCCAACAAGGCCAGGTTCTGTTTCTCGCTCTGCTCTGCTGTCTTCCTCCTCCATCCACCTCCCTGAGGAAATTTGTTTTTTCCACCAGTCTGGTGGATCACCTGAGTAACGTTACCCTTTCCAGTTCCCCCCCCCTCTGCCTCATGTCATTTCTGTCCCTCTCCGCTTCTGATTAAAAATGGTTACGCACCGAGTGAAAGGTCGCAGTTGTTATGGAAACAAGGCTGGTAACAAAAGCTGGACACGCGGGTGAAGCAGGAGAGAAAGTGTTGCGGGGGGTGGAGAAAAAGAGGGAGATGTGTCTGAATAAATATGCAGAGAGGAGGAGAGGGCAGGGAAAGGGGAGCGAGGGAGAGGTCTGAATAAATAAAAACATATGCGGCGGGGGGAGGATGAGAGGCGGCGAGGTCATGAAATGATGGCTCCATCTGAAATAATAACTGGGAGATAATACTGGGTTTTATCATTTTATCATTCTGGGAAGGACGTCGAGGAACAAAGGTGTGTTCGCGCACTGGGAGGATGCAAGTTTATATAGATAAAACATGGATCTGTTGCAGGAGCTGGAGAATATTAAACAGCACCGCTCGTTCACGGGAAAGCCAAACCAAAAAACATAAAGTTGTACACGTGCCTGAACATCATCTCTGAGGGCTCACATCACGCCAACCTCCCAGAGTAACGCCTGACGACCTCTCACGCACACAAACACACTTCAGTCGAGCCACGAAGGTGCCAGCGGTATAAATAGCAAGTCCCACAGCGGGCGTTATGAAGAGAAAGGAACTGAAAAAAACAGAGAAAGAGGGGGAAGTGGTTGTTAATTCAAAAGGGGAGGCAGGGATTGGTTAGGAAGAGGGTGAGAGTGGTGTGAGGGAAAGAAAAAGAGAACAGCGGGGGGGGGGGGGGGGGCAGATATGAAAGGATCAATAAACGGCATAAAGTGTGTGTTCATTGATTTACTTACAGCTGGAATGGGATGGGGGGAGGGAGATGGAAGGACAAACACGCCCGGAGCAAAGAGGTGCGGTAAGTTGGGTCGGAGGGGAGGGAAATAGGCAAATTAAGGACAGATTAATCAATTAAACAAGCATTTTCAGTGTGAAGGAGGGTGATGTTGTGGTCCAGATGAGCTCTGCGTTGTCCTTCAGCCCCTCAAAGGCCACTGGCAGAAAATCAAGCAGCTTTCGTCAAATCTATTTGTGAAACAAAGTGCAAAGAGGGAAATTAAAAAAAGAGTGAATATTGGACGGACTTTCAACAGTTTTGTGTCTCATGTAACAGCAGATGGATTTGACAATAATAACAGTCGACAGAGAGACCCATCATTTTCTTTCACAATGACTTTGAAAGACTGAAAATGACCTAAAACAACATCTGATTTTCCCACATGAGGATCGAAAGTAGATCAGGACGACCCCATTAAACAAAAGAGAAGGTACTTTACTCTAAAATGATCCTCTGTTACGTATCTGCGAATGGGAAAACTATATACAGCTGTTTTAAAGTGCGTGGTGTGACCTGGTTGTGAAGCAGGAACTGTTAATCAGCCCTGAACATCAGTGAGGAGGAATCTCAGCGCGCTTCTTCCCAACAGAACATCTCAAATCCTGGGATGAACAGCTCGTTTTCAGGTCCTCTCACAACATATTCACTGGATTAACGTCAGGACTTTGACATTCCCGTGGTGCCTTCATTTCTCTTAAACCCTTCTCTGGAGGAACAAAGACGGATGTCCTGATATTTTCCCTGATAATTGCCATCACAGCGAAACAGGCCCAAACCATGATGCCACCACCGCTCATATATGTAGGTGGAATTAAATGTTCTTCATTCTCTTAACATGAAACCTTGAATGCAAAGAACCAAAATCTAAATCTGATACATAATAATCTAATCTAAAAACTATTTTGGTCTGGAGAGCATTTGTTTTTGTGTTAAAACTAGGGCTGGGCAAGTTAACGCGTTATTATCGCGTTAACGCATGTTGCTCACATGCTTTTGTTTAAAAAAGTCTGTTACTGGCTGCTGCGGAACCGGAAAATAATTGGCTGGTAAACATGCGGCAAAACTAAAACAGACATGGAGAACGGTAAAAATCAGTGTACTTTACAGTTCGGGTAGCAATTCAGGTAGCAATATTAACAATTCTGTCTAAAAAAAAAAAACCTTTCAAACCCCTTTGTTCAAGACGATCGCGTCATTCTTTTGTTTTTTGTGTTAGAGTGTAAAACGGAAAAAAATAAAGTCACTTTTTTATTTTTTAAATTTTTGATTGACAACTGAAAATGGAAAAAATCAAATGATTTACAGATAATTACGGATTGGTAAAGTTACTGAACTTTAACATGGACGTTTTCATTTTAAAGTTCTCCCAGACGGAGGATTCAACAGAAACAAGGTTATTTGTAACAACTGACAAGTTGAACTCCCCGTTAAAAGTTTCTGCTGTTACCTCAGAAATTACCTGTTTTAATGTTCTGATTGTGGCCTCTAGATTGTTTGGATTTTGTTGTTAGACTTTTTTTTTTTCTTTTTTCAAAAAACAGGTGACATTAATGCCCTGGCAGTGGCAATAAGCTTTATTTTATTTTACATTTTTTAAGATGAGATTTACACTAAATATGTGTTACTGACAAGTGGTGATGTTAAAAGTGTTTGAACAACAAATGTTATGACACTTATGACAACATTTAAATAAAAGTGACCTTTACACTACTTTTGAATTCATTATTTGATTTTCCGTATACAATGCGATTAATCGTGATTAATCAGGGAAATCAAGCGATTAATCGCGATTAAAAATTTTAATCGTTGCTCAGCCCTAGTTATAACGTTATAATTTTAGTATGGACTCTTCCACATGCAGCTTTGCCATGTGGACCTTTGTTTTTTTAATTATCTCCAATTATGCCTTCAAATTTTTATTTTAAAAATAAAAGAAGCTCCCTGGGTCCTGGCAGGTGATGATGCCCTTCATGTTCTCCCTTCACAAAGCTGCTGTCTCACTCTCATCGTGACAAGTGGACCAAATGAGTGAAATTGGGGCGTTTTTTTTTAAAACTTTTTTTGTTTTCAAAAGAGCGCCGGGAGCCTTTTGGTTCAGGCCCCGCGAGACACGACGCGTCAAGACAGACAGAAACTGACGGGGGGGGGGGATGGATGGTTAGGCCGACGAGAGGAAAGAGAATCTGAGAGCGGGAGAGACAGAAGCCTGTTCAGATAGCTGAGGGCAAGGTGACAGAGAAACAGGAGTACACAGAGGGATCACCGGAGCTCACGGAGGATGGACGGAGGGGGGTTGTACATGACAGATAGAGAGGAGGAAAGGAGGGAGGCATGGAGGGCAGAAAGGAAAGAGGAAGTTGGAGGAAGGAAAGTGAAAACAGAGAGAAAGTAGGGGAGTGTGTGTAGAAACGAAGGTGTCAAAGTACCCTGTTTGGTTTAACGATGACCCAGTGGCCATGTAGGTCACAACGGTTTGTGTCTCCCAGCTACGACTGCATGTGTGTGTGTGTGTGTGTGTGTGTGTGTAAATAGGCCCAATTCACATAGACATGAGCTGGGTCTGCGAGAGTGTGTTTGGTCAGAGGTTGGAGAAGCAGTTTTTCTAGCTGCTGGGACTCACACACCCACACACACACACACACACACACACTGCAAATCCAGCGCTGGCGCGCACACACTTCGCATTAACAGCTGCCCTTCATGTCATATGTGCACACTTAACGTACCATGCGTGGCACTACATTATGCACAAACACACACACACACATCTCTTTCCTGTGATCTCCCATGCTTGCACACACACACACACACACACACACACGGACGGGGAAGCTATTATGCTCTCAGGCTGGAGTGTTTTGATGGTATAATTGCAGTGACCAGTGAGGAGAAAGAGACAGAGGGAGGGATGGAAAGAGGGATGGGGATGGATGGAGAGAAAGAGAGGAGAGTGCTGACACTCTCAGCATGCTAATATGAGCCCCCCCCCCCCCTCCACCCCCTGATTGCAAACCTCTTTCTCTGCATCTCTTTGTCTCCTGCTCTCCATCTCACATCCTCTGCATTTCACAGGTGGAGCACCACGAGGGGGAGATGGACTGAAAGGTAGAGAGGAAAAAGAGAGATATGTAACAGGATGGAGCAATGTTATCTCTCGCTTTCTCTGCGATCTGTCCATCCACTTCAGGCGCCCCGCAATGGTCGAAACAAAGCACGAGAGAGAAAGGGATACAAGGGGGATTGAAAATAGAGGAAAAGGGAGGGTCTGTTTTTTTCTCACCCCTTTAACAATGGTAGGATCATCTCTGCTTATCCTCTAATCTGATCCCTTCTTTTTTCCTCTCCTCCATCCTCTGTGTTATCTGCCACTCTGCGCTTCCCCTCGTGCTCTCATCTGGTGAGGAAAAACGGTAGCCTTTTCCTCTGGCCAGCTTCCATCTATTTTCGTCAGCCCTTCATCTGTTTCCAGTTTTCCCTCCATCTTTCACTTCTTTCCAGAGAAGGGATTCTGCTGTTTGCCAGCGGTCTCATTTCTCATCCAAACACTATTCATCCCCGCTTAAAACGCTGCCAAAATAATTCGGCTTTCTCTGTTGGTGAGAAGCTAATAAACTGCAGAAAATCTTTTATTATGGATAATGTATTGTATGTCAGCTGGGTTATCAATTATTTTCTGACTGTTGCGGCTTATAGTCTTTTTTTTTTAAATGTTGCTATACTGTCAAAGCGAAACAAGTTACAGTCCAGTCACATGCAAACATCAGTAAACTCCGTTAAGCCTTTGTTTCTTTGTGCAAAAGCGTAATAAAAATATCTAAACATAAAAATAATATGATCTGATTGTAGTGGATTTAAGCATGTGGTAAACATTACATCAGATAAACATCATTTAACTTTTTTCCTCTGTGGCGTCATTTATCTAACAGACATTAAGACAAAAATAAATCATGTGAGCAATACTAAGTAGCCCCGTCATTAAATGACTAGAGGTCAGAGCCGTGAAGAGCTAGCTCATGTTTTCTTCAAAAGTAAACAGAAGTGACATCATCCAAAAAAGATCACTTACCCTACCTTTAAGGTCCTGCCGGTGTATTTCAGCCGGGCTGCCTGGACTTCTTTCTTTCTTTCTTCATCAGTTTTTTAACCATTCTGGTTTAAATTCATGTGCTTTGGATCGTTGTCCTGTTGCATGAGCTAATTTCAACTGAGCTTTAGCCGTCGGAGAAGCGGCCTCATATTTTCCAGTAGGATTGTACACACCAAACAACCCAGATCATGATCCCTCCACCACTGTGCTTGAGAGTTGGTAGCAGCCATTTTCTACTGCTATGATGTTTTTTTTTTTTTTTTCTGTTTGCCAATCATGACACGGGCATTAGGGGAAAATAACTCCTCTAAGGTCTCAGCTGCCTGAAGGACATTGTTCCAGAAACCCATGGATGCAGATTTGCAAACCTCTGCTTTAGCAGCCTTTTCTTCTGGTCAGCTTCCATTTTCATCAATGCTTCATCTGTTTCCAGGATTTTGTTGTTTTCTTTCCCAGACATCCGCATCTTCTTTCCAGAGAAGGGATTCTGCTGTTTGGCTGTGACCTCTTTTCTCTTTATTTCATCCAAACACCCTCCATCCCCACTGAAAACTCTCCTAAAATAATCCTGTTTTCACCATCTGCGAGTTTGTGCTCAACCTTGTAAGAAATGTTGCTATACAGTCAAAACTAAATGAATTATGACTAATATCTCTATCACCTCTTTAGCAGACGTGCATGCAGTTATTTCAACAATCCATTTAACATAAGACAACAAAGCAGCTGCAGTTTATTTGATTACTGAAGAGTTCCTCAAGTAGCTTCCATGTGTTACTGTCATATAATCTAAACAAAAAAGACATTTACCCAGTTTCAGCATCAAGACTGGGGGACGATGAGGAGTTTCTGCAGCCCAGGATGTAATGAATACCATCCTAGAGCCAACAGCGCCTCTCACAGGCGCCGCCCCGCTACTGCAGAAACCTCGAGATCTCTGCTGGCGTTGGTGAAGCTTAATAACTTCACCAGAAGCTATGGTGCAAAGATCTTCAAATTATTTTCAGACATGAATTTAATTAAATTAGAAATAATACGTTCTGACTTCATGTAAGATGTTGATGTAAATAAATCTATGCAGACGGTGAAACATCCACATATTACGTACATTTACCCAAGAGTCATTGCTCTACAAAGATCAAACATAAAGCCATTAAGGTACATGAAAAAAAAATCTGCATCGTGCTCCAAAACAAAGCAAGCGAGAACTGAACGTGAACCTGACCTTTGAAGAACATCACATATAAAATCACTGGAGGAAAACCTTGGACTTCAGTTTGCTCAAACAGCCTCCGTGCGCACGTGTGGGAAAAGAAGAAAGGTGGTCTGTGAATAACAGAAACGCACCACGATATTTTTCTACAGAGCAAACCGCCATCTGCTGCTGTAATATGGTTTTAAAACATCACATGAATTATCATCCACACCATCTGCAACGTTGTCACCTCCTCTTTATCTTAACTTCTAAAAGACCTGGTGGGATGCTCTTTTTATTTTTTATAGTCATGGCATCATGATGTTTTTTAATCTTTACTTGCCTTTGTCCCAACGTCTTAGAAATTAAAACTGCATCAAAGTTTTCAGATCCCACAGCTGTTACGTTCTCTATATTGTGTTGATATGACACGGTGTCCAGACTTATTTTTTTTCCTTGTTTTGCTAAAAACCTCCAATCAGAACCCAAACGTAAATAGTGACGTACACTGATAAACTGAAACATTAAAAACACAGACGGGCAAAAAGCACCTGTGAAAACCTGAATCATTCCCGTGGATGTTACTTTGACACTGGTCTTCTAACTAAACAGGAGATCTAACGGGGCCTTCCAGTCCACGGAGACCCGACCCCACAGGATCCAGTCCTAACACTCTGGTACCAAATAATCCAGGACGCCCACGGAGGTTTTTTCTTTTCTGTTCATGCCCTGACAGCTCAGGGCTCTTACGGCCGGACCGAGGGGACTAAGTCAGTGTGAAGCAGGTAGTCGGAGCGTTATGGATCATTGAGTCACTTCCTGTTCCTGTGGTGGAGTGAACGACAAAAACAGGGAGGACAAGTTACGTGCATTTCTGTTCTACGAGGCAGGTTGCAGCGTGCACGCGGTTGTTTCAAAATATAACCGAGGAGACGTGTACCTTTTACACTTAAAATCATATTTATTAACACAAGAATTGTGCAAAATGCAAATCACAGTTATGTACACGTTACACATTGATAATTAAAAAAAAAGGAAAATAGCTAGAAAAGCATTTATCATTTAAGTTAGCAGTTACTCTCAGGTCCAAGATAAAGTAAGTCACATTTTTCATATATTAAAGGCAGCTGAGGAGCCAGTGTGAGTGTAAAGTGTACATCCGGGTGTGTGTTTGCGCCAGTAGTACGCTTTTTCTTTTCTGTTTTAGTTGTTTTTACTTCTGTTTCAGTCACCGAAATGGTCTCGTGTTCGAGAACGCTGCGTTTGTCGAACGCAACCGTGCACTTCTGTGAGTAACTGTGAGATGTGCAAGCATGCTACGGCCCTGAGATTCGTTGTCTTTGACGTCCCATCGAGCGTGAAGGCTGCGCCAGCACGCCGCAGAGCGCACGCACCTACGGGCCCTGCGCGTGCGTGTGCGCAGCTGCGTGAGCGTGGCTGGGTGACGAGTGCCTGTCGACCAGCATTTCAGCGTGGTTCAGATACTGAGCCGTCTTCCTCATGACAGACTCCCTCCGAACTGGATCTGGCTCTCCTGTAAACACACAAGATGATGAAAAACATTAGCTCTTCTTTTTTTTTTTAAATCTATGTGTGACTGCATTAAGTTGATCTCTAATTTCATGTTTAGACATAAGTATCTTCAGGCTGGGGAAGAAAAAAATCTTGGCAGCGGTGGGATTCGAACCCACGCCCCCGAAGAGACTGGAGCCTTAATCCAGCGCCTTAGACCGCTCGGCCACGCTACCTTGCGAAGAAGAGCCAATCACTGTCGGTGAGCGACTACCAATATTGCCTTTCTAAGAATAGATCTGACAAGAGGGGCAAAAGTCTGAGTCACTCCAGATAACCCATGAGAGAGTTGCGACATGTTTGCAGAGCAGCAGACGTCCCACTCTTGTGTTTGTTAACTTCAGCTTGACTTGAATGGGTTTCAGCTAAATGCAATAAGATTCTGAGCTTGTATATTAATCTTCCAATGACTCCAGGACATGTAGCTGTAACTAAAGCTTTGTTACCCAGTGAGGGATAAAAAACCTCCACAGAAACTCGAGCACAAAGCCAGCAGCTTAAAGGTTGGCTCGCAGGTCTTTCCCTCATTAATCCTTCCCTCTGGTGGCATCAAGAAGCGCACAAATAGCCTCAGCGCTAGTTCTACATGCGGTTTCATTCCCTGATTCCATGAGTAAATCATCACTACTATTTCTGTCACTCGGACGCCTCGGGAGGGCTTTGACGTCTCTACACATCACGGTTATAAACATGCATTAAGTAGAGGAGCAGAGAGAGTGAGGGTGACCGCGGGAGTTCTGGCGGGGCGCACGCCAACGTCGTCATCGGACCGGTGGCCGCCCGCGACAAGGGCGCGCCAACAAAATCGCTCTGACCTGCAGGGATTTGCAGGCCTAACTTGATTTGTTGCACGGCGTGCCGCCTCCTTCTCTGGATGCCTCTCCGCCGAATCACAGTCCGAAAATGTGGAAATGTCTTCAAACGATTACAACCACCATCCGATCTTAGCGAAGCAGATGGTTGTTCCTACACTGAGCTTAAAAAAAACATATATATATATTTATATCCTACATGGCAGTGATGGAAACCCACTCTGCAGAAGAGACTGCAGCCTTAATACAGCGCTCCAGCTCTGAGTGGCTCTGAGATGAGTCAGCCTTGTTCAAAAGCTTTTTCGGTGTACCGTGCATTTACCTTTGGGGGTTCAACATCAGATTATTATGATTTTGGTTTTGCACCCAAAATGGACCATACTGGCATAGCGCATCCTCTGATGATGACTGTGTTTGGTCACACTATCACAACACAGTACAGCCTTATATTAATAATAGCTCACTTCTTAGTTCATGAGGCTCGCTTTGTAAAATATGATTTTCTTTTTAAAAATCAGAGTTTGGAGGGGGGCTGAAATTTCTCCCAGAATCTCAACTGTTACCTTTAGATTCCAACACTATGGACGAAACAAGACGTGCAACAGTGCAGGATGTTCAGACACCGACCGGCAACCTGGAAACAAACTGACTTCGACGTGCATAAAATTTGCAAAATCAGCTGCACAGAGAGGATGCTGGCCTGAAAGGGCTCCATAAAGCAGCAGATTTGAATGTAAAATTATTAATTTTTTTTTCATGGCGGACTGTCACGCAAGCTGCAGTTTTTACAGAGCGTTCTGGTTAGATGCCTGTAATGATATGGACTTAACTGTACGGCAAGATTATGATGAATTTGGAAAAAAGACATTTTCAGGATCATTTGTGCATTAATAGCTGACTGACCTCCCTTCATTTCTCTCCAACCCACCCATGCTTTTGTACACCCCCGTCTCTCTTACTCACCCTGCACTCCAGTGATCAGTATGTCCACCGCCGCCCTGTAACCAAGAATGGCCGACCCAAACGCTCCCTCCTTCTCCCTCTCCATGGCAGCTGTCAGCTCCTTGGCCGCTTGGTTCAAATAACCCTCATCTCCTCCATCCAGACCGGTTTGTGGCAACGAGAACAGTTCTGAGTGGTCGGTGGTGAAATTCGATCGATCTGAAACACAGACGGAAAGAGGAATTACGGGCAATTAAATGGGTTAGGATTTTTTTTCTCTGATTACATGTGATTTACCATTTATGGCAATAAAGAAATGATCCCTCAAAACAATGCAACTATCTTACAAAGCTAACTATCTTACTGAAGCAGAAATGACAACACAAGACTAAGGAACATATTCTAACATTTATAGCAGAATGAGAATGAGTTTGACTATAAATATCAGCAGATTTAGTGGCAATTGAAGTTGATAACCACATATATTTCCTTAAACGTTGCAGTTTGTTCCACAGCAGGTCCCCTTTTCACTATGCGTGACATTCTACACTTCAGGTGAGTATTACTGAAATAAGAACTCACCCTGCCGGGGTGGGATTCGAACCCACGCCCCCGAAGAGACTGGAGCCTTAATCCAGCGCCTTAGACCACTCGGCCACGCTACCTTGAAAAGCTATGGCCAGCTGCCTGAAAATTCCTCTGAGATTCCAAGGAAGGAAAAGGAAAATGGAAAAGACACTAACCGCCATTTGTAACAACCATTTGACGACTGATTTCTTTTCTGCAACCACTTTTGACCAGACTGATAACGAGGCCCAGCTCTGTCCTGTGCTGCCGGCTGGACTCTGTGGGGCAGGTAGGGTGAGAAAAGGATGTCGGCCAAGCTGTCACACGTCGTGAACAAGCCTTCACACCCTCTGTAGGAGACAACGAGGCCACCAGGCAGCTCCTTCAACCGAAGACTGCTCCACTCACAGTGCAGAAAGGTCACCGGAGGTCATTTGTACTCTCACCATCCCCCAGCGCTGTTGCTATGACACGCTGGTGTTTTTTCTTTCCCTCTTTATGTGCAATATTCATTAGTGACACTGTCGGTATTCACAGTGTTCATTAAATCTGGACATATTTATCACCACCTCTACCTCAAATTACTTTTCAGTTCACCGATCTGCAACAAACACTTTGAAGATCCCACCATCCACAGTACATAATACCATCAAAAGATTCAGAGAATCAGGAGGAGTCTCTGTGCGTAGGGGACAAGGCCGAGGGTCAAAATTGGATGATGGTGATCAGGCAGCACTGCAATTAAAAACAGTCATGAATCTCTGCTGGACATCACTACATGGACTCAGGAACACCTCCAGAAATTACTGTCTGTCAACACAGTTCACTGTGCAAACCACAAATCTACAGTTACAGCTGTATTATGTAAAGAAGAAGCCAGATGTGAGCACCATCCAGAAACTCTGTTGTCTTCTCTGGACCAAAGCTCATATAAAATGGTCTGAGTATAAATGGAAAACTGATCTGTGGTCAGATTAATCGAATTTTGAGAGTATGAGCCAAATGAGACAACATTTCTCTCCTAAAACTCCAGCAACTGGTCTCCTCACTTCCCAGACATTTACAGACTGTTGTTAAAAGAAGAGGTGATGCCACAAAATCCAACCCTGTTCTGACTTTATTTATTTGTGTTGCTGCCAATTAAAGTCAACACAAGCTAATATTTTCCATTAAAAAGGTTAAATGTCTCATTTTCAACATCTGATATGTTCTTTATGCTCTACTGGGAATAAAATAAAATCAATTGCGTTCTGTTTTGTTTTTCCCATTTACACAACATCCCAACTTTTTGGAAATGGGGTTGAAAAAGGAAACAGAAGTAAATATTCAAATGACAAGATCCAAGTCAATAAGCTTAGTTAACTTCTGAGACATATTTAGCCCTGCACAGGATAGTCTGTCTAATTCATATATGTTCATCATGGAGGTTAGGGAGAAGAGACAGCAGTTTTATATCATATTTGACTGTATATTACCTCTTTCATAGCAGGGATCAAACACAGCCAAATCATTATCAGACAGTAGAGGAGGAGCCTCCTCCTTTGGGGACGGGACTTGCTCCTCTGCTATAGAGTCAAACAATGAATCAAATTCCTCCTGGGTCTCTTCTGGTTGCTGGTATTTTGCAGGAGGCGGGCCAGGAGACGGAACTGGAGGGTTAAAAAAAAAAAAGATTAAAAAGGTAAGATCGAATTATAAGAGTTTTTAAAAAGAGTGGAAAAAGAGAGCGCTGGTCCTTGCAAATGTGGACACTAATACCTCGGTCATCCAGTTCTGCGTCACTGAGCTCCACCTGTTCCTCTCTCGGAGATCCTCCAATCTCGCTGTAGGCCTCAGCTGCAACCTCTGGGTCCCCCACCTCCAGGCTCAGGTTGGTGCCCAGATCTTGGGGTAAGGTGGGAGCCTCCCTCCCCTCCTCCTCTTCTGGAGGCTCACAGTCTGAGGCCCTCCTCTCGGGCAGGGGGATGAGAGGGGGGGGCAGGGGTCCCGCCGAGGACAGAGGGGAGGGATCCAGAGGTCTTGTGACTTCGCCTCCCTGAGAGACGGGGAGGAAAGTCCGGTTAAGTTGCAAGAGAGATGAGGGGGGAGGAGAGGTTCCAGGGTATAAGGACAGTAAACAGGAAGAAGAAAAACGAAAATGTGCGACATTAAAGAAGAACGGTAATAACAGACTAAAGACAAACATCCCAGTTGGGTCGACGTGTACGTGTCCTCACTCTGAAGAAGTCTTTGAGCTGTGGGCTGTTGTAGAGGGCAGGTATGCTGATAGTAAACAGAAGCATGGCCTCCGCTGCCTTCCTCCTCTCCTCAATCACAGCTTCATCAAATCTCCCTAGAAGAGAAGCACACTAATGACAAATGCAGCGATGTAGGAGATGGTGCACAAAGATTTACTGAAAACAACATGGGGGGGGGCAGCACAAAAGGAGTTCGAGTTGTGATCCAGTTGGGCCAGATTGTCTGAAGTCTCACTCTAAATGGAGGCTTTTCTGGGTTGTGACACTGGCAGCAGTGCATCGCTTATCAAAGAAAAATGAAGCCACAGGCGGAAGGAAAAAAAAGGTCACAAGATTCATGATAACAGACAAATGGGAACAGCCAGATTCTCTCCACATCATGAGGATGGCTGCATGAAAAAAAAAATGCATATAACATGTGGCTTTGCATTAAAGTTTGGACTGAATCGGCAGCTCTGATGATGTGAGGATTTCTGTGGTGCATCATCATCCTATTGCTGTTATTAAGCCCGTCCTTGAAGAGAAGCAAACAACCCACCAAGCCCACTTATCACGGTCTTTTTACAACATACCAAATAGTTGTGCACGTGGAAAAGGTGGAAACTCCTCCAGTCTTCTGAACAGGTTCCTGTGTGTGTAGGCCAGGTCTCCGTGGAGCTTCTTCAGCTCTGAGAACCTCCTCCACACGACCACCTCCTTCACATCTTCTGGATGACGCTTGGACACAAACTGCAAACCAAAGGAGAGAAAAGGAGGGTTTAGTTGCCAGTTGAAGTGCCCTTGGGCAAGATACTGAACTCCAAATTGCTCCTGGTGAGCATGTGGCACTTGGCATTGCATCAGTGTGTGAATGGGAGGGGTGAGTATTGGCCAGGACCTTGCAATACGATGTGTATCGTGATACTTGGGTCATGATACGATATTATCACGTTATCCTGATATCACGATATATTGCGATATTCTACCCAGTTAATATCAAAATTAAAAGTAGAGATGAAAAACAAAATTGCTGTATATGTTCATCAGATGATATTGATCACATTGAGTCAAAACTATTTGCTTCAAAACAACCTATTTATTGTTTATTATTAGTATTTTGCACATTTAAGTGAATGAATGAATTTTCCTAAAAAAAAATCGATATTAGTAGCTGAAAAATCGATATTATATTGGGCGGCCAAAAATCGCGATATATCGCCAAATCGATTTTTTTCCACACCCCTAGTGAATGGGTGAATGTGACACATGCTGTAAAGCGTTTTGAGTGGTCAGTAGACTTGAAAAGCACTATAGAAATGTAAGTCCATTTATTGTGGTCATGGGGGTGCTGAAGCTCGTGAACTGAATCACAAGTTTCACTTAAGTCCTCACTGAATACCACTGACTCATATAAGAGGACCATTGTGTATTTCTATACACTGCCTGACCACAGAAGAAGTCATACTCTTGATCCACTTTTAGCCTTGATTACGGCATGCATTCATCCAGGCGTCATTTTAATAATCTTCTGCAGTGTCGTGAACTTCATTCCCATCCAGAGCTGCTCTAATTTCTGCCCGTGATCTTTCATTGACGCCAGGGAGAGTACGACTGCTGTGCAAAGTCTCCAGCACATTCCAAAGATTCTCCGTGGAATTAAGGTTTGGACTCCGGGGTGGCCAATCCATGTGTGAAAATGATATTTCACGCTCCGTCAGCCGCGCTCTCTCACCATTAGAGCGCAACCGTGGCATCAAGGAAGAAAAAAAATCTGTTGTTGGTCATTCCAGGAAGTGATGTCAAAGAACCAGGAAATAATCAAATTAAGCAACCACTTATCATATTAATTTCTCCATTATCTTGCTGGTAGGCTCGAGGCACGGTGGGAGCATGACTTTATCTGCTGTTGTTCTTATTTCTTCTGAACAGGGTAAAACTGGACTCATCTGAGAACAAGATCTTTATCAATGCTCCACCATCCACTTTTTATACTCACTAGCAAGTTGAGGCCTTTTTTTTAAAGTTATTATTATTAAATAGATCAACCTCACTGATAAGTGGCCTTCTCGGGGGTAAACAGCTGTTTTGCACCAACAGCAACCTTGAGTTCTCGTACCAATGTGCATGTGTGAAATTTGCCTTGACTACGATACTGATCATTTTATTCTGTATTATTTCACAAAATATTCAAGCGATCTCCAATTATGGTCATTAAGGACTTTTTCGTCTCCACATTTCTCCCTCGCTGTTGTCCTTCCAGGTTTTAATAAGTTGTAAACTGATCCTGAGCCCAAGTTTTAATACTTTCAATACCAGCAGCCTTCTTATTTGTTTTGTTGCTTGATGCACACTAATAAACTGAGCCTTCTAAGGGAGAGTAACATCTTTTTCAAGACTCCAACATGTTTTTTAAGGGACTGAGAAGCTCAATCTCTGCATCAGTTAAATAAGCCTTTCCCAGAATAATCACAATAATCACCTCAGGACCTTTTGTTATTGAAACCTTTTACCTGTTTGCTTAGTTAAATCCAGTTATTGGTAAGACAGTGTATATGTCCTCGGGACGCTTTAAAAACATGAAGATTTCACTGTTATAAACTATTAATGAAATACAAGGTGTTATTCTGATGGTGTCACAGATAAACGTAGACAACTCTGCGACATACATGGTATTGTTGCGGATTTAAACAAACATTATACTTTGCAAAGTAAAGACCACACACCAGATAGCTTCAAACTACAAATACAGCACAACTAAGGCTTTTTGTAAATTAATATAAAGCAAAAAAAAAAAGGAGGGACAGAGAGGAGACTGACCCTGGCTGTCACTTTGTACTCGGTGTGTCCCTTCTCGTGTGTCCGTGAGTCGGTAACGGTAAAGAACCGGTAATACTCTTCTTTAGCTTTTCGTGACATGTCCACTGTCCGTGAAAAACAGAGAGGCGGCGGCACAAAGAGGAGCTTTGAAAAGGCTGGGGTGAGTTCCTCTGTTGTGATTGTTTTCAGTCCCTCCTCTCCATGGACGCACTCACTTCCTGTTTGGTGACGTTGCGAAAACGTAATTACGCACAGAACGTGCGACGTCTATCGATGTTTTTACCTCCGCCAGGGATGATTTTGCCGTCTGTCTGTGTTCAAGATAACCCAAAAAGTTAACGGATGGATTTTGATGAAATTTTTAGGAGTTGTCGGAAATGTGAAAAGGAAGAACTGATTTCATTTTGAATGTGATCCGGAAGAAATCCTGGATTCTGGATCACTTTCAAATTTTCGATAACATTGTGATAAATGGGGCAAAAAATTTGTTTCTCAATATGTCCGTTAATAATTGCCCAAAACTCATGAAACTTGACTCAGGGATTGAAAATGGTAACCTCTATCAAATTCAAAAGGCTGATCCGGATCTGATCCAGAAGGCGGATGTACGACTAATATTTATGGTGTAAATCTCTATATGGGGGAATTGTTGCGCTTGGCGGAGGTCTGCGGTCCCCAGTGCTTTTTTAGTTTTTTAATATTATTATTATTATCGGTATTTTCATTATAAAATGCATCTTTCAGTATATTTTTTAACATTTATTTTACTCCTTCTGGCACAAAAATGCTGTCGTTGCTGTTTTTTTTTCCCTTTCTTATAAAAAAAAAAGTGAGGAGGAGCTTGAAGATGCACTATTGCACCTTGAAGCTGATGTTCCTCCAAATTTAGTTGCAACTCAGTCAATTTGGTTGTGTTGCAGAGCAGCACGCCCAAGCTGATCCCACAAGTGTTCAGTGGGTGAGGTCAGGCGGGTCATCCCATCCTCTCCACTCCCAAATTCTGGAGGAAGCCTCTGATTAGGTGTTGT
Organism: Hirundichthys speculiger; assembly: GCA_018398805.1. Lineage (NCBI taxonomy): Eukaryota > Metazoa > Chordata > Actinopteri > Beloniformes > Exocoetidae > Hirundichthys > Hirundichthys speculiger. Next base: position 63,031 of record JAGFBZ010000560.1, read on the forward strand.
CATCTTGGAGGATAAAGTTTTGTCTCAGACTGTGGAGATATGGGATTCCCACTGGTTGCAGAATTTCTTCTGCATACCTTCTTTCACTGATATTGCCTCCAATGATGACAATCCTTGTTTTTTTTTTCCAAAGAGGAAGATGTCCCCCCGCACCATCACACTGCCTCTATCAAAAATTATTACTCTATCAGTGCAGCAATCACGAACGTGTTCGCCGCACCTTGTCTAAACTTTGACCCTACGAGCGAAGAGCTGTAGGCAGACTCTGGACTCATTGTGAACGTAACATTCCTCCACAGATTCAGGACAATCAGGTGCTTGGTTGTCAGGACCCGGGGGTACCAGCAGCTCAAAACAAAAGTCCATCCCAACAGCAGAAATACAAAAATAAAACCTGTTTGTCATAGGCAGAGAAGATTTGCCAAATCTTTCATGGGCACAACCCTCATACTCAGCTCTGCTGCTCATCAGCATGTTCGTTACAAATGTAACACCATTTAAAAGGGAAATAAACAGGCCTTGTAACTGTATAAGATTTTTTTTGCCAAGAAGCATTGTTAGAATTTTAATTTCTCATTTCTGTATTTTGTTTAATTATCTTTTTTTTTTTTACTTATTTCCTCCGTATTCTCTAAAAAGGAGAAGATAATGAAGTTGACTCAAACACCTTTAATGCTTATCTGACAAAAATAATAGAATACAGCGGTTTTCTGCAGAAAAACAGTGGTTAGACACTGTGGTTGTGTCACATGATTTAACTGACCTTTTTTTCCATTTACAGTGGAACTGAATTGAGAATTTGAACAACTGAAATAAAGTTTGATGCACAAGCTTTCATCCGTTAAAATGGTGCTGTTATCACCCATCGAATGACCTACCGACTGTCCACCATTCCTCAGCCATTCATCAATGTATATTGATTTTCTTGTGTAAAACATGTCTATTGTTCTATTGTTCAAAAAAAGCACATAATATTCTGAGAAACCCATCTCACCCTGGTCACTCTTTGAGCTGCTGCCATCAGGTAGAAGATACAGGATTTTAAAGACCAGGAAAAATAGACTGAAAAACTGTTTTTTTAATTATATCAGAGACATTGTTGCCATGATCGCTGCTGAAGTGTGACTGTGCAACATGTCAATAGTTTTAAATCCTGCTAACCTGAAGCATGAAACATACTTCTGCACTTTTACTATGTAAACAGAACAATCTTGCATGCATGCATATTGGGTTGTCACTCGATTGTTAGGGCTTGCTTAGATCAACATAACCGTACACATAAAATTAAACCAGTATCAATCTGATAATTCTTACCACATAACCTCTTTGGCATTGAGGATTTCTGCCAGTTGGGTTTTTTTTTTAATTCATTGCCACTGCTTCTTCTCATTAGTTTTTGCCCAGAGGTCATGCTCTGGGTCTGAGAAACAATTTGAATTGTAACAGACACCATAAAAATAAAGTTGAATTAAAATTTGAGAACTGAATATAAATTTGGGAAAAATAAAACTAAATTTAGAGACTGGAAAATAAGATTATGTCATTAAATCTAATAATTATTATCACGTTTTAACTCCAGCGTCTGTCATCTGTAAATGTAGTGAGTGTTAAAATCCTCTAGGGGGTGCTCTGACGTCACGTAAATTAGATCAAACTCTATTCTTCTTTTTTTGACCTCATTTTATCAGCTGTAATCTATATTTATATTTTTCTAAATAAACAGGCAGTGAATCAAAGACGGTGGGAAAACAAGAATAGCAGGTCTGCATAAATATGTTGGACGTGGTTGAGACAATAGAGCAAAGAGAGCAACAAACATCAGGCTACTCTGCAGCTGTGAGGAACTTCCAGCTGTGTTTACTGTTTAACATTCACTCCTGTCACCACCAAAGCTTTCATCGACCTCCCTGTGCGTCCTTGTGATACACTCAGAGGACTGAACATTTTCCATTTTATGTTGACCTAATAGTGACAAACTCATTAAAAAAAATTGAATAGTCAAAAATATAACTGTACTCATTCTGCCTTTTTCAAGACAGAACAGTCTGAGTTAATTTCCAACAGGCAGCCGCACAAGAGGTCAGTGATCCTCATTCTCAGTGTTGCTCTTTTGTCTGTTAATTGCCTGCTAAGTTGAAAGGAAAATATGTTACGGGCGAAAATGAGGTTAATATTTAATTTGGTGCTTCGAGTCGTCTGTCATTATCGGTGAACCGACTCATGTTATCAGGACAGCAATGACTGCCGAAGTCCGATATGCCACTAAAAGTAAGACATAACAAAGAGCCGATCTAATAGTGGGAGGACAAAATATGTTTAAAGAAAAAAAAAAAAGCTAGCAGAGGATGGTTTCGATCCATCGACCTCTGGGTTATGGGCCCAGCACGCTTCCGCTGCGCCACTCTGCTGTGCGATGTATCAAAGTGTTCATCCTCCATTTTGTCCATACGGAGCCACGACTGAAATCAGTTTTACGTAATACAGTATGCGCCCATTGTTTCCGACTGAGAGAAGCTCTGACAAACACTGAGGAGAGGAAGCCTTTACTTGGAACAGGCTCTTCTTTCTGTGACAGATAACGAGGCCGCACATTCTCATTTGGAAAATTGGAAACATAGAAAAAAAAAGACATTTGTTTCTCAAATGTTGCAAATGTTTTCCAAAGGCAGCAGGAAAGATTAGAAGCAGAGAAGCTATAAAAATGTACAATGTACAAGACAAGGGGTGTGCGTGTGTTCAGTTATCACTACTGCGGGTTAATATATAGACTCCCTGACATACTAATGTTGTCAGCACTATGTGGTATCAAGAGTTATGCAATATGACTCAAAGTCTGCTATGAGTGATATCTTGAGTACTGTATGAACCTATGAAATGATTTTCAAATCATCAAAGCATCTTAAGCAAAATGTTCTCTTCTGCAGAATTTTAAAACTGTAAATCTAATATAATGTTTAGGTCTATATGTTTTCTTGACTGTACTTCTGACTGGAAAATATGGTCAAACTTCTTCAAAAGCCGAGCAAATGAATGCGCAGACAGCCGAGTGTTGTTCCCTTTTTTAGAAGAAATCAAAGCTCAGGTTCCCCGAGGTTCGTTTGTTTAGACTGAGTGCACGGTGCAGGGCCCTGAAACAATGAGATGAAAGCACAAGCCCTCATCCAGGCTGGTCTGAACTGGTCTGACTCTGCTCTGCTGTTTTCCTTTTTTTTTTTTTCAAGCACGTGCTGTCTTGCAAAATAAACTTTCCCACAGGGGATTAGATGTGGATTTGTAGTGAAGCTGTGTCCATGTGTATGTGTGTGTGTGTGTCTGTCTTGGTTTTGTAACCTTATTAGGACCTTTTTGTTTTTTTGGTATAATCACTGACCTTGATGGAACAAAATCCCATCCTAACAAGCTAGTGTCATTTCTGAGGACCTGGTTAGGCAGTTTGAACTAAGAGGTGAATTGAGATTAGATAAAGGTCTGATAATGGCTAAATTAGGTTAAATTGTACTCGACAGTCTCCTTCTGTCATTCGATAACTGTCCCAGAGTCTGATTTGAAGATTGAAGGACTCTCACTCAAGATCTGGTACTTGTTTCCCATATCTGTAATGCATGGTGCAACTCACTGGGAGTCCCAAGGGAACATTGTTGGTGATGTGTGTATGCTGCATGCACCCAATCATTGCACCATTACTTTTGTAGAAAGCTTTGTTACAGTTTGAATTAGAAGACTGGGTTAGGTGCAAAAAGACTGGGTTCAGGAGAGGAAAAATATCCTGAAAAATAGCTTAATAAATCATTACGCTTAAGGTTAGGCTGTGCAAAATGAACGAAAGTCAATGCAAATGTCCTAACAAAGATAGATGCATGAACTGTGTGTGTGTGTGTGTGTGTGTGTGTGAGCCCCTCCCTCTCAGACCTTTCAAAATGTGCATCATCAGCACATCTTATGCTCTGACTTACTCATCACCCTTTTCACTTCCTTTGACCAACTTCAACATTTTCAGAGAGCCCTTTTTTCTGTCGCTGAAGCAGAGGTACATTATGTCTCTGTGAAATACCACCTTGTTACCCTCACAGGGAAAACAGGAAGAACTGGACAGCAGCTTTGGCCTCTTTTCCTCTGTCAGTGGCTTACAAACTAGATACCTACTTTCCTGCCAAAGGCCTGACAGAAAAGTACCCTGGCTGCACCACAGAAAACCTCTGTTGGTGAATTATTTCATCCGTGTCCCCCACGAACTTATCTCAACTGCTCGTGGCTAAATTGGCTGCCAGCTCCAAAGCGACTCATTCATTTCTCCGGCTCTGCAGGGCTCAGACAGCTTTAGTGGACAGAGTTGTGTGACGTTTCTATAGCACAAGGTTGTGCTTCCATTAATACACTCAGCTTGGTTTCTTCCCCGTATTTCCTTCACTCTCATCTCATAAACATGTTTACATGTCTCAGCTCCTCTCTTGCTAACTGTCTGCCCTTTCCCCCCGTTCCTCTGACTCCTCCCTCTGCATTACAGTTGGTTTTTGATATGGCCACTCCCTCCACTTCTATCCTTGTTTTCACTAAATGTTCAACTCGAATGACTGAAAGTGGAGGAAAATGGAGCGAGAGAGAACGACGATGAATATAAGAGCAACATGGAGCCCCCTTTTTCTATTTTTCCCTCTGGTCATGCTCCTCAGAACAACAGCACACCGCGTTCGCGTCAGCAGCCAGCGATTAGCAGCTACGGCTGCAAACCTGACTCTGCACACACGTGATCAACAGGCCATGATAAAAAGAGAACCAGATGGCGTCTGTCAGGGCTTGTGCAGAGATACATATAACTGTCTGTTTGGACGGTTATGATAGGAGTGTGTGTCTAAATACAGACACGCAGCCACCAGATGCACAAAAGCATGCACAACATGTTCTTGGAAGTGTCTAAGTCACATGTGTCAAACACAAGGCCCGTGGGCCAAATGTGGCCCGCCACGTCATTGTATGTGGCCCTCGAGAGCTTGTGCATTATTGGCTTAAATTCTAAACCAATATTTTAAGACAAGCTTACACTGCTTTAAAGCGCATATTGACAATAAACTACATCTCCCACAATGCACATCGTCGTCACCCACAACGATAACGGTATCTCAGCATGAGCAAGGCATCAAGACGATTTTTAGACCATTTTCAAACCTCTACAAACTCCAAGAAAAGAGAAATTGATGCACAAGGAAGGCAGTTTCACGAACGACGGAAAAACGAATACGAGTTTGTACCTCAAGGTGGAAAAACAGTCTGTCTTTTGTGATATGAGGTGAAAGAGTATAATCTACGTCTGCATTTTGACAACAAACACGGAGCTAAGTATGCTAAAAGAATCGCTTCTGCTTCTGTAAACCAAGGTAATGGATACTCTGAGTGATGTTTACAGAGTCCGTTATCATGGCGACGGACTCTGTAAACATCACCTGTGCCAGAGCAGGTTTACAACCACAAACACTGAGTTTAATATAATAATGAGTTAAATATTTGAAACTTTAATGCATAATAAATACAGAAACAGTTATTAGCAATAAAATAAGGTGCAGTTTAATTTATTTTGATTTACATTGCATTTTGCTACATTCATGTCGTCAGTCTGGCCCTTCGACGGCAACCATGATGCTGATGTGGCCCTCAGTGGACATGAGTGTGACACCCCTGGTCTAAGTGGTCATCATCAGATGATATCTGCTCTACTTCAACTGAAATACTCTCTAACTGGGACAATAACAGAGGTTATAAAAGGCTGCTAGATTGCTTACTTAAAAATAGACACATGGCATTTATTCCCTCCTCTAATTAAGATTTTTCCAAGCCCCAAGTATGGACAGACTCACTTAAAAGATGATATAGTGAATCTGTAACATGAGCTAAACTTGAATAGCTAATTCTTCTTCTTCTTTTTTTTTGTTAACAGCAGTTATGTGCAGAAAGACAAGTAACAGCCTTCTGGGCAGGATGGAAATCAGAAATAGTTATGATATAAATGCAGCCACATAGTCTGGTAAGTCGCTGGATGAAATTAAACCATGCTGAAGCTTTGGATTTATTGCGAGGGATCGGAAGTGAATTAAAGCATCCAAACAAAACAAGCGCTGACATGCAAAGGTACAGTCACGTGGGAGCCAAGTGGGCGAGCGTGTTCTTGCAGTGAGTTGGTGCTGCATAAAGATGTTTACTTGTCTTCACATAGCAGAGAAAGAAAGGGGGGGGGTGCTTTACACGTGGATTGAAGGACAAAAATACAAGGGGGGATCTGGAAAGAAATTGTTAGCAAGAATGAAATATGTTTTTAAAAGAAAGTAATAACAAGAATGGATCCATACAATTCTGCTGTTACATTTGTCTCCTGTGTCTTATTCTATTCGACAGCCTGCTCAGGGAGCCAACAAATCCTATCAGTGTTTATGCTGATGACTTAAAGTGATATTGATCGCTGTTTACCCAAAACCTCCTTACCGTTACAACAAATTCCAATGGGGTGACTTCAGCACATAATAGTCTATTTATCACAGATCCAAGCATTCAGGCAGCATTGTACTGCAAACTGACACTTACCGTATTTTCACTATGTGCGTGAAGGTAAAATTGTATTGGCGTGTTTTTTTTTTTCTTTAATTTTTTGCTGTTACTGTAACTCTGAAGGTCAGCAACAGGTGGGGAATGTTTTGAGGAAAAGCAACGATGAGAGGATGTTGTTTTTCAGATCAGATCACGTACACGCTCTCTGATTTATTGCGGGGTACGTGACGGCTTCCATCACCAACATGTATTTTTCTCTCTTAATTTAAATCCCTGCAATGAAATCCAAAAAACCCAAAAAACAAACAGCGGGAAAAGTCGAATGCAGCTCCATTCTACTTTTATTCAACATGAATATAGCTCACGTGTGAGCCATGTCACGTTCTGTGACTCAGTGAATGTTTATTACTCGTTAATCAAAAATAATCAGGGTCAGTTAGGTCTGTGTGGAAGAACAGAGGGAGATGATGGATTGTTGGTTAGGGTTAAATTAGATCAGTGAGCAACAGAGAGCCAGTATCTATACATCAAAGGTATAAAGGCCTTCCTGGGAGCTTTGATAAACTAAATCAATCACCGTGACTAATGGAAGTGATTAAATTATGTTTCAGAGGAGTTTGCATCATTTAGCTGATTTCTACATATGCTGCTTAGCTAGCTGTTTTAACAAAATCCTGTTTTGCTGCAAATCACACTAAGAACATTTTGTTCTATCCATCCCAACATAGTCACACCAATGTGAAGATTAAAGCTGGACCACAACAGCTAGACTTAATGTTAATCAAGTGTTAATCAAACTTAGTTTAACTTTGAATTTGTTCATCTTTGAAGAACAGGCATAAAATCATATTTGTTCTTTGACGCTTTCTGGGAAGACACTAATGAAGCGATATTATTGGTCGGTTTCGTCGGTGGGCGGGGCCACGGCGGAGCCTCAAATACTCAGTCGGCGCTCGTTCAGCAGATTACAACAGACCGACGGTGACGCGACTCACACGGGCACGAGAGCCCCGGACGGACTATACATTCATTTTAACAGGTAATATTGAATTTATTCTTGTCAACCGTGCTGTTACAGAGTACCCACCGAGCTACCCTAAAATTAAATTATCTCAAGAAGAGAGAAGAATCACTATGCGATCAATCAATGGATGACGTGGTGATGCTCTCGATTTCATCATCTTTTTTTGTCGTTTGTTTGTTTAGAAAAAAAGATGGTTTAGTCGTTGTCAGGTGAATTTTCGATGCTGGTTGTGATGGATTTATTTTCTGATCTGGCTCAGTTCGGTAAAAGTCGGGCGGGTTTTTTTTCGCTTTCAGTAACTTGTTAGATCAACATTAAACACGAGCCCGAGCCGACATGCCGGCTAACTGTTGCGCTTCCGGTTGAAAAAAAAAGAATAAAAAACCTTAATGGAACATTACTTTCTGGAGGAATGTATTGCGTAAAATTTGTCATTTTAGCCGCAATCTAGACCTATTCTGATTCCAGTATGAATCAAGACGGTTGTTCTTTAAGATGTTTCAGTAAGTGAGTTGTGCTTTTATTTTGAAAGTCCTTGAATTTGTCGATGAAACCACCTGTGGCTGAATGTTCTCAAAGTACCGCTCTATTTCCAACCGATTTGTTGTTTTAAACACAAGGGGTTTTTTAATTAACAAGAGATTTGAGTTTGAGCGGGCATCTTTTCAATTATTTAGCCGTTGAGATTAACTTCATGTAATAAAAGGCGGCTATTAATCTTCTTTCGCAACCTTTAAACATAATAAAAGCCTTTGTAGGTACAATTCACTCAAAATGTTTCCACGTCGGGAATTTTGCCTCACCCCTTTTGCCCTGTAGAGAAGACAACAACTTGATATTTTTCTTTTGCCCCTTTTCTCTCTAATTAATTCATTAGAAATAGGGGGAAACAAAATCAGATTGAACCATGAATAAGGACACAGAGATCGACATGGAGGACGTGAAGCTCAATGAGCTGGACCCAGAGAAGACGCCCATGACGGGCGATGGCCAGGCTCCAGGTGGAGAGAAGAATGGAAGCGTGAAGCTGAAGGTCCCCGAGGACGAGGTCACGTTCACCGGCCTGTCCAAGGAGGAACTGATGAAGGTTGCCGGCACTCCGGGGTAAGAGCAGCTAATGCCCCTTTTTGTGTGGATTAAAATCAGTCATATCTATACCTGTAACCCCTCCCTGCTTATTTTTGCTTGTCTGCAGATGGGTGCGAACCCGCTGGGTGCTCCTCGTCCTGTTCTGGCTCGGCTGGGTTGGCATGCTGGCCGGAGCCATTGTGATCATTGTCCAGGCTCCTCGCTGTAAACCCATCCCAGAGATGAACTGGTGGAACGAAGGGCCTCTGTACCAGATCTCCGACATTGAGGCCTTCTCTGAAGGAATGGAAGGTAAATAATAGTACTTTTTCTTACTGTCATCCCTCTTGCCAAAAAAAAAAAAAAAAGGCACACGATTTAGAAATTGCATGATTCACATGAAAAGTCTTGTGACATTGTCTCGGGCCGCCTCGCCTTTCTGTGGCCTGTATCAGCTGGTTAGATAATAAACTGCTGACTACGCTGTACACTGACTGACTGAAGGTTGAAGGGACACAGAAAATGTTCGTGTCATTGCTTTCACATCCCTCATTCAGATTTGAGGGCCTTTTTTTTTTTTTTTTTAATCTTTCCCCTCTTCTATTGTGCCCCAGTGAGTTAAAAAGACAGCTGGGACAGAATGTTCCATCCTTGAACTGAATTAGTGGCGAGTTCTCGGCTTTCCAACAGGCTTTGGGAAGAATTCCAACAATCACACGTGACTGTTGTTCCCCCATGAAAGACCTTGTTGTGCTCAGACTTTACATGGCCAGCAGGGGGCGTGGATGGGAACATTTCACATGCTCCTGCATTAAGCTAATACATGAAAGAGCGCTCTGTCCTGACCCTCAGACCCTGCTACTATTCACACATTAGCTTTAGGCTTTCTTTGCTCACTGTGAAATCTACACCGAGATGTTTCCTCCTTCTTATGCTCATGTTTTTTTTTTTTTTTCTCCTCTCTAGGTCTTGATGCAAAGCTGGATGAGGTGTCCCAGCTCAAGGTTAAAGCCCTGGTTATTGGTCCCCTTCACACTGTCCAGGCTGACCAGCCGAGCACCCTGAATCTTGAGGAGATCGACCCCACTCATGGATCAAAGAGTGCCCTGTCTTCTGTGTTGGGAAAAGCCCACAAGAAGGGTAAACAGTTTTACACGCGGCACCACGTGCCCTTTTAAAAAGCTCAGACTTGTTGAATCACAAATGCTGGTCATAAATATAGTCGACGGTAATTTATTTTTTTTTTTTTCTCCTCTTTTAAATAGGTATTTCTGTGGTGCTTGACCTGACTCCAAACTATCCAGGATCTGCTCCTTGGTTTGCTAATAATATTGAAGATATAATGGAGAAAGTGAAGGTGGGTTTCACAGTTGTTTTTTTTTTTTTTTTCTTGCGTACATTTGTCAAATGCAGCTTATTACTGTAGCCACCTGTCGAGCGAATCTGTGTCAATGATCTAGTCTTACTGCTGACACTAATGTGCTCGTGTTCTCTTCCAGACCGCAGTGGAGTACTGGCTAAATCAGGGTATTGATGGCATCAAGCTGCCTGACCTCTCTCTGGCTTCCAGCCTCTCCAACTGGCCGAAACTGCAGGCTGCTGTCCAGGGCAACCGCACCGAGGAATCGAAGAAAACGTACGTGTGCAGCACATTTCTTTTCCCCCAGTGGTTTAGCAAACGCTGACAGTTGGTGCAGAACCGTAGAAAGTGACTGGCAGCAGATGTGAGGGAAAGCAACTGTTGTTGGGTTCAGTAGTTACGGGTCAGTGAGGGTGGAGAAACCACAGACCAGTGAGATTTCACATGTGGTTTAAGCACCACCTTGTGGCAGGGCTGCATGACGACCTTTGAGTTGAATTTCAACATGGAGTTACACGCTCAGAATTCAGATGCGCATTCTGATGTGTCTTTAATGTCCTGCTTTCAGCTAATGTAGGTTAGCTAATGTAGGTTAGCTCATTCTCATGACCTGACCCGACGTCTCTCTTTCTCTCAGGCTGCTGATGGGTGTGGCTGAGGGCATTTCAGCCTCAGAGGCGTCTCTGCTGGCCAACACCTCTGGAGTAGATCTCCTGCTGTCTGACCTGCTCAGCAGAGAAGTTGGAGGTAGGAGTGTGCTCATTTGTTTCACAGCTTGTGTATCGTGCGAACCCATTTCTTTCCCCTATATTGTTGAATTGATTATTTTACCTCCTGATTTTACAGGTGTGGAGCGCATCAAGGTCATGGACGGCCTTAATTTGCAGCAGAGAAGTCTGGGCTGGGGTCTCGGAGCGAGTGGAAAGGATCAAATGTCCAGACTGGCAACAACTCCTGGGCTGGTTCGTCTCTACCAGCTTCTGTTGTTCACTCTGCCCGGAACACCGGTGTTCACCTACGGAGACGAAATCGGCCTTCAGGCTGGAGAGGTGGGCTGTAAAGGACCAGATGTTCAAGGGTTGTGAGGTCCATTCAGCTGTTGCACTTTGTAAACCTTTCCTCTTCACCTTTCAGGGTGGAGAATCGCCGAAGATGGTTTGGGACATAGAGAAAGAAGCCGTCCCCAGACGCTGCTGTTGACCAGGCTGCTGAGGTAAGGAACAGGAACCCCTTCCTTTAAAAACAGTGTGATTTAAAAAAAAAAAAACAAAAAAAAATCCTTACACCTGGCATTTCTTTACAGGCTAACCGTACAGAGCGCGTTGCCGTGAGGAAGTGGTTCAAAACCCTCAGCGACCTGCGAGGCAAAGAGCGCTCCCTTCTCCATGGCGACTACTACTCTCTCTACTCCTCTGCCTCATCAATGGCCTTCCTGCGTTTGTGGGACCAGAGTGACAGATACATCACAGCCGTTAACTGGGGCGCACAACCAGAGACGCTCAAGCTCTCACTCCCAGCTACAGGCAAGTTGGGCCTTTTAACACGTTACCTACACGCATTACCGGTCAGCGGTTCTTGTTTTTCCTTTCCTGTAACATGATTAACTTTATTTTTTTGTTTTTTTTGCAGAGGGAGTAGAGCTACCAGAAAATGCAAAGGTAAAGTTGTCGACGGATAAAAACCTGGAAGCAGATTCCACCGTCAGCCTGGCCAAAATCACCCTTGAGCCCGGACAAGCCGTCCTCCTGCAGTTCCCCTATACAGGCTAAAGGGGGCACCAAACTGCAGCAAAAGTAGCTCCAGATTAACCTCAAATCAGTCCTGATCCTCAGAATAGGATTACATACACTATTTTAGTTGGCTCGAATGGTCACAGGTGGTCATGGCTAGTATAAAGAGTTGGGTTTTAGGTTGTTTTTTTTTTTTAATTCTAGCCTTTCCTTGCTCAGACCTGTACTGATTTTAATGAGTTCTGCTCTAATGTGATCTTGTGTTTAGAGGCCAAATATGTGAAACATTCCATTTTTGTTTTTGGCATTTCTTTCAGTGTGTGGTGTGGGCTGGGTTGTTTTTTTTTTTTTTTATTTATTTTATTTGTTCTCCCCCAAGTTTTTTAGGCATTTTAATGTCTGTTTTTTTTTTTTTTTATTAGTTAAATGCATGCAGGAAAACGAACTGTGAAAACGAGACTCTAACTTTTCAAGGAAACGGTTAAAGTAATAAACCGGTCTGTACTGACTCCTGTGTCTGTCTCCTCTTTGTCTGATGTTGTTGGAGTTGACTTGTTTTTAAGACGTAGACGTATCAGATTAGATGTTTACTGCTCTCCGTGTGTGTGTGTACGTACAGGTGTGCGTGTGAAACTGTGTCACAGATGTTGAGCGGAAGCACATCTACATTATCACCAGCCTAAGATTTGGTTTTATAAGTGCTTTTGATACGCTTGCACGTATGTTGTTCAGGGACTTAAACCTCTAAATATAGAAAACGCCTCTGGTTTGAAAATGGGTTTTATATAAAAACACCATTTTTAGTAGGGAGCTAAAGAATTGTTCTGTATAATTTAGAACATAAGATATCTTGGCCAAATGAGAGATCAGCTTTTTGCAGTGGTCTTTGTTATTTTCCTGTCACATTAACGTCCCATTTTTTCAGCAAAAAATACCTCCTTTGCCTTAAGTTTTTTTTTTCCAATATTTTGAGATTATCTCATGATGCAGATGCTGATGGTTTGAGTAAAACATTTCTCTAAGAAGCACCGTCTTGCAGTCATTTAAGGTTGAATTACGGACCTGATGAAGAGCACAACCGAGAAGGAAAAATTTAAAATCAGTCAGGGGATCAGTTACATTAGATTACTGCATCATTTACAGACCTTGTGGGAGTTTTTTTTTTCTCTTAACATTGAAAAGCAAATGTATTTGGATACCAAAGCACGGCGACATGTTAAGTAACTCCTGCATGAAACAACATTTGTTTCTTGTTTGAGGACATTAAACGACTTCTGTGTTAACATTTCTGTACGTTCCTGTAAGCTGTAAACAGTAAAACAGTTTGAATTAACTGCAGATACATCTGTTTCACAATGGAACACACCTGCATTAACGCCTAGATCGCTCTAAGTATTGATGGATTAATCAGAGCTTTTACTTGAAAGCAGAAACGTCAAATGAGCCAACTTAAATACAAATTCTGCGCTGTAAAAATTACAAGCAAATAAAGTATTGGAAGACTATTCTGTGTAATTATACATAAAACTATAAGTTTATTATGGATTATACATTAGTCAGTTTTCAACAGTAAGGCCATTTAAATATACATTTGTAACGCTTTCTGACTATTTCATCTCTAACGTGACCTCATATTTATAAACCTGCGTTGCATTTAAAGGATTGTAGAGCGACAGGCAGCCTCTGTGATTTTACAACGTAATTAAAAGCATAAAACATGTTTGTGAAACGTAGATCTGAAAACAACAGTGGCCGTGACGTAATTAAAAATGACCTCAAACGTACGTCACAAGTTCATCTCTGCTTTGATATACAAGAGTTCAACTTCTGACAGCGATTCAAACAAAAATCTAATCAAATTATGTTTTTAAAAATCATTTTTGTTCACACATAAAACAGCTTTTCAAGTTTATGATTACTGATATTTTGGCATTTTTATATTTGAATTGGTTTGTTTGAATGTCACACACAAAATACACAAATCAGCAAGCTGAAAATGATGTAACTAACTACACCGGTTAGTCCATCATTACATTCTTGTGTTATACAGTCTCATTAAAAAAAAAAAAAAAGAAAAAGAAACAGGTTAAAACCTACTCATTTGCTCCTAACAGGTGAGACTTAACTCAGCACAGTTTCAGGGTCTGGTACAATTCAGGGCCGTCGTGTCGCTGTGGTATCACAGGGGAGGTTTGAAGTCGACGATACCGGGAATCAGAGACCGTCTCGGCACCTCTGAGCGCGCCCCCACGCCACAGTGAAACTAAACCACCGCCGTGCACACTCATGGCTGACTCTCAGTTTGACTCTCAACACACACACTTGTACATTTTACATCATAGTGTCATGAAGCTGCATGACCTTTTATCAGCTTTCATGGAACGCAGCTGAACAGGAGACGACAGAGTGAAAAAGAAATAAAGGCCCTGTGATCTGAAAACCGTACAGAAGATCTGGTAATAGCCAGAGGACGAAGCAACTCAGCGTGTCATTGCGTGTTGAACCAGTTCTGATAAGGATGAGGCCAGCTGCACAAGCTGATGAAGATGATGGAGGACTCTTCACACCCTCTCCATGACACAGTGATCAAACAACAGAGTGTGTTCAGTGAGAGGCTTCTTCCGTCGGAAGACAGAAAGATACAGAAGATCATTCCTGCCAGCAGCCATCAGCCTCCACAACAAGACATCCTACTATTATTAATTCAATATTATTATTGCTGTCATTTATTTACTGTTGAAAAAAAAAAAAACCTTACTACAATGTTGAATTTCCATTCTGGGATTAATAAAGTATTGTTCATTTTCATTTCATATTAGGGCTGGGCAAGTTAACGCGTTATTATCGCGTTAACTCATTAATTTATTAACGCAGACATTTATTGTATCGCGCGTTAACGCATGTTGTTCACATGCTTTTGCTTTGAAAAGTCTGTTTCTGGCTGCTGCGGAACTGGAAGACAAACATGCGAAAAAGCTAAAACAGACATGGAGAACGGTAAAAATCCGTGAACTTTACAGTTCGGGTAGCAACTCAAGTAGCATTCAAAAGATAAAAAAAAAAAAAATCTAAACTGCAACAAAACCTTCGCGTCATTCCTCCATGTTACATCAGATCTGCTCCATGTGTTCACTGTCCTGCTGTTCTCTTGCTGGTTACTTCAGTGCGGCTCCATCTAGTGGCACAGATGTGTAATGACAACAGAAAGTCCAGTCCTCGATTGTAAAACAAATTCAGTTCTGTTTTAATTTCGTATTTTTGATCCAAGTCTAAAATTGTAAAAAACAGGCATTTTAAAAAAAAAAATTTTTTGTGTTAGATAAAAAAACGTAATAAAATGTCACGTTTTAATTTTTTTTAATTTTGAATGATACACGGATTGGTAAAGTTACTGAACTTTAACATGGACATTTTCATTTTAAAGGATTCAACAGAAACAAGGTTATTTGTAACAACTGACAAGTTGAACTCCCCGTTAAAAGTTTCTGCTGTTACCTCAGAAATTACCTGTTTTAATGTTCTGATTGTGCTGAGCCACAATCATTTTTTGTGGGATTTTGTTTGTAGACTTTTTTTTTATTTTTTATAAAAACAGGATGACATTAATGTCCTGGCAGTGGCATTAAGCTTTATTTTATTTTACATTTTTTTAAGATGAGATTTACACTAAATATGTGTTACTGACAAGTGCTGATGTTAAAAGTGTTTGAACAACAAATGTTATGGCACTTTAGTTCATATGGCAGCAGAACATTTAAATAAAAGTGCATTTTACACTACTTTTGAATTCATTATTTGATTTTGCGTATACAATGCGATTAATCCTGATTAATCAGGGAAATAATGCGATTAATCGCGATTAAAATTTTTAATCGTTGCCCAGCCCTAATTTATATATATTTGGACTCCTGTGTTAACAGATCAGAGTCTGCTCAGCAGTGTTGTGACACTGCAGCACCAGCCTGCCGTCCCATCCTTGAATGAACGCTCGTGAAGGAGTTTATTTGTCAAAGTAAACCCAGCAGTTCTGGATCAGAGGTGCACCTTAGGTGTTTTAACCGGATGGGTAAAAAAAGAAAAAAAAAGAAGGAAGCTGGCGTTCACACGGCCTGTGCTGCATCCATGTGGTTGGTGAGCTGTGGCCTCCTGGTTCTTAACGGTTCTGCCTGGGTTTATTTAAAAAAAAAAACAACAGAAAAACGCCCTTCACAATCTTCTAATTCACTTTTCTTCCTGTGTTAAACCTTCTTTAACCCTCTGAACCTGACTGAACCCAACCCTCCTTTGCTTTGTCTCAAGGCACGGCAAACTAGAAACAAGTACGCTGTACGCTTCTTACGCAGCGTTTCACTAGACAGACGTGGTAAAAGATAAAAGGAAGAAAAATGCATCTACTTTCCTGCTGAGACACTTGGGGAGGTTATTATAAGAAACGTTTGAGGATAGAAAGAGCTCCACGTTGCTAAAACATGGCTTCTCAAAGATTTTCTGTTAAATTTTACTCGGCAGATTAACTCTCGAGCCCTGCCAGACTTCAAACCGTATTAGTTTGAAGTATATTTGGACTCTTTCTGTTCTAAAGTACCTGAGAGAACTTTTATTGGCTTGCAGACTCAGTAAAACTGTGCTTGAACTGAGTAAAACCCAGCAGAGGCTTATGGAAATTTGACCTCTGACATTGTTGGATTTCTGCGTTACTCTTGAAAGTAGATTTGGAGAATCCAGCTAAGCAGAATGAGACGAGATGCTGTACGAGATGAGGGAAACTAAGAAACATTAACGCCCTTTCTTAGAAGCGGCTGGCCAAAAACTACTGCCTCCAAACTAGGGCACAAAGTAAAAAAAAAAAAAAAAACGAGCACACAAACAAACCCAAGGCAACTTCTGAACAGCTCACAGTTCCTACTCACCCTAAAGAAAGAGGATTTCTTGGTTTAAATTTGGAAACTCTATTTACAGAAATAGCAGCTTTACATTTCCAGAAGGAGCGCCCTCCCATTTTAAAGCACGGCAGTGGCAGAGTCATGACCTGGGCTTGTTCTGCTGCCTCCGGACCGCTACGGTGAAGACGTCACCGGCCAAAGAACACCCGTTTCGAATGTTATCACACCACTGAATGGACGTTATCAGCGCTTACCAGACCGATAGGAATGGGTCAGCAGGGGCCTGCTGCACCTGCTGGATGGTTCAGAAGGCCGTCATCATCGATTCCTACGGCTGATCACCGATACGGTTTACAAGAAGACTCCGGATCCAGTCCAAGAAAATCCAGATCACTGCCAAATCTGACGTCGGGAGAATTTGCGGGCATTTTTCAGGTAGGTCGATTGAAAATGGGAGCATTTAAACTAAAATGTTTTGCGATGACGTCTCATGAGTTTTGCATTTGCGTTTGCCAGACATTTTGCATGTTATATCGATCATTTTGTGAGCTAACTTGGAGATACTGGGAAAAAAAAAGGCTAGCTTGTAAGCGGCTAGCATTACCAATTTACATGCTTTTCATGGATGTGATGCTTTTACTTGCCTGCTTTGAGTTTTTATAGGATATTAAATGATGATATTATACTGATGTTATTACAAACTATTAGCTTTTGTCGTGGCCAATTGGGAAGCAGGCAGGGTTAGGCTAAGTTGCTATTTAACTATTTAATTGATTTTTAAATTTTTACAAGAGAAGGATGGATACGTAATGTGGTCCACAGAAGTGAAAAACAGAACAAGTAGATAAAACAAATAAACACAATAAAAACAACAACAATAACAACAACCATAATCTCAGATCCATATAATTAAGATTACAGTAAAAAAGGTTTTAAAAAATAAATAAATACAATTTTAAGCATTCAAGAAAATCCCTGCAACATTATACAAGAGATACCAGGCTCTAGATACTTCAAATAGGGTTCCCAAACATTGTGGAATTGATCTGTTCTTAAATGTAATATGCATGTAAGATACTCTAATGGCACTGGATCGAACACTATTCCTTGCCAGCCTTTAACAGTTGCTACCCTGTCACTGATTCACTGGAACAGAACATTCTTTCAAGCTGGGTAAGTAAGAATACAGTATAGCCTCTTATTATGTTTTGATGTTAAACAACGATTTGGGAGGCTCAGTATGATAGACACAGGGTCCATTTCCTGTTTTAAACCAAGTATCTTCTCCATTTCAGAGAGTACATTAGACCAATGCATTTGCAGTTTTCGACATGACCAAAAACAGTGAGTTAGGGTATCAATTTCAGTCTTGCATTTAAGACAAGTGGGTGAGAGAGTTTGATTGAAATAATGTCTGCGGTTGGGAGATATGTGCATTCTGTGTATAATTTTTAACTGCACTGGTTGGACACGATTACATACTGAAATTGACTTCGCATATCTCCGCACACTCTTCCATTCCACGTGCCTTTAAGCTTCAGCAACTTATTTGGGGTTATGAGATACGTAGCTTTATAAAGTAAACTTACAGATACCTCTCTGTCGGATATAAACATTAATTTCTCGACCGGAGAACTGTCATTGTTCTCGACTAATGTAGTACCACGTAAGACATAGTACCTTATCTGCAAGTAACGAAAAAAAGTCACATCTGGGGATAAAATACTTCTGTATTATTTGTTCAAATGTCATCATCGAATTATCTCTCCACTTTTTAAAACCGATATCGACTATCCCAGGCTGAAAATCTGGATTATTCACAATAGGGGTAAACACAGATGTGAACTTTGACCTTCCCTCAAGTCGACGCATTAATCGCCAGGCCTTAACTGTATTAAGTGTAACTGGATTATTACAACTCAGTCTGATATTTTTAAATTTCTTAAAAAACGGTAAGTCCCTTGATGGATATTTTGAAAGGGAAGCCTCAATATCTAATCATGTTGCTATTTAACTTTTAAAACCATGCTTTCCGAGTCGCCCCTTAAATTCAAAGTTAAAAATGAACTATGCTTTACACCATCTAGAAAGAAAACGCCAAAGCATCCGACTCTGAGCCGCGTTGAGGTTTAATTCATTTCAAAACCGCCGTGGACGGAACCTGAAGTCATCCGTGGACGTACGAGGAAACCCACCGGTGTCTCAGCAGCTGTTGGGTATGACGGAGCGAAGGAAAATTCCCGTTACGCTGGTTGACTGTGAGGGATGTGGTGGCTGTAACCGGTGGACGCTGCAGCAGCACGTGTTCACCAAATATTACTGTTATCATTACATTATTATTACCAAGATGCTCGGTTACGTACGGAGGACGAGGAGTGGAAATGTGTGTTAAAAGGGATTTCTGGTACTTTGATTATTCCTGCATCAGACCTTAACAATAGCAGGTACATTTCTCAGTGGTTCTACACACATTTGTAAATCTGTTTCTTTTTGTATGTATGTGTGTGTGTATGTGTGTGTGTGTGACCCCAAACAGACAAAAAAAAAAACCATAAGAAAAGAAATGGGGGAGGAGGGGGGAGAAAAAAAACACCCGTTCAAACTGAAAGTGTGCGTATACGTGAATATGTGTGTGTATGTTTGGAGTGTAACTTACACACTGCGGTGTTTTTCTCTTCTTTCCAGCATCACTATGACACAGCTCGCAACACACACGGCCTGACGTGCACGCACACACACACACACACACACACAGTGACGTTATGACAGGGAGGATGAAAGATTGAAAGATCAACTGAAAGAACGACAGGGCCGCTCGTCTTTGGCGAAACTACATCTTTCTCTCGTTCACTGTCACACTCCTCCCATTCTCTCTGACACGTGTCTGCCGAGCAGCACGCCGAGCGCTCTCCGCCGCCTGCACATCTGTCCTCGTAATGACAACTTAAAGGGTAAGGATACATCTTTATAGTACTTGTTGGAGTAGATAGGGTTGATTTTATTTCATTTTTTTTCTTTTTAAATAAAATGCTTTTGTGAAACTTTAACTCGAGGCCTCACCAGCTCACACACACACACCTGTCTCTGAGTCTGCCTCATCGACTATCCAAACTGCTTCACTTTTTCAAGGAGATCATAATAATTAATAATTCATAATTAACACAGTCAGGTCCCGTGTGGCGTCGTTTACAGTCTCCCAGACTCTGAAGTGAGTCTGAGCGGCTCAAGGGGTTAAAGTGATGGTGCACATTTTCAGAGGCGTCCTCGGCGTCGAGGTTCCTGACATGCAAGCGTCCGACGACCGTCCTGCACCGTCACACGAGGTCGTTGTGAATATATTTGCACCATTTGCTTAAAAGAGAAATAAGCCACTGAGCCTAAAACCACAAGCTTGACTTGGTTGATTGTGATCGTCGTGAAGAGGCCATGACACAACCACTTGCCCTGGCACAGATGAATATTTTTTTTCTTCATTGTCAGTAAAGGGATCAGAAGTGACCGGGTTTGACTGGTTTGAACTTCGCAGCCGTTTTGGACTCTGAGGCTTGAAGCGCATTTGTGCTGAGGTCAAAGAGATGTTGCAAATATTTAGCCCGTCCCAGACGATTTTAAAACAGATGGGCTAAACTACAGGCAAAGCCTTTGTGTTGTTGTTGCTATTTTTTGACTTCCTTCGTCGCTGTGACCTTCTTTGACATCTGCAGGCAGAATGGGGGCAACAACTGCTTTTGTGTGTGTGTGTTTTTTTTGTTTGTTTGTTTGTTTTTTACGTTAGGAAGTAGAACTTTGGCATCTGTGACTGAAAAGCAGGCCCGAATCAAAACCACCTGTACTCTCTGTCACTGCTCGGCACGAAAAAGAGAAAAAAAAAACAGAAAGAGGAGCCGCTGTATCCTTATCCGGAAGGTTTCACCTTGAGATGGCTTCGGCAGCGCTTCGCCCTCTCTGCTCTCCATCTAGAGAGGTGAAACGAGGAAACCAGAGAAGATGGAAGTGAGTTGCAGCGTATTAGAGGCACGTCATAATAATTCAAACAATTTCGCATCTTCCCAGCAGACGACAAACCTTGACTGCAGCAGAGGGGCCTCAGCGTGTTGGGATGCTGCAGTCTTCCTTCTGTTTATCTGCTGTCATTTATTTGTTTTCGCTGCTGGCTGTGAGACAAATTTCTCCCAAGGGGACAATAAAGAGTTACGCACCTTACCTCACCTGTATACAGGTGTACGAGGCTTGTGAAGCTGCCTGGGGAAGAGAAGGGGTGGGTAAGAAGGGACTGGAGTCTTGGTGCAGACTAGACTGAGGCTTGGCGTCTTTGTGTTGTCATATTCGAAATCTTTCCACTAAATATTTCTAGCCTTTTCATGCAGACAAGCAGAAATGTTTTTTTTCTCCCTCATATATATGTTTCATTTTCCCTTCCACCTTCAAATGTTTGTCAGGGCCCTTTTGCAACGGAAGACGATAAATGACGCCTCAGAAGACGTGGACCGTTGCCTCCCTGCAGCACGGTGGCTCTGGTGGCTGGCTGGGTTGGAACGGAGCGTTTCTGCCGAGTTCAGCTCTCAGCTGGATGACTGGAAACCGCGATTTTTGCTCCAGACAGACCACTGAGTCTTATTCCACCGGGTTTCCTACACGCTTTGCAACGAACACGACATTTTTTTTGTCAGCAGCGTTTTTTTTCGGTTTTGCCATGAAGCTGTCGCAGATGAAGCATCTTGTTGCAAAGTGTCTCCCTTGCCAAGCAGGGAAAGATGCAGTTTCCTTTGCTCTTGCTGCTGTGGCCTCCCTCAAAGTCTCACCTGCATGATCGTCCTTAATGAGTGCACATTTAAAAATTTTTTTTCTAATTTTCTTCTCTTTAATAGCATTTTTCAGTTACTGAAATCCCAATTACATGAAGTTTAATTGAAAGTTGAAAAAAAAAGATGTGAAGCGTTCTTATCCACATTAGCTTCATGCTAGTTTCCTATTCTACGCTGTCATGTTTGCTGCAATGATCCTTTGTGGGGGTGCAAACATGAAAGACGCTGCCAGTAGATGTACAGATCCGAGGAGGTTGTTTGTGGAGTCAGACCAGACCCGACCAGCGTGGATGGAGGGTGACCTTGTAACATGAATCGAACGTTCCAGAACAGTTTTATAATTTGCTGTTTTGTGACCTAAACGCGATATATGCAGGCTTTTATCTTTAACCCCCCCGACCGACACACTGTATTACTGTCCAGACGTATGTGCAGCTATGATTTTTTTTTTTTTTTTTTTTAAATCTTGATAAATATGACGGTAAGGTCAAAATTTTACAATGGGAGTAGATCGTCTGATTTGACTTTTTTTTTTTTTTTTTTAAATGTTTGCAGTTCTTTCAGATGCTCTGCAAAGGTTTAATCGAAAACTTTTAGCTTTTTGAGTATTTTTGAAAGAGACACTCACATGATTAAAAGAAAGTACAGAATATGACCTGGATACAAAAGAACAGAAAAGAATACACCCTGTAATCTGTTTCCTGATTTCAGAAAAAAAAGATAATTAAAGTGTGTAAAATATACGTTCTCCACTTTACATCACATGTTCACCAGGATTTTGACGAGAGCTGCACAACATAGTGGAAGCTTAAATTTGACTGTCCACACTGTTTAAAACGTGTAAACTATTGAAATGAAACACCAGCTGAAGCATGATGGTGGGTTAATTAGCGCCGTAATATCGACACGTCCAACATGAGCGTGGAAAAGGCAAAAAAAACAATATAATAAATAGCAGCGTCATACATTCATCCTCTACGTGTCAGCAGTATTTTGGGCCTTAATATATCTGGAATCTGACAATGAAAATGTGGGTGCTAATTTACATGAAATGATGTACAGTCATGGAAAAAATTATTACACCACCCTTGTTTTCTTCAGTTTCTTGTTCATTTTAATGCCTGGTACAACTAAAGGTACATTTGTTTGGACAAACATAACGATAACCACAAAGATTGCTCATAAGAGTTTTATTTAAGAGCTGATATCTTACCATTTTCCATGGTTTTCTTGATTATAACCTAAATCACTTAAGTTTTTACATCAATAGCTATGGCGTTGTACTGCCAAAAACACTGCTTTTATGCATTCAGTGTTTTCTTTTCTGTCTGTTTTAGTCACATGATGACGTTTAGTGGTACCAGGTATTAAAATGAACAAGAAAGTGAAGAAAAAATAATAAAACCACATCACATCAATAGACATGATAGATTTCATATTTTTTAGTGTTTGCATAGGCGATTTACAGTCAGGGGTTTTTTTACCAGCATTGGTTTGGTTTATATATCGCAAATAATATCGTTATCGCAATTTTCACCAATATTGCATCATGCATGTTTTCCTAACATCGTGCAGCCCCGATATAGATAGCATAATGACATGACTAACGTTCATTTGTTCATAAAGAAGGCAAACGTGCGATCCTCAGTGTCATTAGTTACTGACTCTCCGTTTACTATTTTTATCGACGGTCACTTTCGCTCCTCACCCAACACGTTCACCAGCGCATTCATTACACACTATTTAACATTTGTAAAATATTAAGTAGTCAGTTTTTTTTTTTTTAAATCAAATACTTTTACTCCTGCAAACTAGTTTGAGCCGTGTGATACCACAGAAACTTGTCTCCGGGTTCCAGTTTTCGAAAGCTGGAGACCGTCGAACTCGTGAAACGGAGAAGGGTCTTTGCATTGCCGTTATTAAAATGTACGTCGCCCCCTTTATGCTTCACCTCTGCTGCAGCAAAATTAGGTGGAGCTGCAACTGGGAATTTCAGAAGACACGTTATGGTAAACTTTACAAATTCCCCTCGAGGAGTGTCGGAAAGTTCAGTCGACTTTAAACAGGCTTTGCTGCAGATAGATAGATAGACAGATAGATTGATAGATGCAGGCCTGCTGCGTGAAACAAAGAGATGACAGCCTGCACCTAGTTTTTATTGTGGCTGTCTAATCTTTTACAGACTTTTCACAAACGCCTGGGTGGGTTTTCTCCCTGACAGCTGCAGACAGAAAGTCACAAATCTTACATGAAAGAGGCCTGCAGCGCTCGAGCGGTGGGATCTCTGAACGTTTTCTGGTTATAATCTGGTTTTTAAGCCATGAGCTCCAATCACGCCGCCATATGTGACTCTTAGGCAGATTTCATTTCTCCGTGCTGAGGGAGAAGCATTTGCATTCCAGGGGAAAATACCACTCTTTTTCAACCGTATAACATCTGCCTTTAAATCTGCCAAACGGTGATGAAGCTGAATTTCCTGCCAGTCTTTCTGCATTTCAAACAAAGCTGTAAATGTACGTCCGCCTGAGCGTTTGACTAAAACACAGACCTAGTAGATGTTCAATTTTGAATTTCACGTGCATCTGTGAATGAAAAAGGTTTTACACATCCCATGACTTTAAGCTCCAGGTCTATTTTTCTTTCTAAGATGGCCATTATGTATCATTTATATCTTTGTTTTGAAAGGCTTTAAAGTTGAACTCTGGCTTTCTGCAAAACATGCAAAGCTCCACTTGTATTATGAAAGGTTCAGCAGAAGTTTCGCTTCTGTGTGTTCAGTATTTTACACTATTATGCATTCAAGGTGATGCTATCACTTTCTCCAGTCTTCCATGACGCTGAGTTTCTTCCACAAACACCTCGGTTTTAGTCGTTTCACAGCTGGCAGTCAAAAGGGCAAACGTTACTGTGAGTTTTGTTGTTATTTGCCGGTTCGTCTCCTCATTCATGTTCTTCCACTCTTCCCGCAACTACACTGCTTCTCTTCTCAGTAACGGAGAGAGACCCGGAAAGAGAAAAAAAAAAAAAAACCTCAGAGCGAAAAAGTCCAGAAGCCTTTCTCTCGTTCCCCCTCCTCTGCTCCCGCAGGTTTTTCAGGTGAATCTGAGAGAAAACCAGAGACGAATCTCCCCACGTACAGACTCCTCCGCACTCCCCCTTCCATCCTCTCACATCCTTTCAATCACACATTTTTTTCGTTCTGCCGTTTTCTCAAGGTTTGCCTGCTCATGCAAACATGAATGTATGCAAATGCGAACTCACAGCAGAGTATTAGCGAGTTTTAAAGGGGTCTCTGCGCTTATTTCACATTAAGATTTGTGAAATGGCTTACAGAGGTTTGAAGCATTAACTCTAAATGTAATATCTTAAAAAAAAAAATTCCCTTTCGACGTGCCGTTGCACATTGTAACACTGCTCTATTCTGTCCTGAAACGTGTGGCAGAACTGAAAGAGGGTTCAAGAGGTCAAAGGAACATTTCAACAAAATGGGAATCATGTTAGATTAAAAAAAAGAAAGTAAAACGTAAAAAGGGTTTCACAAATATGCCGCGTTAATTCTTCTCCGTAAATCTCATGAGCTGGAGAAGTTCACGAGCTGATTCTTACAACAGTTAGTTTCATAATTTTTAAAGTGTTATTGCTACAGTGTTAGATTAAAAAAAAAAATAAAAAAACATCTTTACCTTGACTAATGATGAACCACATCACATCAACAGAAATTATGAATTTCACATTTTTCAGTGTTTGCATAGACGACAGTCAGGGGTTAATTTTACCAGCATTGGATTGGTTATATATCGCAAATAATATCGCTATTGCAATTTTCAACTATATTGTATCGTGCATGTTTTCCGAACATCATGGAGCCCTGATTTAAGTTGCATAATGACATGACTAACGTTCATTTGATCTTAAAGAAGGCAAACGTGCGATCCTCAGTGTCATTAGTTGTTCACGTTGTTTTCCTGGATCTCTTTACCTTGACAAACGTAAAGAATTCCTCTGATCTCAGACCCCGACCGGTTGAGGCGGATCTCTGACCTCCCTGAGGCTGCTCCTGCCTGTCTGGGGTTGTTATACCTGTTCACTTAGTTTTTTTTTTCTGTTGTTGTTTTTTGTTCTCTCCATGTCATCTCGTGCTCGCTCAGGAAAGGAGACGGCACCAAAAGTGAAGATTTGATACAGTCCACAAACACAACATACAAAATAGTAAAGAAGAACCTTCTGCACCCCAACTCGATTTTAATGCACTTAGCACACATGAGGAACAAGAAGCTTGGGTGCAGGGGGACCAAATAAAAAAAAAAAGAAAAAAAAAAAAAATTAACTGAATTCAAATTAAATATAATCGAGATGAATTTGTGCTTAAATGGCCTGGATCAAACTTCTTTCCTGTCTGAAGGGCCGTACAAATAAAGCACTCGGACAGCGGGAAAAACAATGACAGAAGATAATATTTAACATTTCTACTCTGACCATCAACCCTTCACGTCTAAAGCACGATGTGAAAGTTCGATGTTATCTCACACGGCTGTAAAACATGCAAATCTAGCATGTTAATTATGAGGTTTCCAGAGGAGTAGTCATACTGTACAACTGACCTCAACATTACCATGATCACCTACACAAGCACTCGACTCACAACGGAGAAAACTGCTGCTTTACCCTCACAGTAGTCTCTGGAAGGACTGCAAAGCAGATTTATGAACGCATTTTAGACTTTCATAAAAGTCATTTTGGCCGATAAGTGTGCGAGGAGCTTCTTTGTCTCATCAGTTCATCGCCCTTGTTCATGCACGCATCCGTGTGCACATGTAATCTTTGTTCTGATCAATGAAGTGGGGGGGGGGGAGAAAAAATAAAATGAAGATCTTACGTTCCAGACAACAGCAGCAAATGTGATAAATCCAGTGAAGGACGGACGGGCAACAAATCTTTTCTTCAGTCAGTCAGTCAGGGTCTGACACTTTACATTACAGTCCAAAAGTCTCTTTTCTTTTTTTTTCTTCAATCAAACCCATAATGACATCTACATTTATTGCCCGGTCTCTTATAGATACAAACAGAAACTGTAGGAACATGGCTCTTTTAAACCAGCACCTTTATCAGCAGGTACATGGAAGACGTCCTTGTTTTAAGTCTTTACCTGTTTCTGTTTGGCAGATGTCACCCGAAATACTGACTCCTGCTCCTGGAGTCGTTTTTGATACAAACGTCGTGCGGTTTTATTTACGTATTATTACAAGATCAACCAATGTGGTATTTTTTTGCTGCAGGCAGTGCCGATAATTAAAAAAAAAAAAAAAAAGCCAATTTTCTGCCATTTTATCTCTATTTTTTACCATTTTATCTGCCATTTTTTTTTTTTTTTTTTATTTGTTTGTTTTTTAAAATCTTAACAAAGAGGCTGAAGAAAACTATTACAACACGCTGAGGGTTCCAGAAGGCATTTGTACGGTTCTCCAGTGTTTTTCTTCTTCTAAATGTTTTACGGTTTCAAAATGACTAAATACGAATGTCTCATTTACAATGTGAACTTGACAGATAATATGGTATATATGCTATATGGACACTTCCCACATAAATGCTTTTTAGTTTTCAGCTTTGTTGACTCCACATAATGAAGCCACCAGAAATGATACAAGATGCTCGTATGATACGGGGAACTGATTATTTATTTATAAGTTGTGGACCAGCTGCAGGTTACAGGTTACTTTCATCCTCTGACTTATCACACCCCACTGCGCTTTTTACTACTTTACAAATGACACCTTTGCACCTTTTTACGTCCGCTGGGGACGACTTGGAAACCGTAGCTTTTAATGCTATTTAATTCAGCCTGTGAATTTATTCCCGTGTAAAGCGATGACGCAGGAAATTTCTAATGCTGGCCTCAATGTCGTATGATAAAGGTGATTTCAGCTCTTCAATCACACCTTGTGTATCACTGTGCCTGAGTGTGTGTGTGTGTGTGTGTGTGAGTGAGTGGGTGGGTGGGGCTGCAGAGCGTTACAGAGGGTTCCCTGAACCTCATCGCTCGTCGCCATCGTCCTTCCTGTTTCATTCTGTCTCACTTCCTGTCAGCTGACTCTGCTGGAGGATCTTGATCTGGTAAACATGTAGACACGCAGACAGACTCTTAGAAAAATGCACCACATGTAGCCAGACGTACAGGAAAGACTTCTGTTACATGTTACATGGTTGATTTAACCTGACTGAGGTCAACCGAGGCAGTGTTTTTTAAATATAGTATATTGAACCTAAATTTGTAAGCCTTCAAAGGTTTACCAGCACATTTATTTTAAGATTTAGAGAGACAGTTAACCTCAGTTACTTTATCTTAGAAAAAGAAGAAAAAACATTGAACCAAAGAAGTCAACCAAGAGATTTTTAGAGAGGAGGTGGGTCACTCCAGAAACTTATACTTAAAGAACTTATAAAGAAGGAAAAGAGAGAGAAAGAAAAGCAGGGCGACAGAAAAAAAAAACACACCAAAGAAGAAAGGCAGGACAACAAAGTTAGGCGTTTGTGAGAAAAAAAAAAAACAGAATAAGGACGGGCAAAGAGACGGAAAGATGCGCTGAGAGATGTGGGGGGGGGGGCAGAGAGATAAAGATAGCTGAAAGGAGGGAGATCCGTCAGCGTTTGTTTCCTCAGGATGTGGTTACCACGACGACGCAAAGGCAGAGGCAGCATCACTCCCCGCTGGTCCTTTTTGACACCTGCAAGAGTGTGTGAATGTGAAAGTCAGCGTTTGTGTGCGTGCGTGCGCGCGCGCGTGCGTGCCTGTGTGTGTGTTAGTGTGGTTGTGTGAGTAAGTGAGTGCCTGTGTGAGTGCATGCCAATGAGGTGTGTGCGCTTTTGGTCGGTTTTGTGTGTCCATTTCGCTTAAGGCACTATTTGTGATAGACAGCGTGTGTGTGTGTGTGTGTGTGTGGTTGTGTGTGTGGGTCTGTGCTTTGTGTCGAACGATTCACAGTAAGTAGAGAAAGACAGCGAGAGAGAGAGAGAGAGAGAGAAACACTCACACGCACAGAAATAGGAAGGTCTGTGTGTGTGTGAGGTCGAAAATCACTCGAAACCGACGAGCGCTAAAGAGCTAAAGAGTCAGAGGGAATTATGAAGACGGTCAGAAGCAATGTGAGAGCCAGAGAGCATGAACTGCTGAAGAAGAAGAACATGTGTGAAGAGGACATGAAGCGCCGAGGACTGGTAAAACCTCAAAATGTATACAGTGTATTTGTCTCTTCACCTCATCTTTCTGCGTTCTTTCTCTTTCTGAGTCACTCAGTGTCCTATTTAGAGCAGAATGTGGTTTCAATAGAGAATTAAGTAACATAAAAGATAAAGATTCATTGCAGAGCGCTGTTCTTTAATATGATTTGAAAACTTGAAATGCTTTAGAGGAGACATTAGTGTCACAGTTTAAAAAAGAAAAAAAGAAAAAGTCAACATTAAGAATTCAAAGCAGCTTCGTTGAACAGAAAGTTTGGCAGCAGGATGACTGCGTGATTGTCTTTGCTCTACCTGCGGCATTACTTTATTTAGTTTATTTTTCCTTTCACTCTGTTGCACACATTTACAGTCACTAGTGATTTTCTGCCGGCTTTTTTTTCAAGTGACATCAGTTATGTTAGGCACGCTCAAACGGAACCTGAAAGCTGTTAAAAAAATTTAATCTGAGCTGATTTAAAAGGTGCCCATCCCTTGAACTGCCATCATGAATCGTGGACAAAAACGATTCATTTGAGGTTACTTTTTTGGGGGGGGGAAAATTCATCGTTTTTTTTTCTAAATGCAGGAGGCAAAGACCTCAGCTCTGGACTGTCTGAACGCTCTGTTGAAAATCATCTCTTGTCTAACTCAGGCCGCAGGCATCACTTCTGGCCTCCTGTTGAGTAAAGGTGCACCCCAAGGACCTGTACTAGGACCCCTGTTCACCGTCGCTATTGTCTTAGTCTTAATCAAAACCATTCAGAAACAAATTTATTTGCCCTTTTTGGTAAACTTGCTTGTTGCAGTTACTGCTACTACGTACTTACCTTTTGCAACTTAAGATTTGTTCTGAATGCCGACTGAATAAACAGATAAAAGGAAAAACAAAAGCACTAAATGTTGCACCCCTCACCACAACTCTGTCCTCTCTGAGTCTGTGTTTCCTCTGTATCTTTGTGCATTTCTCATCCAGCGGTTGGAATTATGTCATGACTATATTTCAAACCACCAAAAAGCCTCGTTAATGTCACAACTTTCACGTCTGTGATATTATGAGGATGCCATGTACATGCATGCATCATCACAATGTTAACGACTGAAAACGGCTTTTAAGGATTATAACAAAATCTCTTTAGTGCTTCATGCGTTTGAGAAAAAAAAAACATAAAACAAAAAATATTGTCTTTGATTCCAGGTCTTGTTCCAAGATTTTGTAACGCACTCTTACATTTCACATTCATTTTGAATTATCTGTGTTTTGATATTTATATTTATACGTAAAGCTTCTGAGGATAAATTTTACTTTACAAATCATCAAAGGACATGAGGATGAGGGGTTCTGTTTTTCTTTTTCTAAATGCAGGAGGCTCAGGTCAAACTGAACGCTCTGTTGAAAATCATCTCTTGTCTAACTCAGGCCGCAGGCATCACTTCTGGCCTCCTGTTGAGTAAAGGTGCACCCCAAGGACCTGTACTAGGACTCTTGTTCACTGTTGCTATTGTCTTAGTCTTGATCAAAGCCATTCAGAAACAAATTTATCTCCTCTCTTATACGGATAACGCTCTGGTAAACTTGCTTGTTGCAGTTACTGCTACTATGTACGTACCTTTTGCAACTTAAGATTTGTTCTGAATGCTGACTAAATAAACAGATAAAAGGAAAAACAAAAGCACTAAATGTTGCACCCCTCACCACAACTCTGTCCTCTCTGAGTCTGTGTTTCCTCTGTATCTTTGTGCATTTCTCATCCAGCGGTTGGAATTATGTCATGACTATATTTCAAACCACCAAAAAGCCTTGTTAATGTCACAACTTTCACGTCTGTGATATTATGAGGATGCCATGTACAAGCATGCATCATCACAATGTTAACAACTGAAAACGGCTCTTAAGGATTATAACAAAATCTCTTTAGTGCTTTGTGCTTTTGAGAAAAAAATACATAAAACAAAAAATATTGTCTTTGATTCCAGGTCTTGTTCCAAGATTTTATAATGCTCTCTTACATTTCACATTCATTTTGAATTATCTGTGTTTTGATATTTATATCTATACGTAAAGCTTCTGAGGATAAATTTTACTTTACAAATCATCAAAGGACATGAGGATGAGGGGTTCTGAGGCTTTGTTTTTTTTTTTTCTAAATGCAGGAGGCTCAGGTCAAACTGAAAGCTCTGTTGAAAATCATCTCTTGTCTTTCTCAGGCCGCAGGCATCAGTTCTGGCCTCCTGTTGAGTAAAGGTGCACCCCAAGGACCTGTACTAGGACTCCTGTTCACCGTCACTATTGTCTTTGTCTATACGTAAAGCTTCTGAGGATAAATTTAACTTTACAAATCATCAAAGGATATGTGTTTTTTTTTTACTTCTATAACTTACGATGAGTCTGCCCTGCACATTAGTTTAAAAAGGAGAAGTGATGGCAATGTGGTGCATGGAACACCAAATCTCGTATGATTTTTATGAACCTTATATGGCTACAACTATCATCCCGCCTTCTAACAATTTGTCAGTCAATTCTGATACCTATAAAAATATCAACGCTCCCTTCAAATATACTCTGTAATGTTCCTGTCTCGTTTCTGTCTCCTGCAGGCGCTCTAACGGAACCAAACGCGCCATCATGGAGGATTGCTCATCCACACAGTCCTTCTCCAACCTGCAGCACCATCGCCACCGCGCATCCTTTCCTCTGTCCGGCTTCCAGAGCTCTAAAGTGGGATACCCGCCCTCCCAGCCTCCCCAGGGTTCCCTGGAGCAGTATGGAAGCAAAGGGGAAGACTCCACGGCCCCATTCTTGACAGCAAGTGCTTCGTCCGGACCGAGGAGAGGGAGCAGCGTGGGTGACAGAGCCCTTGTCAGCACCAGCGGCAGCAGTTTGGATGGAGATGCGAGTTTAGGGGTCCATTTCGACGGAGACAACAAACTGAGCAGTCATTTTGATGACTCGTGGTATGGCAAGAAAGAAGCGTGGGATGACGGGGAGAGTGGAAGTCCTGCGGACGATTTTCATGGTAAAAGTGATTGCTACGGCAACGCGAATGATGTTTTTTACACAGCGAGCAGTGCGACCGAGGACGGTGACGAACGGAGGATCAGAGCAAACTACAACAATTACGCCCACGCGGGCTTCGAGGTCAAAAATGAATCGGTTTACAACAGGGAGGTGAACGTGAGCCCCTTCACAAAACAAACTGTGTCCTACAACAGAGGTGGTGCAGAGGGCTTCAACGGTAGGACCGCTGACTACTGTAGGGCAGATTCAGAGGTGAGCGATAACTATTTAGGGGGAGAGGAGGATTACGGGTCCAGCTGTGGCTCCGGTGAGGATCAGCTTCAACCAGCAGAGGCCGAGGGACGATGGATCAGCGTCTCTCCCACGAGTCAGGCAGAGAGGAGGTGGCGGGAAGCAGCGGAAACGTCCCGCGCTTTGGCTTCGGGATGCCCACCGCCGAGGTCACCCGTTGGCATCGGCAGCCAGATGTACACCCAGAAACTGGACTCGTTTCTCCGACGCTTTCCTCTCTCAGCGAAAGAGAAGGTTTCCCATGGCTTCCAGTGGGAATTCCTCAGGAAACATCTGGGACTTTTGGAGTCGGGAGAGGAGAAACCTCGAGGCAAAGCTGTGCTTTCGACCCAGACTCCTACCTGCCTCCTCCCTCCTCCTCCTCTCCCGCCTACCTCTCCCTTCCATCCTTCCCATCCCCTCCCACATCCTCTCACCTCATGTCTTCGGTTCTCAGCCCTCCTCCCACGCCTTTGCCCCCTCCCTCCCATTCGCCCTCCAAAATGGACTCTCCCGGGGCGCAGGCGGGCACCGCGCCCTCGGTTTCCCAGGGAGGAGAATCGCCTGGTGGATTCCAGCTTTTCACGCCCCGCTTTCAGTCTCTGCCTTCTGTCCCTTCCTCTGGGATGATATGGAAGTTTCCGCCGCTGCCACACTGCTTTCCAGGCGCGTCAGGTGACCCCGGGGGCAACGAGGGCAACCTGCGGTCCCAGCCACGGCGACGACTACGGCAGTGCCGGAGGTACGGTACCACACGGGCATTTTTGGGAATGAACTGAGCAGTAGCACATTTCAAACAAAAAATAATTTTTAGGGGGAAAAAAAAAGAAGAAAAATGACCTAGTTCATACCCATATGTAAATACACGGTACATGCGGGTTTTCGTTGATGAAGTTTCTCATTTCCCACATGCAAATGACTGTTTCACTTTTCACACTGTCATAAGTAAAGCCACGTGACATACAGTATTTTACACAGCTTTAAATGAAATGTTCTCGTTATAAGCAGCCTGTACATGTTTACGCTACATGTACTTCTCAAGAACTGATGAACGAGTCCAAAACCAGACAGATGGAGCTGCTCTCTGGTGTATCGTCTTCCTGTCTGAGCTTGTAACAGTCGATTCGGGTGAAAAACGTCCGTCTAACTGAATTTTCTTCTCGTCATGTTTTCCACCGTCTCTCTGTTCTCGTGTCCTTGTCTCACTCCAGCCAAATGTGACGTCCTCCAGTCGCCTGAGTCATCAACTCACACCTCTTCATCTCATCGCTCATCCCTCCAGTCATCCGCATCCCCCCACCCCTCCATCAGTCCGTCCTTCCACGCCTCTTTTCACCTTCCCTTTGGTCCGTCCCACCTCCCTGACAAGCATCACGAACCCGCAGAAAACACAGCCGCTTACAAAATGATCCAGAAGGTAAAGAAGGAAGCAGTCGGCGTGCAGGTACGGTACGGCAACTTCACATAAGGAAACAACTTTAGAAAAGTTAAAAGGAAGTTAAAAGATAGTTGGAAGGAAGAATACATTTTCTTCCCCCTATTTTTACGACTGGAATTCATGAAAAACACACGTCACACATCCAGGACCCAGTGTTGGGTAAATGTTGAGTTGCTCAACATAATGACATCACATTTCCAGCTGTTTAAGCTGTCTAACGAATATGATTGCCACTACAGTGGCCACAGTCGCCAATTCGCGCTTTAGGTTCCACGGTTTTAGTTATTCACAGATTTTTTAGAAATATATAATATAATAAAAAATGGCAGAAACATTACAGGATGTTGCGAGGCAGCCTGGCCCCTTTAAGAAGGTAGCCTTATGGGTAATGTAGTGAGCTTAAACAGCAGCCCAGCGTGTATAGATTTACATTCTCTGTTAACCGACAAGGAGCCCAACAATACAACCTGTGTGATGTTACAAGTTCCTTGCAGTGCCAGAATAAAGTTCCCGTTCCATGCAGAGAAAACCGGACTTTTTCTTTTGTTGTTATTAGCGCGTTAGCCGCTAATTACAAGCCAAAAATAGCACAATAGCCAGCGGTTTCTTTACTACGGTTCAGAGACCAGAGGCTGTGAAGGTAACAGAAAGACCACAGTTGAGCCTTTGTCTTGTTTCGCTGCAGTGCCTCGCTACTTTTTTGTGGTTTTTAAACATATTTTAAACACATTGTTTAGGCTCGGGGGGCTCCGGCTCCAGTTTGCGGATTTTGATTTTCACTGCGGCGCCGGTCCCCATTAACCGCGAAAAATAAGCGATCACTTTAGTGTGAAATAAAATAACTAATTACAACATTACTTTCTGCATGAAGTTTACAAAAGGAGTCATTGATGTGCTGAAAAATACACATAAGAACCACGACTCTACAGGCGACGCCTGGTCCGCCCAACCATACAAGGTTTCTTGGGATGACGGGTCACACTGGCTCAGTGGGTCGAAATTTGTGTCGTGACAAAGCTGCTGTGACATAAAACGCGCGAAGATGGAAACACACTTTCGATGTTCGTGGGGAGACGGAACGTTTATTATTGATTCCTCTCATTTTATGGACCATCTAACACCTTAATGGCCGCTGTTAACTGTCAAATGAGTCAAATCATGTGTCGGTAGTGTCAACATAAAGCCTTGCTCAGGCTCTTCTGACGGCTGTTTGAAAAAGAAAGAAACTACTCCTCTGTAACATCTGGACTACCAGCCAACTCAAAGTCTACGGGCGTGATGCAGTCGAGGCTCGGTCGGCAGGTAGACAGGTGGTCTGACGGCCAGTCAGGGTTAAAGAGGGTTTTCTTCACGGTTTGCCTGAGTGACAAACCTTCAAACCAGCTGGACTACGACCACCATGGCATCGCTCTGCAGTCTCGTCTGTTTATTTTACTTCTTGCAGTTTTCTTTTTTTGTCCCTAATTGCCACTCTGGGTACTGGTGGATGTAACTGCCAACAATAAAAAAATAAAATAAAACAATAAAGAAAAATTAGGCAGAAACCTGGTTGATTGGCAGAAAAGTTGATGAATCATTTCCCTTCAATTTATTCAGAAATTATATTTCACAGGCCTGAATTTTGGGCAGAAATTAGTAATTTTTATGTGATGCACAGATAATATGTACTGTAATTAACTGCTTTTGTTATAACAGAGCACAGTGATGACATCACCTTTGAAAAGACTCATGGGTAATGAGGATCATTTATTTATTTATTGAGTGACGGGCACATCACAGGCCAAAAAAACACTTTTATATAATTTTTAGAAAACAGCATGTATGATGTGTCCACTATTAACCTCTCCTTAATCTGCACCTGTTGGGAAAAGGCTAAAGCATGACTGGGTTAATCGCAAACAAAGTAACACGTAAACGTACAGTCTGAAGGTCTCGTTGTGGAGGTAAGGCTAAAATGAAACGTTTGGCACCGTGCCTTTGCGGTCCCGTATCGTGACCGACCTGTTTGTCAGAAGCGTCGCCAGGTTTGCACGCTGCTCTGACTCTTCAGGGCGTTGAAGCTCAGGAGGCGGGCGGCAGGCAGCCGTGACATCTCGAGAAGCTCTGCAGAGGCAGTGGGCGGACGCCTGAATGGGTGTTTGTCAAGAAATTACGTTTGCTCCACTTTTATGACAGCTTCCAAAACCGCAGTCTTAATCTTGCTTTTTTTTTTTTTTTTTTTTTAGACACGTTGAACAGATAAAACTTGTAAAAAAGACAGGCTTGGTGAAAAACATATTTTTCATTTTCGAGTTAGTAGATGTTGATCCTTCCTCGGAAAAACCCAAGCTGATATCAGAGATTTATCTCTGATAAGGAAGTTGTTTGGATTCCGTTACTTTTGTTTTTTTTTTTTAATTTTAGAACGTCATACAGATGTCTCTCAGTTTTCTCTCAGTTTTCTGAGACTAAAAATGTTTCCCCTTGTGTTCGTGCAGCAACAGGCCACTCCAGTCTACGGAGGAATACCATTTCCGAGAGTGTCCTTCACTCCAAAGGGGGACAGGATAGGGGTCGCTACACTCCACGACCCCTCCTCAATCCGGCCCGCCTGGGAACGGGCTCTACTCCTCCTTGACGCCTCTCCAGCACAGAGAGGAAGAAACGGCATGCAGGGAGGAGGATGACGAGTCGCCGTGAGTAAAAACACTCACTTCCAGGAGAAGCACTGTAGAGTCACAGTCCTCATTACCTATGGAGCCCCGTTTGGGTCATAATTTAATTAATAAATGAGTCTATTATTATGAAATATTTCCCATTATTATGATAATAGATTTGTTTTTCATAATAATGAGCTTTTACATAATAATGGCTTTGTTTTTCATAAGAATGATTTGTGTGTCAATCACAGCAGGGAGGGCGGAGCCATTTATGTGATTGGCTGCTCTTTCATTGAGGCATAAGCAACAGAACAGTGAATATCAATAGTGGGTGAGAGGTGCAATGTACAGTCATGGAAAAAATTATTAGACCACCCTTGTTTTCTTCAGTTTCTTGTTCATTTTAATGCCTGGTACAACTAATGGTACATTTGTTTGGACAAACATAACGATAACCACAAAGATTGCTCATAAGAGTTTTATTTAAGAGCTGATATCTTACCATTTTCCATGGTTTTCTTGATTATAACCTAAATCACTTAAGTTTTTACATCAATAGCTATGGCGTTGTACTGCCAAAAACACTGCTTTTATGCATTCAGTGTTTTCTTTTCTGTCTGTTTTAGTCACATGATGACGTTTAGTGGTACCAGGTATTAAAATGAACAAGAAAGTGAAGAAAAAATGGTGGTCTAATTATTTTTTCCATGACTGTATATACTCCAGGGCAGTAGGGGGCAGAATGCACCTCAGTTTATGGTTAAAAATTTGACATCGACTAAGAAACGTAGCACGAAATGTAGGGAAAACTTGATTTTGACGGCATGGCGACAGGAGAAAGATCATTTTCTGACTTACTCCGAGAGGTAGCCAACAGGCTCGATGCTAGTCCCTCACCAACTAGTCGATGTCAAAGCGTAGAATGGAGAAGGATCAGCCAATGAGGGTGCAGGTCAACCACTGGTCCCGCCCAGTGGCAAAATCTCATTATTATGTAAAAGCTCTTTCTTATGAAAAAGGAAGCAATAATGTAAAAACTCATTCTTAAATAAAAAAGCCATTGTGAAATAAACTATTATGCATTAAATAATAATACAAATATATTTCATAATTACATTTTTTTTCATAATAATGGCTAATATTTCATAATAATACACATATATTTCATAATAATGGAAAATATTTCATAATAATGGATACGTATTTCATAATAATAAACGCCTGTATTTCATAATAATAGACTCATTTATTCATTGAATTATGACCCAAGCGGGGCTCCATAATTACCGACGTCATGCTTTCCTCCCTCCAGGCATGTTAACGTGGGCCCGACTTCCAGGCGGACCTTCCCCCTTGCTTCGGGGACGGTGAATTAGCGGGCAGGTGGCTCCCGGAGGGGGTGACCCGTCGAGAAGAGCTGCTCTGGAAGCCACAGAGTGAGCTGAGTGAAAGCGCTCACTTGCAAGACCAAGGTAACGGCAGCTGCTGCGTTAGGCGGTTCAGAGTGACCGAATGCACGGATGTGAAGCGAGACTTTCAGCGTGACCAAGTTTCATAGCAATGACGCTGCTCCACATTGTGGTGTTTTGTGTGTTTTTTTTATTCACACTAGTGGGGAGGCTGTTATCTATGTGCAGTTCCAGCTGTCTACCAGGGGGAGGCAGCAACACAGAGCTGGCGCTGCACTGTCTGCATTCCTGTCGGGGAAATACAATGGTGAGAGGAGATGTTTTTATGTCTTTTTGTTTCTTCATCCTGTCACTTAGTCATTCATCTTTTCATCATTCCCCATGCATCGTGACTCGCCTCCAAGCACCCTCACCCTTCCGCTCATCTTTTTCTTTCTGTTCTTTCTTTCTTTGCCTGTCTTGTCTTCAGCACCACAGCATGCCTCATCTGTTTTTCCCCCCCTGTCCTCCTTCCCTCCCTCATGTCCAGGCCACATTGGAGATGCTATTATTCTCTCAGTCCTTGCCAACAGGAGACTACCACTATTCAGGTAACCTCTGACCTCACTGTAGCTGATATATATATATATATATTTTTTTTTTTTCTGCCGACGTTTGCTTTGACTCTTTAAATATGGCTGTCTAAGCAGTATTCCAGTTCATCGCAGTCCATGTCAATTCATTGTCATGCAGTTAATCTGATTAAATCACACAGAACGCAGATTCAAAAGTCATGTTATGCCAATTTATAAAAAAAAAAAAACTAAACAATGGAACCCAACACACTGTATCAGCATCCTGAGCAAACACAAGGTGACAGTGAAGGGGGGGGGGGTAGTGCTGGGATATCTGGCTATGACGATGTTAATTGCAATAATAATGAGTATAATATTAAGTAAAGTAAAAAGAACAGAGTAAGGAAAGAGCCCAGTGCATCATGGGACGTCCTCCAGCAGTCAATAGCATCAATCAAGAGATGGTTCAGAGTTAACCAAGTCTTAAGTCTAGTCTTTAAAGGCAGAGAGGCTGTCTGCATCCCGAACACATGCATTCACACATTACACCCGTGTTGTCTGTTTTTTTCTGTATCCGAAGCATTGCTATGTTACGATCGGGGAAGGGGACAAACAAAAGATGAATTAAAACGTGCTGGAATGAACAACGTTTAGTTTGACATTCCTCTAAAACAGACAACGTTTGTATCCGTGTGAAAAATGCGAGGCGGGAAAGAGGAGACCCTTCCCACTGTACGTGCGGGACAATAGGAGTCATTGTAAAAGCCTTTATTTCCTTTCACTTACATTCAATCCCCTGACTCGTTTAAGCCCACCAAGAACCAGGAACAAAGTAGCTGTTGTTCACTCAGGTGAAGGTTTTTTCTCCGAGCAGGGGGGCCGCTGTACATTCAGCAGCTTGTCCGATGTTTAGGTATTTCAGATCGCCGTCGGGTACCAGGACCCCTCCAGGTTTCCGACAAACCCCCTCTGCCTGTGTGTTCCTTGTAGAAAGCATGTAACTTACCCGTTCAGCGTTTCCAAACTCATAAACATGTACGCAGACTTGAAGGAGTAGATCGACAGTAACGGTCCCCAGACTCACCGATGTCAAAGGATTCTCACATCGGAGCATCGGTTCGAGGTCACGCATGACACGGTGACCTCGTGGTGTTCGTTTTCATTGTTTCTCACGCCCTCCCTTTTTTCCCCCCTTCCCCCTTCCCTCTCTCCCTTTCTCTTTAGGTTGTGATTTTTGGACAGACACAGAGAAGAGCGTCTTCAGCGTCGCCCTCGGGACTTACGGGAAAGACTTTTCGCTCATCGCAAAGATGGTAAAAGCAATTACTCTCGCAAGAAATCGATACGATGGTTGAACTGTCGGGGGGGGGGAATCTAACCCGTCTTCACCCTGAGCTAAAAGTTGTATATATTTCTTGATCTTTTGGTGGATTTTGTTATTCTGTGGTTCTGTGAAACTCAATACAGGAGCAGTGAGCCACAGAGCCTGCACTTAAGCAACGCCAGAAACCAATTTCTGGTGGTAGAAGCATAAACGGAGAGGAAATGAATCAGGGAGGGTGATATTGAATTCCACATCTGTAAATGGTTGCTTGTGTTGAGTTTATCACTGGGTCAGTTTTTTTTTTTATTCAACCAATTCGTCACGAAGGTGACTGAGATTGCCCTTAATTCAAGTAACACGTGAAACAGACGTGAGTACGGTGTGACGTGGATGCTGTGCTGCTCTGCGTTGCAGGTGAGGACGAAGACGGTCTCTCAGTGCGTCGAGTTTTACTACCTGAGCAAAAAGCTTGTGGACAAGCAGAAGAAACAGAGGGAGGAGGAGTGCAGAGATGGAGAGCTGGAGCTGCAGAAAAGTGTATGAAGTTGAAATACTTTCACCTCTTTGTCACATCCTCTCTGATATTTGCATGAGTCCATCGGAGGCCCGTGATATGTTTCTATGGCGCTCCACTCTATGGTTGTTGTCCTGCAGTAGTTAATCTGATCCTGTGATTTTCTGTTGGCTCCACTGTACAGACTAATAGAAGTAGTCTGCTCACTGAGGAGAACAATACGGTCTATCTGGAGTGTTTTTGTAGTCTTGTGTAATGAGTGAAATGCATTACGTGATTATCCAGCGTGGAATGTTGCTCTGCCCGTCAGTCAGAGCGCGCCGGCTTATAAATGGTCTTGCTTTACAGGTGACGCCCCTTTTACAGCCAGTAGACAGAAAGTTAGGCCTGGAGGAGGTGGTTCCTGTGCCGTCATTGGCCAGCTTCTTCCCCTGCAAGCTGTGTGGAAAGTGAGTAAGACGAGTCACATCAAAGTCTGCAGACTCCCTGCGTTCTGGCTCCAGGGGGAGCAGGCAGGTGGTTTTCATTTCCCAGTCCTCATTTGCATTTTTGTCCCTGTCTTTCCCCCGCTCCAGAATGTTCTATAAAATCAAGTCCCGTAACGCTCACATGAAGATCCACCGCCAGCCTCAGGACGACTGGACAGACCGGCGGCTGCAGCACCAGCTCCTCACCCAGCGCCTGGCCCTCAGTCACCCCGCCGGCCTCATGCCCAGCCCGGGCAGTGGCCCGAACCCACCCCAGGCTCCAGCTCTGCCGTTCTCCTCCTCTTGTCTCGCGCCGAGCAGCAAGAGCAGCGCCGACAGTGTTCACAACTCCGTGACCAACAGCAACCCCGTCGCCTCCAGCAATGCCGGTATCCTGGAGGCTGTAACGTATAGCAACAGCGCGCCTCCCACCTCCCACGAGATCCCCATCAATAATGTCGATGGTGACGACTCTAACCGGAGGGAGTCATCCACTGTCTTGCCCTTCCACCAGTCCTGGGGCTCCTTTGGACACCCTCCAGACCTCGCCACCTTCTACTGCATCCCGGATGGAAAGGAGTATCTGGGAACTGGGACAGCGGAGGGAAAGGAACTGATCAGCTGGCCTTAGTGATCAGCTCTCCAAAAAGCATTATAATCACAGGTCTGAATCTCCGCGTCAA
This sequence comes from Hirundichthys speculiger, assembly GCA_018398805.1. Classification (NCBI taxonomy): domain Eukaryota; kingdom Metazoa; phylum Chordata; class Actinopteri; order Beloniformes; family Exocoetidae; genus Hirundichthys; species Hirundichthys speculiger. Next base: position 103,964 of record JAGFBZ010000560.1, read on the forward strand.
ACTATGTGCTTTCAAACTCAGTTTTTATTCAAACTTCAGTGTTATTCTTTTCCCCTCGAGCTTTTAAAGAGACAAATTTTATTGTTGTTGTAAATTTTGTACTTAAATGTGTTACATATTTAAATTTTTGATATGCATTTGACAGATTAATAAATTCTGTTGCCTTTTTACTGACTTTTGATGTTTGAATGTACACAGGTTAAGTAGATATTATTCCTGTAAAGATAATAAGATACAGTGCTGAACCATTGATCTCAGTAAATATATTTCTGAAGGTGCTACTGACGTAAAACTTTCACCAGATGTGGATAATAGCCCGTGCAATATACACATGCAAAGAAATAAAACCATAGATTTCCATAAATCACATTATGTGGGCCACTACGTGGCTCTGTGGTTAAAGCAGGCGGCTCACGGATGGAGGCTGCATTACTCAACTCAACTCAGTTTCCTGTCTCCTCTTCACTATAAATAAAGACCACTAGTGCAAAAAAAACCTTCTGTTTAATAAAGTGAAATGATAGAGGGAAAAAGTAAAAAAACAAAAAAACAAATATTAAGCACGTGAAGAAAGGGAGGTGCCAAAAGGCATAGGAAAGCCAAGACACAAGGTGAAATCAATCAGTAATTAGGGAGCAGTCAGTGCAAATTAATACCAGCTGGATCGGTCCCAAATGATGGACTATAAAAAGGTGTCTCATTACCAAGGTGTCACACAAGAAACATCTGGGTCAAAGAGCTCTCTCAAGACCTTTGCAACCTTTTTGTTCCTAAACAAACTGATGGCATTGGTGACGGAAGCATTTCTAAACCTCTGGATCCTCCAGTGAGCACTGCTGGGGCTGTAATTTCACCGTAAACCATCCACGAACCAGGCGCTCCTCGCAATATTTCTGACAGAGGAGTGAAAATAATTATCAGGAGAGTTATCTGAGAGCCAAGGAAAACTCGAGGAGAGCTTCAGAAAGACCTGGAGTTAGCAGGTACAGCTTGTTTCAAAGGTCAACAATACATAACACGCATCAGCCGCTGTGACCTGTATATACACTCACCACGCAAGACTCCCATCACTGAGGATTAAAAACATGCCGGAGCTTGTTTCAAGTTTCCTGCACAACATTTGGAGACGCCTGTGAAATACTGGGAGAACGTGGTCTGGTCAGATGAGACCAAAATGAAACTCTTCTTAACTCACCCGACTTGAATCCAACAGAAAATCTGTGGAAAAAACTAAAGATCAGCGTTCACAGAAGAGGACCATGGAACCTTCAAGACTGTTTCTGTGGAAGAATGGACCAAAAATCACACCTGAGTGGTCAATACTTTTTCAAATTACTACACATAACTTAATTCGTGGACATCTATTGTTTGACTTCTCTGTATGTGTCGATTGCATGGGTTGCTACCAACATCTGCTGAGAATCTATTAGGAATATATTAACTGAGACCAGTGGTGACACATTAAATACTTGTTTTACCCTGTTTATAAGAAGGTAAGTAGTAACATGTCTTCCACTCTTTATCAGCCCCCTAAAGAAACTTTTACAGATGTAAAACTATGAAGTTAAAGCAGGGCCTCACAAAGATTTGTCATGTACACAACCAAAAAGCCAGACACACACATGGGTCGTCCAAAGGTTTTCATACAACACCATAATGGGCTAATATTGACCTTAGAAGCCCATTTCCTGCCTTACAGGTGCCTGAGTGGCCAGAATTGCCCAGTTGATGGTTAACCACCTCGGTGATGGGTGTTTGTGCACCTCTGCATCTCTGTGAGACTGTAACCTGGAAGATGCCAGGAAAGGGGCAACGTGTGGAGGGATAGTGTGCAGTAGGCGGGGTACAGTCATACGAAGAAAAAAAAAAGTATCAGAATAGAATTTTAAAAACTCATCTGCTCCTTATCGAATCTGAAAAGACAAAAAAAAAAAATGTGGGTGGATGGGTGGAGGTGGGGGGAGATTTCTTACAGAAACAATGAGCAAGTGTATTTATAAGTGGAAAAAACCCCAAACTGTTCACGAAAACAGTTAGCAGTCTTTCCAGGGGAAGAGGCTCAGCAGCTTCATCCCAAGGTCACTCGTCTCTGCTACATCTGAAACTCCACAGGCTTCAGTTAGCATGTTCAATACTCAAGTTCACAACATTACTGTTATTAATAAAAAAAACAGAATAAGCGTGGCTTTTTCTGGACAGGCTTAAAGTTAGTAAAGTAGACAGGTTTGGTCATGATGCTCATCACATGTGGACAAAACCAAAACATGTCAGCACAAACACCTCATACTGACTGTCAAACACGGCGGTGGAGGGATAGTGATTTGGGTTTATTTCGCAGCTGCCGGGGCCTAAGCATGTTGCGTTCACTGAGTTGACAGTTTATACCTTCATATACCAAATTATTCTAAAGTGAGACATGAGGTCATCTGATCAACAGCTGTGGCGGCGCCTTAAGACAGTTGTGTAAGTAAAAGCCTGAAGCAACATTGTGAAGGAGTGTCTGAAAATCCCTAAATGATAATGCAAGAGACTGACGAAGCCACACAGAGAACGATTGTTTCAAGTTCAAGGTGGCTGTAAGTGTATGAAATCATCTTTCATACACTGTGTTTAGTTTCCTGTTTTGTTTTTTTGCTGATACAGAAACCTCATAAGAGGGTGGCACTTTTTTTTCATTTATTGACAAAACAGCCAGACCTTGTAAGCGTTTTGAGAAATACTGACAAGTTATTTTGTTTGGATGTCTTACATAACTACTAACTCCCTTCTTCTTTCTTGTTTCACCTGAACTTATCAGCTCAGTTATATGTACACGTTTATCTGGACGGCGACGTCTGTTTGACGCGCCGGTGAACGTTCTCTGATCCTATAGCTTCCTGTCTGTTGCTGTCGGTAGGTAATAACTGTCGGCACGGCTGTGTGTATGACAGTTAAGATCTATTTACTTATTTTTAGATGCTTTTTCATGATGTTGCATTTTGATTTCCCAGGCGTCTTTAAAAATAAACTTGTGGGTGAACGGATCCCCAGGTCAAATGTGTGCATGTGTGATTTAATCAGTCTGAGATAAGAGTGAACAATAGTCTCAAAAGTGAGTCACTCCCTCCCACTGACAAAAGTCCAGCCTTTCCAGCAGTTTGACTACCCTCCCTCCTGTCTGATGTCTGTTTTTTTAGATCCTTTCCAACACTGCACCTCCCACCTCTGTGACAGAGGTTTTAAAAAAAAAAAGGTCTCGCGCAAAGTTATCTTTTTTACACAACATTTTAGTGATCTTAACTTTTGCTGAACTAACACCCTCGTAATCTCACCATCCCACTCTTTTTGAACTCTCAAACAAACAGGAGAAACAGGAGTAACCTGGATTATTCAGGTTTTTTTTTCCCCCTAAAGAAAATGGAGACAGAGGCATGGAGGTGTATAAAGGGATAGTGGGAAAGCAGAGCACTACGGGAAGGGAAAGGGGGTATCAACAGAGAGGTTACCGAGCAGTGGCCATTCACTGATTGAGTTTGTGTCTCCACCGTAGCCCGTCCCACATGTGCTGCTTTCCTATTTTTCCCAGAGCAGGGGCGTGAACTATACATAAAAGCAGCCTCTTCAGCCGGGACACTGTTGTGACATGAATAGGAATGCGTCCCCAATAAGCCTCAAGATTTTTATTATCATACTCGGTCTGAAATACAAGACAACATGATAAATATCCGCGGAATGTTATCATATCATGAGCCTATGAATATCCATCCATCCATTATTCCATACCTGTTTAATCCCATTCAGGGTCAGTGGGATCTGATGGAGTCTATCCCAGCTCTCTTCAGGCAAAAGACAGGGGTACACCCTGGACAGGTCTCCAGTCCATCGCAGGGCCACATGTAGACAAACAACCATGCGCACTCACAATCACTCGTACGGGTAATTTAGAACCACCGATTAACCGGACATGCATGTCTTTGGACTGTGGGAGGAAGCCGGAGCACCCGGAGAAAACCCACGAAAGCACAGGGAGGACATGGAAACTGCTAGCCACCATGCTGCCTGCCCATTAATATGATTTCAGATAAATCATACTGTAAAGACAATCAACCACAAGTGTGTAAATTCAAACTGTCTCTGGAACACAGAAGTGGAAATGTCATGGTTTGGAGTTGCTGTGTCAGAGAGAGAGAGGACACCTCCCATTCATTCATTCATTCATTCATTCATTCACAGATTCTTCATTATATCAAGGAGTGCTTGCAGAAAATCTGAAGCCATCTGTTGGAAAGTTGTGGTGGAAGTGACAAGAGCATATTGATCCTCAGCACATGAAATAAGTCTAACTCCACCACTGAGCAGCATGTGGCAGAGGAAAGAGCACCGGCAGCATCAGCAGCTAAAACTGAGAACTACATCCGTACAGCTTGTGAACTCATCCAAAAATATCTTATCATAATGCCACGTGAATGAAACGGGAACAGAAGAAATGAAAAAGAAAACTAGCATAATGAAGTTAAGTGAATAAAATCAAACAATATGAGCTGGCACTGAATATTTCCACTGGGTTTCTAATGGTTACGGCCTTTTATTATCCCTTCAGCGTAATAAAAGTAATATCCTCCTCTGATGCATTAATGAAAACAGACAAAAAACAAAAGTATTGTCTCTATGCAAGACAGTAAAGTGTAAAGCATGCTCACCGTGTAAACTATCTGTCATTTACTGGGGATAAAAACACGGAATTAACATAAATGGAAAAACAATGCATAATGGCTTTAAATTGCTCTGATAACTGACATGAATGTTTACTCTTTTTTTCACGCTTTGAAAGTGCAGAGATTCGCGTTGCCCTCCCAACACAAACAGATGCTTTGACCTTGACAAGGATACACATCAAATTTTAACTTTAAGAGAAAAATGAATAAAAAATAAAAAGAAAGAAAGAACAAAAGAAATGATCTGAGAGAAAAGCTTCTGCAAAACTCAACATTAGCTCTGATTGTGGACAGTAAAATGTAGATAACAGCTGATCTGCTGTCTTATTTGCATTCCTGGTCAAACACCAATAAACATGACACGATGATGTCAGTGCGCCGATTTCATCACATCAGATATTTATTTTCTCATTCAGAGGAGGTCGAGGACCAATCTCAGCGCATTGGAAACAGGTGCTGTGCTGGTCCATGTGACCAGGGGATGACTGGTGGGGGATCTTTGACTGTTTTCTGACATGTTTGCGTGCTCTCTGGTACATGGCCTGACAACGAAATAAACACCAGACGCATTAGCCAGGGATGGGACCCAGAAAAGCTCTTTCAGTGTGTCACGGTGCTAATGATGTAGTGCTGCAGCTGGCCCACTTATCTAAAAAGACACTTTCTGCCACTGAGAGGCATTTATGGGTAACTACTGTATGAATTTCTTATCAAATCAGAACCTTGAGACAGTGGTGGAAGACCACTGCATCTGCAAAGAGGGAAGATGAATATGAAATGAAAAAAAAAGAGCTCTGGTATTAAAGGTGGGAGGGAGGCTAACTTTATTAGGAATAGTCCAGTCAATGCAGAGACATATTTGCTCTCAGTGGGGAAGACTAACCGCGCTGATATGCGTTGACATTTTGACTTGAATGGTTAACAGATCTGCATGTAGAACTGCACCGCAAATGTGGTTAAGTTAAAAGGGTCCTTTGATGAATGTGACTGACACTGACTCTGTTATCTGGAACTGATAAGAGAACAAACAAGAGTTGAGAAACAATCACTTACGCACTTACCTGGGTCAAGACCCTGAACGGTCTTGCATTTTGCAATTAGAAAACGTTTGAAAAATGTGTGTCAGTCCAGATTTTGATTGTTTGTCTGCTTGAGACACTTCTTCTTTAAAAAATTAAAATATCACAATAATGATAATATTTCAAACTTTCCCTCCCCGTTGAGCGAGGGCTGAATGAAATGAAAGGCAGATTGTTGTTAGGACTGAAGAGGTAAAGCAGCATCCCCACAATTTTTGTCTGAGCGTCACATGATTCTTGAGATAAAGGCATAATAATAGTGTATTGTTCACTTTGCATGGCAGCACTACAAAGGACCATTTTAAGTGCCTGTAATCAAATCTATTCCTTTTCATCTAAGAAATTCTCCCCTCTCTCACACCACGTAAAATCTTTTCCAGAGCTTTCTCTGTCTCACTCTCGTTTTTAAAAATGTCTTTACTTTTTTTTTTTTAAAACTTGCCATGAAAACTTATCCAACACTTTTTCAGATAACATTGTAAGTTAAAGAACAAGGAGGAGTTTGGTAAATTTCAATATTATGTAACTACTAGAACGTAGGCTGCCATTCACATTGTGGATATTCAGAAGTGACTGTAGGTATGATGGGGTTTTCCCAGTTAGAGATTTGTGGATGAACAGTAATCAGTGGGTTTGTCTGCAAGACTGGAGTGAAGACCAGTTCAGCAGAGCATTTTTACGGTGGCTGACCAATCACGCCATCAAGCTACGGACACAAGACCAGGCCCTCATCTCAACAGCTAATATAGTGTGGCAGTATGCATAACTCTGGCTTCTCAGCCGCTATCATTATGGTGACCGAGTTCCCACATAGCAGCGATTCCCAAAGTGTGGGCCGCGGACCCCTGGTGGGCCTTCGCGGTACTGCAGGTGGGCCGTGAGAGGTCATTAAAATTAAACAAATATGTTTTAAATCCTCGATCTTTTTAAAATATGTTTTTAATTACTGTAAAATATTAACAACATGATTTAAAACATTAAGAAGTAACAAAACAAACCAGTTAAGTGTTATTCTACCTTCATCTTAACTTAATATGACAAGTGTCACCTTATTTGTTGACCCCTTACATTAATATCAGAACATGGTTCCTAGTCCTGTATGTTGATCACAGTTGTGATTAAAGGTTTCGGTGGGCCGCAGAGATTTTTCGCATTTCAAATTGGGCCTTGGTATTCTGAAGTTTGGGAATGGGTGCCACATAGCATCACCTGCTGGTGATCCATAGACTGTGGGAAACAGGGTTAGGCTTAGGGTTGGGGTTAGGGTTAAGAAGCCTTGCCTCTGATACTACACATGGCTTTCTGTTGTGTGCTGTGCTCATTTCTACTGCATCTTGTTGGCACCTGCAACCAACAAATGTCCTGTAGACCACCTGTGGTACATCTGAGCATTGCTTTTAATATTGCTTGGGCAGAATATAAATGTTATGCTGTATGGTGCTCTCTCTCTTCCCAGGTGCTCCATGACTTATATGGTGGAAGCTAAGTTCAGCCAGCCTACCTCTTTGATTTTTAAGCCCAATAACAGTAATGGGCTAACTCAGTGGTCCGCAAACTGTGGTACACGTACAACTGGTGGTACGCGAGCGCTCTCTGGTGGTACACGGGGGAACGTCAGGACTTTCCCATTTTCATTTTTTTTTTTTTATTAAATCGGAAACATACAATGCATTATAAATACGTTTCAAACAAAATTCAGGTTACAATAAATAACTACAACATCTCTCCTGTGAATTTAAAGCTAATTGAGAAGGCACATCTGGCTATATTTTAAAATTGGTCATCATGGTGGTACTCAGAGAGCTGAACAGTTTCTCCAGGTGGTACGCACCACCTGTAGTTAAAAGTATTATGCACCACTGGGCTAACTGATCTTCTATTCTTGGAGAGAACTATTGGGTACCATGACTGGCAGTTGGTTAGCCTAGCTCAGTTTGTTAAGCCAAGTTGTGGCAATGCTAACTCCTGTTGGACATGGAATTTTGGGTTGGAGTGTGTGGCTTTTTATAAACTGTTTTTTATTATTGATCTTTGAGCCTTTGTGACTTGTGACCTGTGTTCCTTGTTCCCTTCAGAGGCAGAGAGCTGGAGTCGGGGTGTAGGAGCCCGGTTGGTGGTGGGTTCTTCTTGCCCCCAGTTATGGTCTCTGTGTACTCCTAATTTTGCTTTCTGTGAGGGTTCACATCAGGCGCGGAGCTTCGGGCGGGGCTGGGGGGGGCAGTACACCCCCGGCCCGGGCCCAGGAGGGCCTGACAAAAGACAAAAAAACAAGCCTCTCCTCAGGCATCAGTCGTGCCTTGCGCACTACTGGATACAACGACTTCTGCAAAAAGTACATATGCTACATATGAGGTTATATATAGGTTTCTCCAGCCAGAATGAGTCACGGTTGGTCAAAAAAATGTAAGACTGACTTTGGTCATGTAGGTTTCTACACCGTGAATTAAATGTTGTGCTGCATGGCTGGCTTCATGTTCACTCTCACAGTTAACTTTACAATGTGCACAATTTACAAGTGGATTGCCGGTAAGATCTCCAAATGTATTTTGGGTAAAATCGTCATCAACAGCCGTCCATCAGCATCATCATCAGTCACGAGTCAACAGACTCGTGACGAGTCAACAGACTCGTGACTGTTGTAAACTGTTGATGTGGTTGTTTATCGGAGTAGCCCGACCGCCTAACGTTATTATTAGGGGCCAGGAAGCCTGATGTTTTTGTTGTTCTCATAGTTTGTTAGACTTCATGTCGGTTCTGTCGGGTTACTCTTGCAAAAAGGCTCGTACAACGACGTGCTCGGAGTTGGTATTTATTAACAGCAATGGAAACACATCAGGCGAAATCAGCACTTGGTAACGAGCAGAATGAATGAATGAATGCCGGTAGCTACTACAACAATAACGGTGGTGCGTCTCCCACGTGACGTCACAACCACATACCGCTGAATACATTTTAGACAATATATTATGCCATAATACTACAGGTTTGATTGATTTCAAAAATGTGTCAAAATTTTGTGTCAAAAATGTAGTAATGCTTGTAAGCCCCGCTGTTGCGGGCATGTGTATGTTGTAAAACGATGTAATCACAAGCTTAATTGGGTTTAAAGGGCCCGGTCATGTGCCCCGCCCCTGGCCCGGCAGTGACATGTTCTGCTGCTGGTTCACATCATGGATGATTTCCATCCTGGGTTGGTCCAGGTTCTCCTCATCTCCTTGTTCTGATCAGCTGCTGCCCTGAGGGTAACTTTCGTGGTATGGATGTGTATTGTTTAGGGCTCATTCCCCCCTATTTTTGGATGAATAAAACTAAACATAACCTTTATGCAAGGCTCTGCATTTCTCCCTCTTTTTCCTGCCACGATAGTGTAGTCGTATTTTTATTTTGGGCACTAGTGGCCTTTATTTGCAGTAGAGACAGACAGGGAAGGAGGCAGAGAGAGAACCTGGGAAAACATGCAGCAAAGGGTTGACGAGCTGGGAGTCAAATTCATGACCACTGAGTCGAGGACTGTAGTCTTCGATTCAGCGACTATGTTTCGTTGTGCTTGTGTGTTGTGTTCACGGTACTAACACCTCTGTGACTGGCTGTGAAGCGCAAGGGGACGAAGTTTAGCTTAGCTCAGCCGTGCTAACTGCTCCACGCATTTATGATGTAGCCAGCAAAACAAAATTTGAAACGGGAGGCAAAGTCTGAAACCACATCTCTCCCAGTGTGGCTTTACTGAAAGAGCCAGGTGGGCTTACCTGACGACTGTGAGGGTTGGTGGACTGGTCCTGCTTTCAGGTCTGGCAGCACTTGTTTCAGTTTTTTCACGAAGTCTTCAGGAATTTGTTAACTTTCTGAAAAAAAAACTAAATAACTTTATCGTCATATATCAGTTTCAATTGTCGTATGTCAAAGCATTTGATTACTTCGAAGAGTTACTATTGAGCTCAGGCCTGCTGTCCGAACAAGAGTAAATCTCGGGCAGACTTTCATTAGGTCAAGACGGAATGCAAGCTGGATGCAGATCTCTGATTGTGGTTGTTGTTGGTCAAATAAGTTTGCCTACAAACATATATACTCATCTTTGATTTTTGCATTTTATGGTTTCTTTAGGCAGGGTTAAGAATTCAAAGTTGGTGACTTTATTATTTGCTGTTTGCTGCAATGCCTTGTGTATCTAAGTAATGCTAATGTTACTTATTCCGTTATTAGCCACTGTAAGCAGTGATGAAGATAAATTAGTTGGGAGAAATGTACAGATGCCAAATTTACTAATCACGACATGGGCTGTGTACAAAATGGCTAAAAAAAATTAGCCTGTAAATGAATGTTTGATTACGTTCTCACAGAACCTTGTATAGGTTATGTGGCATGAAGTGGCAGGTGAGCGTGTTCATTTAAATCAGGGGTGTCAGACTCATTTCCACTGAGGGCCACATTAGCATCATGGTTGCCCTTCAAGGGCCAGATTGATGGCATGAATGTAACAAAATGCAATGTAAACAAAAATAAATTAAACTACACCTTGTTATATTGTTAAATAACTGTTTCTGTATTTTTTATGTATTCAAGTTTCAAATATTTAAATATTTATTATATGATATTTCATGATATTTAATGATATAATGATATTTAAATCATTATTATATTAAACTTCAGGATTTGTGGTTGTAACCCTGTATCCATTACCTTGTTTTCAGAAGCAGGAACGATTCTTGGTTTTTCTTGTGGGCTAAATTTAGCATACTTAGCTCCGTGTTTGATGTCAAAATGCCAATGCAGATTGTACTCTTTCACAACTGACACTGCCTCATAACATAAAAGACGTTGTTTTTTTCACCTTGAGGTACCAACTTATATTTGTTTTCCCATCATTCATAAAATTTTCTTTTTTTGGACATGTTGGGGCTAATTTGTAAAGGTTTTCTTCAAGTCCATCAGTTCTAAAGATCGTCTTGATGTCTCGCTCATGATGATGTACTGTTATCTTGTGGGTAACGACGAAATGCATTATGGGAGATGCAGTTTATTGCCAATATGCGCTTTAAAGCGGTGTAAGCTTATTTTAAGTCTTAAAATATTAGTTTAAAATTTAAGCCAATAATGCACAAGCTCTCGAGTGTCTCATAAAATGACTTGGCGGGTCACATTTGGCTTGCGGGCCTTGAGTTTGACACATGTTATTTAAATGTTGCTGCTCACCGCGTGCTGCCAGGCTCTGCGCCGTGATTGGCTGAGAGTCGAGGAGGGCGTGCTGGGTTGCGTCATGTCAAAGAGAGAGGGGGCGAGAGAGAGATAGAGAGAGAGAAAGGGGGAGAGAGATTATGTAGAAGGCAGGCGCAGTAGGACTGCTATATCCGCCAGACGGAGAGGGACGGAGCCAGCTGCTAGCTACGTTAGCCGCGGTAGACAGATAGCAACTAGCTTCAGACTCCTGCAGGAGCTCGTTCCCTACATGTGAGGAGCTGAGAGAGAGATCGCGTGAGTGTCGACGCTTTGGTGCGCCTGTCGGTCGTCCCGAAGTGACTCCTGGAGTTTTACGCGCGTGAGCGTGTGTGTGTGTGTGCGCGCGCGCGTGTGTGCATGCATGCTTGTGAGTGTTTTGTATTTATAAGTCCACCTATTTCCCTCTTCCTCCTTCAGCCACAGGAGTGTGTTTGGGGGGAACCAGGCGAGGAAGCAGACGCACAACTGTCAACACTCTCTGACAGTCGACTGTTACTTGGCAGTGGATTCACATCATTTACTGATACCAACAAACCGCCAGCGTGTGAGTACTAATGTGTGTACGTGCGTGCGTATGAATGAATGCAGTTTCTTGTGGACAAACCATTCATCCAAAGTAACTGAAAGCCTAAGTGAGTAAGCTGACTTGCATGTGTCTGGCTGCCAACTGTGGTAACTGCACAGTTGTTACTCAAGGACATCTGAAACTTGTGTGTCTCTCTGCCCCAAAGAAAACCTGTTATAAAAAGGAAATAGTCCCTTATTCACTTAAAAAAAGCATTTCTCTTTAATTGGAGAGAAACCAAATAATTACGATTTCCATTCAAATGCGTACAACTTTCTGTGCATCCATTGTCTTTCCGCTGTCAATCAGAAAAGGTGTATGTAAAACGTCTGAATGAGAAAATGCTAAAAGTCTTAAGAACAACATCACACAATTAACCTAGAAAAGGAGAAATTAGAAGTCTGATGGATAAACTTAGATCTTACAGGTTTGCAAACTTAATCAACTGAGACTAGAAGCAATACAACTTATATTTTTGCTTTGTGAGGGAACATCTAGCTAGTTTTTATTCATTTACAGTTAGAAAACTGGTGCTAATGTAAAAATAAATGTTTATAAATTATTAATGAATTATTATCTTAGGTTCACAAAGTGAGCTCTGTGGATAAGCATGGATTGTATAAAGAGAACTGGACAAATCCTTCTGTGATGTCGCCCATAGGTGTCTGAAGGCCCGATTGCGCTGGTAGTCACCACGTTGCTGGTCGGTCTAAAAATGGGTAAATGTGCGGAACAAGCGAGCAGGTTGTGTTAGCCTGTGATGCTAACTAACATTACTTTAAATGAAGTTCACCCGTCCTTGTTTTAGATCCTGCTACTGAAACGTCATGTAAAATGAGGACCATCTACATGAAATAAGGACTGCCAGAAGTGAAACAAGGAGTGCAGGTGGCCACAAGTCCTTTTGACACTACAGACTGCAATGCAGCTGTTATCAGAAAAAAAGAAAGGGGGGGAAAAATACAGATTTGTGGTTCAATATAATTCTAACTGATTGGAATATCATTGGTCATGGTTGTGAAATCCAGCTATGGAGACTGAAACTGTAATTTTTTTTGTACCAGTAAAGTTGGACATTTTAATATTTTAATTTTAACACCTTTGGATGTGACCCCTAGCAGTCATTTGAGGAACTACACTTCTGCATTAGGCTTCAGAAAGGAAAACCAGGAGGTTGTCCCCTGGTCTCAAGTCAGATTTGCACCTGCAGTATCTACGTACACGTGGAATCTCTTCACCATGAGGACCTACTTTGTCTTTTTCGCTGGTGTAGAGAAGGAAAAAAAAACCTGCGTCCTGCATAAGTTACTTATTTTCTTGTTAGTCACACATAAATAGAAACTTTGTAGATGGATGATTTTTCTCACTGACGTAGAATAGCAGAGTTTTTGCCTCAGCCATTCTGACCTTTAGACCCTGCAGACTTTACTTTGCATCGAAACAGAAGTCCATGTCGAACAGCTGTTCCATCATAAGACACGTGGAGGAATAATTGATTTGAATTGTGAAAGCCATTGGTTTTGTTGTTTTCAAGAGGCAGACACTAATGTCTTCATAGAAGATAAGTTTTTTCATCCATCCATCTATCTGTGGATAAACTTCTACTTGTGCGAGTTCAGGTTATCATTCCGTCTCTAAAGGAGAGTCCAGACACCCTGCAGAGAAAACTCTTTAACAGCTTTTATATTCTTTTTTCTGCCACATAATTGTTATGTAAGTTTCTAAAAATTGAGGCCTTGAGCTTCTCAGAAAAAAAATAGCATTAATTTTTTGCAGTGTAGACCTTGGGCTGCCAGCGCTTAGTGTCTCTTCAAGGTGATAGATGGTTAACGACAAAAATGAGTGCTGCGCAGGAGAAGGTGTCAAATTAATTAGAAAGCTGAAATGTGATAAAATGAATCAAAAAGAGCCGGTAATGAATGTAGGGCACAAGAGTTTTAAACAAAAACTGAAAACTTCAAACTGGTTGGTTGAGAGTTGTGAGGAAGCGAGGAGATGGCGAGGTGAGCAAGGATGTCACTTCAGGTGAGATATTCAAATCAGTGTGAGGATTCACTCTTCCTCACGCACCCGTCTTCCTGCGTTGCTCAAGTCACCGGCAGCGGCACATTCAGCTATCGGTTTACGAACAAATGCGATCAAAGTAAAAGCACAGCTGTCGTAAACGGGCATTAAAACGGCGCTGCAGTTGAACAATCTGTAGCTGTTGCTCAGACATTTAGACTCGACCTAGAAGCTATTGTTCTGACATTAATGTAAAGGGTCAACAAATAAGGTGACGCTTGTCATATTAAGGTTAAGATGACGGAAGTATAACACTTAACTGGTTTGTTTTGTTACTTCTTAATGTTTTTAAATCATGTCGTTAATATCCATCCATCCATCCATTTTCTATACCCGTTTCATCCTTGAAGGGTCACGGGGATCTGCTGGAGCCTATCCCAGCTGTCCACGGGCGAAAGGCAGGGGTACACCCTGGACAGGTCGCCAGTCCATCGCAGGGCCACACAACCATTCACACTCACATTCACTCCTACGGGCAATTTGGAATTATCAATTAACCTAACATGCATGTCTTTGGACTGTGGGAGGAAGCCGGAGTACCCGGAGAGAACCCACGCAAGCACGGGGAGAACATGCAAACTCCACACAGAAAGGCCCCTGCCGAGGTTCGAACCAGGAACCTTCTAGCTGTGAGGCAACAGTGCTAACCACTAAGCCCATGTCGTTAATATTTTACAGTAATTAAAAACATATTTTAAAAAGATTGAGGATTTAAAACATATTTGTTTAATTTTAATGACCTCTCACGGCCCACCTGCAGTACCGCGACCGCCCACCAGGGGGCCGCGGCTCAAACTTTGGGAATCACTGCCTAAGATCATTACATCAATACTATGAACAAAACCAAAAACAGTTTTGACTCTTTACATGACCAGATATTTATTTTTTCCAACAAAAATTATTGGCAAGTCTCTCAAACATTTTTGTAAAGCTATCAAACAAACCTATTTGATCTCAGATCAACTTAAATAAAGTGCATTACTTACTGATATGAAAAAAATTAAGGGTCCTTGAATTGATGGAAATACATGCATCAGAATTACAAACTGAAAAAGTGCATTTCAGAAGTTTACAAAGAGTAAATATACATAGAAAATTAATGCACTGACACAAGTTAGATTCAAACATTTCTACCTTCTACCCATTTCATCTTTGCCTGTGGGTCATCTTTGGCACATTTCTTGGACTTTTCAAAAGCCTCGCCAATGTGTGTAAGTCCCGGCGAATTTTCTGCTGCTGGCTAGCTCACGTTAGTGCAATTTCAAAACTTTCAAAAGCGATGGTTATGTTTCATATGGCTAATCGGGTATGACGTATTAAAGCTTGTGCACCATATATATATATATATATATATATGCTTCTCGTTGAAAAGATTAACGATGCGAACTTTGAACGTCAAAGTCACCAAAAGTGTCTTAATAGCACCGGGGGAAAAAAAGTGTCCAGATTTGCTGCTAGTCGTTTTATTTTGGGAAAAAAAAAAAAGAATATTCTTAAATATAGCAATAAAGTTGCCAGGATGGAAAATATCCACTGTCCTTTCTTGCTTGGTCGTAAAGCTCTGCTTTTAAAACGACTGAAGCTCTTGCTTATGGATGTGCACTTTCTGGAGGATCTGACAGGCGAGGAAATTCTGCCCTCTGTGATGTCATCGAGGGCCAGCGTTAAAAAAAATACTTGCCAAAACAAGTGTTTTGTGCACAGAAGCACTACAACATATGTTTACCCAAGTTTTTTTTTTTTAACCCTAAGATGGTAAATCACCTGAATAACACCGTAGTTGGGTCAGCAAACATGGAACAGCATGAATGTGGCTTCTTAATAATGCTGAAGAAATATCTCCTTATCTGCCTCGGTGTATTTGGTTTCAAGAGCTATTTCAAAATGATGCTGCCTGTGATAGACTGGTGACCCGTCCAGGGTGTACCCTTTTCGCTCCAGCAGACCCCCGTGACCCTGCACAGGAATGAGTGGGTGCAGATGATGGACGGATGATTGTCAAGACAACTGGTCCACGTCCAGACGTTTGTCGTCCCTGAGGCTCGTAGTGCCTAAGAACTTAATGGGCCACTTTTCTTTCACTTTTTTAGCCTTGTGGTTGTTTTGAAATGAGATGAACAGGAAAAATAGAAATAAAAAAAAAAATTTTTCCCTGTATAAAAGTATTCAGATGTGTACAGATGAATGAGGAAAAATTTAGTATTTTGTAAAACTGTCTGTACCTGCTTGTTCCTGTTTAGGGTGAATGAGGATCTGCTGGAGAAAAATAGCAAAATACAGTGAAATTAAATAGCAGGATAACGAATTATTAGTTGCTTTCTGTCAAACTGGTGCGTGTGTCAGTGAAACAGGAGAGTTGATGAGAAAGATTTTTATGAGGAATCTGGTGTTTCCAGTATGTCGTGTATCCTGGGTGGATGGCGTGTGACTGCAGGAGGACGGAGCATCTTGTTGACACAGCTGCTGAAATGGTTGACGCTGAGTGACTTTGAAAGTCCAGACTAGTGTTTTTCAGTGTACCTCAAATCTCACTTTGTTGTAAACTCAAATAACGAGCTACTTTTCTTTTGGGTTCGTAGAAGTTTTGAAGTACGGTGATCCCTTATTTTTCGCGGTTAATGGGGACACGGCGAGGTACAGCAAAACAAGACAAAGGCTCAACTGTGGTCTTTCTGTTACCTTCGCAGCCTCTGGTCTCTGAACCGTAGTAAAGAAACTGCTCTTTCATCTAACCTCGTTTTCATTCTGCCGTCCCACGACACACACACTACATTACCCATAAGGCCACACCATTACACATAAGGACACCTTCTTAAAGGGGCCAGGCTGGGTCACAACATTTCTTTGCTGTGAGAGAACGCGTACAACATCCTGTGATGTTTCCGCAATGTTTTCTTGATTTTTTTTAAAAAATATCATATATTTCTGAAAAAAATCCACGATTAACTAAAACCGCGGAACTTAAAGCGCGAATTGGCGAGGGATCACTGTATATTGGGCCTTATAGATATGTTTGGATTTTTTTGTATCAGTGCAGGTTTCCTACATTGCTTGCTAGTTCTATAAACTCAATAATATAACCTGGACGAGACCAAACTTCATATTTTAGTCTCGTCGCGTGTTTTCTGTGCACTCACGTGATTTCAGATCATATTAAACCTCGTCATTCTTACTGCTGGACATGATGATGCTTCTTGCATCCTAAACTTTATGTGCATGTTTTTTTTTTCGTCCTGCCTTGTTCAGCCTGCCGTTGGACGCTCCTGGTGGAGTTTTGACTAAAGTTGTACTTGTTTCAAGGGAATGAGAACATTCTTCATTCGGATTGGTCTGTGAAGAGCCCTGATCTGTTCTGTCCCAGTTTGTGCACACAGATTGATCACTTCTGCTGTGTTTTCTGGAGGCAGGTAGGACAGACTGAGCTGGAGGAATAGAGGAAGAAGGGGAGTTTTGCATGAGTTTTCATTTATCTTCTCTGCATCTAATAAAAATAACTTTTAAACTTCAGGAATAACTTCAGGAATCCTTTAGATTGATGTGAAAGTACTCTGCCCCAGTTAAGCTCTTTCTGCTGAGAGAGATTTGTACGCATGGCATTCCCAACGCCCCCAAATCGTCCCATACTGATTCATGTTCAAGAGCCACACGTGTTTAAGCTTTTTGGTGAAACTTAAATGGTTATATAGCACTTGCTCTGTGAGTGCTGATAACAATCCTCTCTGTCAGCAACAAGACAATAGAGACCATCACTAACTGTTATTCACACAGTGGCCACAGCATATCGCTGCAGAAAAGCCGCCCTTGTTATCTCTTCTTCGGAAATGCACACTGACTGGATGGAGGAGTCTCGGTATGACCCGAGGGCGTGATCACACACAGCATGTCGGCTTCGAAGCGCTGTGCGTTGTATTGGGAACGTCACTGATAAGAGCGGCGGCCACGCCAGCTCGCATCTGTGCGCAGAGCTCGACTCCCC
Organism: Hirundichthys speculiger; assembly: GCA_018398805.1. Lineage (NCBI taxonomy): Eukaryota > Metazoa > Chordata > Actinopteri > Beloniformes > Exocoetidae > Hirundichthys > Hirundichthys speculiger. Next base: position 121,556 of record JAGFBZ010000560.1, read on the forward strand.
GTTTGGTTCGCCCCTGTTACTACCTCCCAAGGTGGAACAGAGGCGCAGCGGGGGGGACCACGAGGTGGACCTTGCCGGCCCACCTCGTGGTCATTCACTTCCAAAATGAGGCAGAGACCAAGTGCTTTGTGTGGCTGCTTTTTGGTTACGTTAGCCTCTTTTTCTGCAGTTTTACTTCGGTGTACGAATTTAGCTTCCGCACTTCCCGCCACTATACGATTTAGCCTCTGGAGTTTTTGTTTTGTGAGCATGATCGGCAACTCGTGATGTAGGTGTGAAATCATTATATTATGTAGGAGCTGCATGTGAGAGGGTTAGCACGAATGTTTAAAAACCGGATAATCTCCAACTGCAGTGCTTAGGTTTCAATAGCAAGTGACGAGAGAGAAGCTGTGTCTTGTGCAACTCTGTGAATGACTGTGCGCCTGTCAGTTGTGGCTGTGTGAGCCCGACTGTTAACTGGACTTTGTTGTGAGCGTGTGAAGCATCCTGTAGATCCAATCATCTGATTACTGTAATGGAAACGACTGCTCAGTTGTAAGTAACAACTTCCTCAGCTGCTCACCTGCAAGCAGCAACTCGCAGGTGTCTGGATCTGCTGCAGGGTAAAAAACAGACCCTGACTGCGTGTGCTTATGCCTTTATGGATATGTTGACAGTCAAGTTGTGCCATCTTTGATGCTCTGTACTAAAAACGCTTTGATATCTGCGGCATGTCCCGCTTCCCGTGTGCTCTGCCCACCTGTCCATCTGAGGAGTTTTGATATCTCACCTTTGAAGATTAACTCGCATCCAGCGCATCGGTGTTTCCTCATATTGATAACTCCAGATGATTAGGCCACCCTGTGTTATTGCACAACGCTGGCAGATAGCCAGGCAACGTATTTGCCCGGCGCGGTTAGACAATCAGGGCAAAGTTGAAGCCATGGAGCTCATTATGTGCATTTGTGTGTCACAACACAGATTTCAGAAGAACTTTGGCCTTTACGAGGTTAATGTGTGAACCAAAAGTCCTTTAAAGCTGTCCAGGTTGCAAAGGTTGCTCCATGCAACCGTTAGCTTCAGAGGGCCCGTCTGATGCATGGATGCCACGGAAAACAGTTGGCGGGATGCACATGAAGGATTCTTGTGGCTTTGCTTTTTGGTGTCTGTTTGGGTTTTAGAGACTCAGAACGGCGAGAGAAAAGGTCACTGAGTGCATTTGGCAGAAAAAAAACCCAAACCACATCAACATTTTCATTTCATTTACAATTTAATTTAGTGCTGATGTCGTGTTTAAGGATCGTTGAAGTTAATGGCCTGGCTCGGGACGAGGAAGAAGTTGTACGACACAGTTATAAGAGTGTCGTCTCTATTAATCTACGCTCTATTAGCTTTATCCTTCAGATGCTTCTGTTACAGAGTGAACACTGGTTCATATCCAGACGTTTGGAACCAGCTGAGACCGTCCTGGACCTAAATGAATAGTTTCAGGCGGATTCTTTCACCCTGGTTGTATTTGTTGCCGGGGAAGAACGTGGAGCTTTGTTTCTCACAGCAATGAAAGAAGCATGACTGAGAGGGAAAAAAACAACACTGGGATCTTTCAGCATGAGATAGGATTACAAGTTAGATGTGTTGCTATGAAGTGAAAGTTAACCTCACTACCCCTGTGTATTTTTTTTTCTTTGGACTCGCCAAAAGGCAAAGGTCACATTCGCGCGCCCTGGTGCGCACCTAAATGATCTATTAAAAAGACTGCAGGTATTTTAGTCAAAGAGCTTCAGCTTTATGCCTGTTTTTTTATGTAGTATAACTGTATTAAATGATTATGTAAGAGAACTCAGTTATTAAAGGAGCCGTTTGTAAGATTATGGCCAAAACTGGTACTGCAGTCACTTTCAAATTACTGTTGAGCGGCGTGTACCCTCCCCCTCCTCCCCGACCAGAGGTTGCCAGGTAGGCTGCAGAATGCAGCAGGAACGTAGGCTGCCATGGCAAGCGACGAGTCCTAGACAGTTTATTTTCTGTTAATTATATTTAATGCTTTATGAAAGATCTTTTCTTTCTTTGATCTTTCGTAACTAGAGGAAATATTTTCCCGTTGAGGCGTTTCGTAACCTGAAAGTTTCGTATGTAGAGGCGTTCGTAAGTAGAGGTACCACTGTATACCACTGTTACCTTGTCCAAGCAAATTAGCGTTAGCCAAACATTTAGCTATGAATCTTACCTGTCCAGGAGAAAATCAGCAACGCTGGCGTCTGTCTTCAAATTCTTCTCCGCTTTCAGCCGTCTCCATCTATCAAAAGCATCTCCTATACAAATCCTTGTTTTATTTCGGACCTTGTCACGACGTAACTCGGATTCATAACGAGGTCTTTTAGGTTTTGGAAAGCTAGACATTTTTTCATCCAACACGTTTGTAGCGGCTGCTGCGATAATTAGAGCCGAGCTGGCAACCCGGATGCCGAAACACTACTGACTTCGTGATTGGGAGATAGGTGGAGGGTGGCGCTTCAGGCCAAAACAAAAAATGACAACATCAACATCAGTTGAGGGCTGCAACTCCTCTTTTTAAACGGGAATATCCTGACTTGAGTGCTGTTGTCAGTGACATAAGTATTTGAAATGAACATGATTTTTAAATGTCTGTTGACATATCGGGGTCATTTTATGATTCATTTTATTAGATCTCTTACATACGGCTCCTTTAAATAAAAGAAGTAAATCATGATTAAATAAAACAAAGTTTTAATCCGGCGCCATATGCCCAGAGAGTGTCACCGTCCAACGCAAGATGAGCCGTAAATATTTGAAGTACGCCCAAAAGAAAAGTGTCACAAGTGTCTGCTCTCAGGTTTCTTTTGCGTAATCAGTGCAGTGTGGTTCCCAGGACCACGAGCGCAGAGATCTTTGACCCAGTTAATGGTCACAGACAGAACTCTTCTTCTACTTCGTGAACTTTGAAAGTTTGTACTCCCTCTCAGGTTGACCTCTTTGATTCAGCAGTTACATGCCGTCCATCTGGAGGCCTGCCGCTTTTTTTTTTTTTTTTTTGCAAAAGAAAAGCTCATAAAGTTTCTTTGTGGGTTATTGTTGGTTAGGTTTATGTTATTTTCTCCCCTGTTTGTGTGTGTTGAAATCGTGCCAGGTACAGACAGTCACTGTGACAATAGTTAATATTTGACCGGAGTCAGAGGTATTGGTCTGAAGCACAGTGACAGTCACAGACCCGTAAGATGATCGCTCTTGTTTCTTGCATTGGGGATAAAGCTACAGCTGCTGGGAGTGTTTCAGATGCTGAGGCTGACGTTGGCACCTCTGTCATCTTTATCTGACTGAAGATGCATGTCTTTGGGACGTGTCACTGTCGTGCAGGATAACGCGTGTCTAACTCTTATTGGTCAGAGCTTTCGGTGCATTGCTTTCTACAAATATTTGATTTAGCTCTGAAATACATGCTGATTTTGATCACCTGCCTGGCTCTAAGTAGACTTGGATTTCCTTTTTGAACTGGATGGGAAGAGATTCGTTCTAAGTTAAGGTCTAACTAGAGAATAGATGGTGAGATCAAGCCAGTCTCTGATCCAGAATAGATCATGGCGAAGCCCAACGAAATGTGTTGATTAACGATGAGCCAGCGATGTAAAAGTCACGCCACTGATGACACACAGTCTTATTTTTGTTCTCATTTTGTTCTCATGAAAAACTGGCAAACATGTTACACGTTATTCAAAATGATCAGATTTTCTGAATTAATTCATTGCTTAGGCATTTTAACCTTATAACCCCAAATTTATCATATTTAATACATGAATTTTTGAAATCTCTGAACAACTCCAAGTAGACAAAACTTTTATGAAAAAAAAACAACAATAAATTATCATATACCGTTAATAACAAAATAAAGATACTTGTGGTCAGTGAATCTCCATAAATGTTTTACGTGTATTACATCAAAATACTAATTTCTTACGTTAGTTGCAGCTGAAGGACTTGCTGTCAAAACATTTCCAAAGTAGTCCAGGCTCCTTCTCCCTAAAGGTGTAATTTCATGTCTTCACCCATTAAATAAAGGGCTTTGAAAGGAAGGAGTTTAAACCTTATCTTCTTCTGGTACTGAAACCACATACCTGATGTTTGACACACCCTGATTTTGCTCAATTTTGCTTTGTGTCTCTCTATAAAAACTTTAAAGCTTGAAGAAATTAAGTTCAATTACTTAGTTTGAGGCTTAATGTTTTTCTAACATGAGTGATAAGAACATATAAGTAAACAATATAGCATCATAATAAGTAGTATCAGGTAGGGGTGTGAATCTTTTACCATCTCACGATTCAATTCTTTTCAGTGTTTGGGGCCACGATTCAATTTAAAATCGATTTTCGATTCAAAACAATTTTATTCATAATGATTTCTGATCTGATTTCTGATCATGATCTACTCCCATCTGCTTTGCTAGACAGAATGACAAATGGAGAGGAAAGTGCATTTATCCAAAAACAGTGTGTGGTCCTTAACTGCTACTCTAAGTATCGCTCACTATTTTATTTTTTTTTGCCCGCTCTGAGCTAGGCAGAGCTTCGTGAAGCCCTGCGGTGTGCGTTGGTCTGTAGCTGGCGGCTGACTCTGCTCCGTGTCTTAGATCTCCGGGTGATTCCTCGTAATTATGAGCCCGGCGCATTTGTTGTGTTGCCGAAATGCTTGATCTTAGTTTTGCAATGCTTGCACACTGTGTGCGTCATGTCCAGCTTGGTGTTTCCGGGTATTGGGTAAAAACCGAAATGACGGCAAATTTTTACGTTTAGCGAAGACGAGGCCGGTTGGATCTCCTTTTCCTCCATCTTTGTTTGGTGCTGCCTGCGCGTTCGTGCGTTTCAAAGCCGGCTGCGTGGTGACGTCAGGACGTCCCGCGTAGTTACAAAACGGACGTGGACAGCCATTGTTTTTTTAATTATTATCATTATTTTTTTAAATCGATTTTGAGACATTTTATTTCGATTCTGAATCGTAGCAAGTGAGAATCGTGACTCCTATGCGAATCGTTTTTTTTGGCACAGCCCTAGTATCAGGCCATGGGCTGATGGCAGACAAACTTTAAAAGAGATGGATGACGTCAGATGTATCAAGAACAAACCACTTCCAGGTGACACTTTTTGCCGATAGTATGGAAGAGCATTGTGGCTTCGCAACAGGTTAGCTAATATCCTTTCAGGCGAAATTGAAACTGATATTTTAACTTGAACAAGAGCCTTTTGTTCTGTGTAAAAATTTGTCCTAGAAAGTCCAGTCACAAGCAGGGTGATGCTCCTAAAAAGTCTGAATTGTTCGTGGACGGGCGTGGAAGGATGTAGCGGCTCAGAGAGGGAAGGCAGGACAAGCAAAACTTTAACATTTTGAAATGGATCCAACCAGTGTAAAGAGGCTACGAAAAATATTAAAAAAAAAGTTTAACAAATTAGCTTCCTTCTCAGTCTTTGTAGGCGAGCTTTTCCTTGTATTTTACTCATCCCTGATTTATATTGTACGTATCCTGTGTTGAATAAAAAATCTTTTTCATTTTGTTTCCAGTTTCCTCCAATTTTATTTTAATTTTTCTCTGCCAGTTATTTCAAGCCTACCTTTGTTGATTAAATATACGTACACTTTTGGTGTGACTTCTGGTTACTTCTGGGTACTTCTGCATTTCAATGCAGGGTCTGAACGGGACCTTAGTAAAAGTTAGCCAGATCATTTAAAATACCTCCAAACATCTGAGTCATTCTGTTGTTTCTGTTCACTCCAATTTTGTATGAAATGAAGATACTAAATGTTCTTAAAACTTTTGGAAAGTATCTCCAAGTCCTTGCCCTTTGCATCTCCTTGGTTTATGAACGTCGTTTCTACAGAGCTCTTCAGATTTTAAGTGCATCCACAGTTATAAAAGGGTTTCAGGTCCTGCTGCAACTTCACACATGCCAACGTTTTCCATCACTGCCAAGGCTTGTTCAGTTGTAAAAAGTTTTTTATAGTCATTTCATGGTTTTATTTTTACGAATTACTTCCAAAGGTGCCAAACAGAAATGATATCAGATGATCGGAAGGTGTCTTCAGTGTCCTGTTGGGGCCTAGAGGTAAATGTCTGGAGTTTACTCAAAACGCCGTTTCCATCGTGAGACTCACTCTAAACCCTTTAAAGAATAGTTGAATCTCTTGTTTACCAGAGTTAAATTAGCATGCTAACAGTGCAGCACCAAAGCTTGTTGACACTCAAATTACACTGCTGCGACCGCAGTGTCCGACCATCCTACATTCCTCTCCTGCCACAATTCTTCTCTTAAATGACCAGATTGTTTTGCAGCACAAAAGGAAACTGGATCTGACTGTAATGCAGAACTGAAATTGTTTTTTTCTTTAAAAAAGCAAGGATGTAAGAGGACATTATAAATTTGGGATTGAGATTTAACGATGAGACGATAAACTGGGAGCGAATGATGACCTTTGATTTCCTTCTTATCAGGCTCTGTCCAGATGGCATTTACTTATTCAGATCTAACCTTGAATCCTGAAGAAGGAAGTTGAGCGTTGGTCTACGAAGACTTGTATGTGATGTTACAATTTAATTTCAGAGTGTAACAAGAAAGATAAATCGCTGCAGGCGGATGAAGACTTTAGCAGTTTACAACACTTGTGCAGCACGCGGGGTTTATCGGCCGAGGAAGACAACTGATAGCCTGTCACACCTCCGTCTCATCTATTTGAGCACATCGTTATCCAGAGCCTCATTATTATTCATTCTTGAGTTTTGTTATTAAGTTGTCATTTGCAACCATGACTTTGCACATGGATGCTGAACCATCACTGTGCACTCATTCAGTTCATGATGCTGCTTCTTCCTGCACACCACTGTAACCCCCCCCCCCCCCCCCCCCCAAAAAAAAAAAAAGCATCTCCAGGTTTTGGGGGGTCAAGGAGAATATTAGATGACAGATCACATTTTAAAGGTGCCATAAGTGGTATGCTCTATACTGATAGATGGTAGTATTTTATTTCTCGTGCCTTTTTCTCTACATGTCTGAGTACTGCTCTTGTGCCTTACAGTATTTTATCTATTATTTCTGCAAAACAATTGTGGAATAATACATAAGATACCAATTCTTCATTTAGAGTTGTGGCCAGAGGTTTTGGGCAGTGACACATAGGGATGTAATGATTCACTCAACTCACGACTCGGTACAATTCATGATTTTTTGCTCATGGTACGATTTACTCACCATTATTTTTAAATTAAAATTAGCTACATACAAATTATGACCAAATAAAATTATCTTCGATTCATATTAAATAGTGCAATTGAAATGATCATTTTAAATATAGTCTATTTTCTTGAAAGAAATATGGCACATCATCATTTATCTCCTTTTATCCTAAGAAAATTATTTAACTGATGTCATTCAACATCTGAAGTAACAAAAACTCAAAAAAGCTAATTTTCCACAACTGAAAAGGGTCTCAAATCTTTTGCAGTAAAATAACCAATCATCCTGCTAATTTCTTGTATCCTCTCATTGTTGAGGGAGAGAGGGGATTCAAAGTTGGTTACCAACGTGGATTCCCCCGTTGGCAATTTTCTCTCAGGCTGTGGCGAAGTGTCTCTTTGTGGTGCCGGGTTACATGCTGCAACATGTTCCTTGTGTTACCTGTATAGGTTAGCAGTTTCTTGCAATATTTGCACGCTGTTTTGGTCCTGTCCATCTCTTTCTCACCATTCTCTTCTGTGTACATCGGGAATCCAAAATGCCAATCATACCGTTGACTTGAAACTACTCGGCGCATCCTTTATCTCTATGACTGCTTACCGTCGTCGCCATGTCTTCCCTCGCTCTATACCTGAATACCAGTAGGCTACGTAGTAATGTGAGTTCTAACGTTGAAATTGAATCAACTGCCAACATATCCTGAAACGAATTAATAATAGATAAAAAAGATACTTACTTATAACACAGTCACGATTCATTTTTTATGCCAACCGATGCAAATTCTCACGCATTTGTATCGGTTTTTATTCGACTCATGATGCCTCGTTACACCCCTAGTGATACAAGATTTTGCCACCTCAACGGCATAAAGTTTTAATTATTCTCAAACCCAACCTGCTGTAATTTTGGTTCTTGCTCAGCATGACCAACCTACCTCGTTTCAGCTATCCAGCGAATCAGCAAAGAGGTAGCTGTTGGGTAGCACAGGTGAGCTGAAACTACTCTATCACTCTGGCTGCAGAGTGATGAAGGGAATCCAGTCAACAGCATAGTTTACTGGTATCTGGGGTGGTAATCTCTAAGGAAATGAATGTGGCCGACATTACCACACAGCTAAATGGTCTCACATGGAAGAAGATGTCTGTTAAAAGGCCCCAGAATGAGAGTTTTCATCCAGGACAGTTTCCCTCTTCCAGTTCAGTGCTTATTAAACAATGGCAGCTGCTGGATGCAGCAAGGTTCAGACTGCAGGACAACAGCCTGGTGAAGGGCAGCAAAGAAGCCACTTCTCTCCATGAACACAGCAAGAACTGATTTCAGTCGGTCTGGGTTTTCCCCCAGAAATTGATATCCAACATGCAAGAGCAAACTGCAGACCCTTTTGAACGGTCAGTGCTGTAAATATTATCTTTCTGAATAAATCAGATGTATTTGCCAATAAAGCCCATTGAAACTTGTGAGCTGCTTAGACATGTTTCTTTGGTGTACTATGGAACGTCTGAGAATACCGAAGCAACAATCAAAGTTATCATCTCTGCCAAAACCTTTAGCTTAATTGTACTTTAGCTTTTATTTCCTTTATCCTTTAGCATGTCTTCAGACCTCTGAATACAATTCCTGACATGTTTCCAGGTCCTGACCCTAATGGGTCAGTTCAGGTCCAACGAGTTGATGGAGCTCTAGAACGAGAACGCCTAAACTCTTTCACGTTTTCTGTCCCGTTTTTTTTTTTTTATTTCACAAGCTAAATAGCAGCTTTAGATGATTCTCTGTGTTTTCTGCTCTGGTCTCTAGCTCCTTCCCTTGTGAACTTGGACCTCAGTAATCTGTATCAGTTTCATGGTGTTGCCTTTGTGTAGGATCAGTGTATTGTTACAGCCTGAGTTTCCACTGCTCTCTGTCTTCAGGCAGTTTCACGGCCCTTATCCATGCAACAAGCATTCATTTTTTTTTTTTTTTTTTGCTGCTTCTTAGTTGGTTATTCATTTGCGTCATCATGTTTCATCTCTATCTGCGCAAAATAAAAAGGCTAGCTACAAATTAAAGCCTAAGTAGAAAAACTGACTTGCTGCAGTCTTAAAAGTATGCCAGCAGTTATCTGTCTCGGGGAGAATGACTAATACCTTAGCAGATGAGTTTTCGTTGAACATAAAAAGCAGGAAAGACACCGTCGGCTGTTGTAGCTACAATTCTTTGTTTCTGATTGCCTAAAAGTGAATAATAAACTCCATGCTGTTTCTTGTCACTGTTCTGGAATGAGCCGGCAGCTTTTCTCTACAGCTTGTCCATTTTTTTTTTTTACACTATTTTGTCAGTTTCTTTTTTAATAAAATACTGATGGATATTATTGTGGATATTACTGTGGAGAGAAGAGTTTTTTCAAGAGAAGAGCTTCTTTCATTGAAACGGAGCAAATCTGGAGAATATCATCCTGTCCCAGCTGAGATCAAGAGGAGTTTTCGTGGTTACCGTGTTGGTGCAAAGGTGAAGGCCAGGAAATGGAGATACAAGCTCTTTCTGCCCTCAGTTATCAATGGAAATGTCAACTCCCTGACCAACAAGAGTGATGAACTGGAGATACTGGTGAAGAGTCAGAAAGTGGACCACGAATGCAGCCTTATGTGTTTTACTGAAACCTGGTTGAATCAAAGCATCTCAGACTCCATCGTGGATCTACCTGGATTCACCTTCATATGTTTAGACAGAGATGCTGAAGCTAGTGGCAAGAAGAAAGGAGGAGGACTGTCTTTATTAGTGAACCAGAGATGATGTAATCCTGCACATGGAACTATCAAGGAGCAGATGTGTTATCCAGATATTTAATTACTGGCAGTTGGATTGCAACCATACTATCTACTATCTATCATTTAATAACAATACTTGTTTACATTCATTTGATAATTGTGCTACCAGAGAAAAGAAAACCCCTTACAGAGCTTGCCACCACTTATTTTTTTATCTTTTTTTAAAAAATATATTTGTGTTATTGATGAGCTGATGAGATTTTTGAATTTCCCTCTTGGGGGATAAATAAAGTATATCAAATGTAATCTAATTTAGTTATATACAGTCTTAAGAAAGTCCCTGCAACCACGATGATGAAACACTGTGGCGCTTTCACTGTTTTATAATGCTTTTTGTGTTTATGTAAAATCTAACATAATTGTGGAGTATGACCCAACTATGACTGCTGGAGTCTCCATATGTGTAACATACTAAACATATTGTCACGAGAAATTTGAATACTTTTTACCCCCTCCGTTCATTTTCTAATACGTGGATCATAAATGAGTACATCAGAGGGACAGCGGACGTTAGATGTTTTGGAGAGGAAGTCAGAGAGGCCAGACTGAGATAGTTTGGACATGAATAGAGGAGGGACGGTGAATAAATTGGTAGAAGGATGATGAGGCTGGAACTGCTGGAAGACCAAAGATGAGATTTATGGATGTAGTGAAATAGGACATGAAGTTAGTTGGTGTGAGAGAAGAGGATATGGACAGCCATATGCAGTAGGTGGGCTGCAGTACCGCTATTTGACCACTGGGTGGCAGCAACAGACTGTCAGCGGAGTGCAGGCTTGAATCAGGGCTGAAGAAGAGCAGATGTGTGCCAACTTCAGTGCTGCAGCTGGTTCACATCAGTGGAGCTGCCAGGTTGGTAACTTTGAATGACCCTCATGTCCAGCTGAGGAACAATCTACACTGCTGTGCACGTGGTTTTAAGGGTGTGCCGTTGTCGTAAGGAAATTGTTGACAGATTGAAATCTAGGTACATGTTTTTTTTTTTGTTGTTGTTTTTTAAGCTGAGTGAAAACTCTTAAAAAGACAAATTAGGTGATTATTTTCTGGCAATGCTGACTTTTTTTTTTTTCCTGAAATGAATTCAAACCACGGATGTGGTGTACTGCTTAATACAAATCAGTAATGCAACAAAGGAAAGTTTACACTAATGAGGGAAGTTTACACTGTTTTATCTGAGACTATTTTGCTAATTACAGACTTGGTCTTGTTGCTGTAATTTGTGAGGGAAAAAAAAAAATCCCCACAATCACCTGAAGCTTGTTGTCTTTAATTAGAGGTACTTGCAGCTGCTAATCGGAGCTCCAGCTGATTAGCTGCCACCTTCACCTGTCACCAGTCTGATACCGGCTACGTGTGTGTAAACAAGCTAAGCACAAAAAGGAGGCACATTTGTTGCTAGTAACGGTGTTTTCTTTGTTTTTTTTTTCTTCCACTCCCCCCAAAAAAGCTGTTGCTATTGAGTCTGGTTTTGAGCCTCTGGTACCCCAGATGCTGACAGTTAGGGGCCTGATTGACACCTGACAATCATGTGTTAATCAGGCTCCTATGGAAGCCATGAAACTGTCTTAATTTCTCTTTAGTTGTGATTTTAAGGTTGTCACGTGGTACCAGTTGTGTATTTCACTTTGAATCTTACATGGGAACGATGTAAATATCAGTGCAGGGCCAGTTAAAATAAAGTTTAACATTGTGTAGAGCTGAGCGATTTTATCGATTCTGCGATATATATCGATATTTTGTCGAGTATCGATATTTTAAGCTTCTTTCAAAACCCCCATGTCCCACCTTTAAAAGCTTGCAAGCAATAATTTACACTGTTTGAATAAATAAAACTATTCTCAACAAATCTTTTATTCATTTTGTCCAGCATTTGCAAGCTGCTTGTCAGCCATATAATGTGTGATTGATGCTTTCAGTTCAATTAATTCAAACAGAGTCATTGGAACGCTCACAAGATGTCACCAAAATCACTTTGTCCCTTTAAAATATTTCAGAAAATGATGTAAATGTATTGTAAGATATATATCTATGTATCGTACCGTGAGTCGAATATCGTGTATCGTGAGATTAGTGTATCACTACAGTCTAGGGCTGGGCGATATGGCCTAAAAAAAAAATCTCAGATTTTTTCAGAAAAAATCCCGATTCACGATTTAAATCGATTTTTTTCACCCCCTACCTAAAATCAATTTGTAGATGACAAAGAAATTGTTCAAAACAAGTTTCAGTTTTATTTTGTTTAAATTTTCCCTTCTGGGGTTTCAGTTACATAAACAAGCCACAAAAAAAGAGATGGCAAGCCCTGCCTGCCATTGTGAACAGTGACAATGTAACTTTTCAGTAATCTAGTTTCGAAATGACACAAAAAATAAGTAAAACATAGTATTATAAGACCCCTTTTTTGAGGTTGACAAAATAAAGTGCAAACAAAACTCTCAGTTACCTGAACATGTTTTGCATAATAAGGAGGTGCTTTTGGTAAACAAAAAGTATTTGGGCACTATTTTGATTCCCTGAATCATGTTAACTTAACTTAAAACATCTGCATGAATAAAAACTTAAAATTTAATTTTAGGGTTCCATTGTAATTTTCGAGGCAAGGCAACGTCAGAAAAATATTTGCGGCCTGGTAGCACGTACCTGGGATCCAAAACTTTGAGCAGGTGAATAAACCCCGGCTTTTCCACGGTGTATATGGGCACCATATCTCTTGCAATATACATCACGACTGCATCCGTGACAGCTTTCCACCGGGCTCCTTTCATATCATACGAGATACAGTTTGTCAACGTTTCCAAGACGGTAGGTTGTTTTCTGGTGGCGGTGCTTGGGCTGCCGCGGTCGTTTTTTTCGTAGGGAGCAACACCTCTCCAACTCGGCAGCATGCTTCTGTTTAAGGTGCTGCAGTAAATTGTAGTACTGCTACCTTTGGTAGCAACAGCCTTTAAACAGACTTTGCAGCGAGGTGCTGTTGTTCTGTGTCTGACGCCACGAACCCGAACCAATTCCAAATAACCGAGGATACGTTTCTTTTCTTCGTGTAAGATCAGCATGCTTGCTTGTTTGTGTACCTAGCGCGGGTGGGGAGGGGGGCGCGCGAGGGGGGGCGCGCATCCTCGCTCTCTGATACGGGAGCCCAGAGGCAGGCGCTGGTGGCGGATGTTAATGAGAAAATCGATTTTCATTAAAACAAATCGACATTAAGTACAAATTCGAATTAATCGATTAAATCGATTTATCGCCCAGCCCTACTACAGTCCTAGTGTAGAGTCCTCTGCAGCAAAGAGGGTATATCAGCTAAAGCATGTGTTATGCACGCTTTAGTTGATATAGCCTCTTTAAGCATGACTGCAACTCTGTGTTTTCATCCTCCCCCTTTACTCTCCTTGAACTCAAAACACATGAAGAAACAAACCTGCGTGCACGTGTAGAGGTGTCTGCATGGATCAACTGAGATGGTTTAAAAAAAAAAAAACCTAAAGATGACCCACATATTTGACCAGTTGTGTGTACAGAGAAGGATTTATGTGTGTTATCTCTGTACATGGAGACGCTGTAAATTCTTCTTTTATCTCCCCAGGATGTTGAGGTTTGCCGTGGTCCGTGGCGGCCTTGGTCTGCTGGCCGTCAGGAGGGCGATGCGTCTCTCCAGATCCGCCCACTCCGCTCCGCAGAACCAGTACCGACCCATCAAGAAGGTCATGGTGGCCAATCGAGGTAAAGCCTTCATCCCAACACTCGTAACTCGCCGCCGACGTCGAGCAGCTCAGTCTGCGCTACTGATTTTTAAATGTGGTTAATTGGTGATTAATTTATAATGTTAAGAGAAAGTTATGACATTCAGTCTTCCTGAGGCACAAAGAGACTCTCAGATCTTTTAATTTTTAATACCCAGCATTTAGTTTGCTTTGCAAAATGCTAATATTTAAAGACCGTGTGGGCGGGTGACTGCACAAAATGGTTTGCATCGACTTTAAAGTAGTGGATTTCTGGAATTATTAGTAATGGATGTGGGTTTAGTATGCAAGTCTTCACCGTGAAACATGAAGTCAAATTGTGTACGAAAACCGTGTTTAAATATTCATTCAGGTTTTCAAAGCCGAACCCCGTTTGGCAATGAAATAAAATGTTTTTAATCCTCTGATGTTTGCCGGGAATGATAATTATATAGGAGCCGGGAGTTTTCCAAACAAAGCCGTCTGCCGTCTGGTTGTGACACGGAGCGTTGACATCACAGACGCGCTCACGCAGCGCTCGCGTTAACCGGAGTCCTTCCTGTTAAAGCCGTCCAGAGACGCCGCCGCCGCCGCCGCCGCCGTGCAGTTAATTATCGTCAAGCGACGCCGAGCGTCTGAGTGACAAACGTGTTGGCGCGTTTGATCAGGACTGCTGTTTCGACCCTGCGATTACACGAATTCCCACGGACGCGTTTAAAATGCTTGATTGCTGCGTGGGCTGCTGGTAGTCCGTCCCTGTAGGTCCCTCGCTGCAAACATTCCCGTGAAAGCCCTCTTTGATGGGTTTAATTTAATAAATTCACTGAAGTGTACCTGGCCTGTGCTCCAGACTCGTACACAGAGATGCTCCCTGTGGATCCGTGTTGTTTCCATCAGCATCACATTGATCACGACTCATCGCACGACTGCATCAGTGTGTCAGATGAGGAGTTTGGACCACATCTGCCCAAATTCCACCCGGCCAAGGTTTTCATCCCTGCTGTTGCTTCTTGGCTCTTTTCGCTGCTCCATTTTCTTCCTCCTCTGTTCTTCCTGACTCAGTTGTTTGTGTGTGGTGTGTTTTTTTTTTAAAATAATTAATCTTCAGTTCTCCCCCCATCTCCACTTATTTGTCACTTTTGATCCTCGGTTCTTTGAAAAACCTTCTATTTTCAGTCAACATTTAATCTGTTCCTTTTGTTCATCTCATTCCCTCATTTTCATCCCGTTTCATGTTCAGATCGTCGCTTCTCTTCGAGCCTTGTATTACGCGGTTGCTCTTTTACCTTTTCAAAGCTCCACAAACATTTGAACGCGTCCTCCCCTTCAAGCAACAACAAAACATCAGACTAGATTTGAGCGACTGAAGCCTTTTTCCCACCTTTGAACTCCGTGCTGCTTGGAAAACGAGCATTTGTGACAGCAAATGTCTAAAGCTACGGCTGTACACTGGTTACTAAAACTTAACAAATGGCTAATGTGTTTTTTTTTTTTTTGTTTGTTTGTCCTTGAAAGTTTGGTTTATTTGATTCTCTGAAGAGGCATTTGCTGCAAAATGAAGTCAATCTTGCAGGATGTTGATGAAACATCAGTTTTGTCCTTCTTAAAAATCTTCACTCACCCAACGTACTTGAGTCCAGATCAAAGTTGGGGGTGTTTTCACGAAGAGGAGTGATGTAAGAGTCACCTTCATCTGTTCCTCATGCTCATCTTTCTCTCCGGTTTTTAGGGGAGATAGCCATCAGAGTGTTCAGAGCCTGCACTGAACTGGGGATTCGCACCGTGGCTGTTTACTCTGAGCAGGACACTGGACAGATGCACAGGTAATTATCTCTGCCACATTAGAGTTAAATAGGCCTCCAGTGGTTTAAGCAAAGAAAGCATGACGCGCAGATGTCCCGCTTCACTGCTTCACTGCCACTGTTTAAAAGCGGTGGCAGCGCTGCTTTGCTCCGGCGTCTCGGTGCAGTGTTTGTTGTTCAGTGTGTATCAGGGGGCGGCGTAAGTCTCAACTGCACTGACGGGATAAACGTTGAGGTAATCGTACGCCTGAGATTACACTCGCAGCCTCATACTGCCCTTTATTCCTCATTTGTCTTTTTTTTTTTTAAACATTATGTAACACAAAACCTGAAAAGGCTCATTAGATATGTAATTCACCCCTTCTCAAATCAGGGGTTTGTATGCCCAAATGATGCAGGCACCATCTTGTCTCGGTAGTTTAAGAACCGACGTCTAGTCTTAAGAGGTATGTGTTGAGGTGTTGTACGCTTGTTTTGTTGTTTTAATGTAAATCTTTGCTCTTCACAGACAAAAGGCAGATGAGGCTTACCTGATTGGAAGAGGCCTGCCACCTGTGGCGGCGTACCTGGACATCCCAGACATCATTAAAGTTGCCAAGGTAAGGTGCATCAACCACGAGCCGGGTTGCTGTACTCTCTGCAGACGTGAATGCAGGACGACTTCTGTCACTGCAGAAGCTTTTCAGTGCTTGCTTTTGTTTTATACCTGATATTGCAAACAGGACTTGACAGCAGAGAGCTAAAAAGATAATGGAAATGTAGCATCCAGTATTTGTGAGGTGCAAATTTTACAAGGAGATGAAAGTGTTGGATTAAACAGATTTATTTTATTATTTTTATGAGGACTAAATACTGAGTTAGAGCAGCATGCCTCTTATAAACCTGGTATGTTTAATGTAAAAAAAAAAAAAAACCTGCAAAAAGCTAAACACACAGGTGCTTAATATTAAGTTTCTTGAAGTTAGATTTTTGGTTCATCTGAAATGCTCAGGTACTCTAGTAATGATCTGAAATGGTTCGAGGGCTTTTTCTTGTAGGTACGTTCTGGGACTTTTAAACTATGATCAAAGGGGAAACTTCAATATTTGTGTAGAACTGGTGGGCAATTAACTGAGCATAAGTTAACCAAATATATATATTTTAGACCTCTAGGAAAGGGAGGACATGTCATTCATTTAGTGTTTCTATTAATCTGGAATTCAGTCCTTTATTCATGCAGCAGACTGATCTTCGTGAGGTGCAGCCGACTGGACAAATGCTGGGCACATCCTGTTCCTCTCTGCTCTTCCCAAGTCTATATTTATACGGCTTTTATCTCCAGAAAGAGAACTTTATTTTTGTCAATCGGTTGCTCACTTGCCCTTTCCCTTTGACCACAGAGTCCTGGCTGTTTTGTCATGTCCTCATTTCTGCGTCCCCCCTTCACTATCTCCCATCTCCTTTTGATTTCATGCTGCCTCTTATCGCCGTGCTCTTCAGATCCAGATCTTGTTACTTCTCTCCACTTCATCCTCCTCTTGGGCTGAGCCCATAGCTCTTTCCTTTTTCATTTTTTTTTTTAAAATTTTAATTCGTCTCTCCCTATTTATAATTTTCTACACGGGCATGTGCCCGGTCAGCCAACCAAGTCGGGGAGGTTTCGCCATCCAACTAATTTCTCACCTTCAGTCTGCCTGTCTGAGAGACCAGTCGCCTTGTGCCAGGAAGATCTGTGTGTGTCTGAGTCTTGATCTACTATCTCTGTCCTTCTGAGTGTGTGTCTGTTTCGAAGCTGTTTGCCACGTTTTGTGTGTAGCGCCATGCTTCTTCTGGCCTGGCAGCTAAAGGCTCCCTTAACAACGGGACAGCCCATAATTATAGTCCGCCTTGTATCCCAGAGCAGATGGTGCATCCTGATTCAGAGATGGCTCCGTTAGCCTCAGCAGCTATTGTAGCTACTTCTGTGTGTGTGCATTGAGCTGGTATCTCCCTTCAACCCTCCAATTATGTCCGTCTGTCTCCTCCTGGTGTCCATTGAATAGATGATGGATTTTGATTGTTGAAACCAGGATCTGCACAAAGAAGAAAAATCATTGGCTTCCAATCCCTTTTTCCATCAGCACATAAATCCTTTGCAGTGAGCACAAAGTGGCCTGAGAGCTGACACGGTCGCCTTTACTCTTTGGCAGCCAAGTGTTACGAAGACCCTGCAAGGTTCCTTGTTTGGTAACTCTGTTATTTAATCCTTCTCTCTCAGGACAACAATGTGGACGCCATTCATCCCGGCTACGGCTTCCTCTCCGAGAGGTCAGACTTTGCTCAGGCCTGTGCAGACGCAGGAGTCATGTTTATTGGACCGAGCCCAGAAACGGTGCGGAAGATGGGAGACAAAGTGGAGGCTCGGTCTCTGGCCATCAGTGCAGGTACGTGCGGGTTGTAATGGACCACGGATGATCACATGACCCGCAGATTGATCCTTCTGACTAAAAACAGAAGGGGGAGGGGGAGTTTGGCACAGTGGTGAGGACTGTAAGTGCTCGTCAGTGGTGGTCTGCATCGAACGCATATTTACGTTTCTGGGGAGGCGCATGTCAGCTGCGGTGGAGATAACCGTGTGAGGTCTCCAGCTGTGGTGGTCATACATCACATCTGGGGACATACACAGCTGTTGGACTCCACAGAACCAACAACTCAGTTCAATGCATTCAGCATTAATGACCTTAAAGATTTAGGGTGAATTCCAATTCCTCTCTTAACCCTCAATCTTAACCCTTGAAAGTAGGTGTGAGGGTTATCTTGTGACTTAGAAATGGGACGCCCCTCGAGTGCAGTTACGTCTCCAGACTGAAATGTATCAGAGACCGTGTTGTCTCTGTATTTCCTGAAATGACACAGGGATAACATTGACAAGAGTGCTGTATATTCTCTAAATAATATTTGCAAATAACACAATAGAAGATACATTATTCAGTCCTCCGTCGCTACACAACAAGGTATACAAGTAACGTGAAGCCGGCCGGGACCACCGGTCCGGCAGCAAACATCGTAAAGTGAAAAAAATAAATGTTACGCAACAACGATGTTAATCCATGAAAAAAGTCTCAAACAAAGACAATAAGATGGTTTCGTAACATTTATATCTTTAAGAACTACGAAGATACTTACATTTGTAGCTAGCTTTTTTTGGCGTCATCCTTTTCGAAATATGTCTTGGCTAAATTACCCAATGCCTTCTGGGTAGCCCTTACTCCCAAGGGTGGTGCCGGAGAATCTCAGTATTGAGACCGATACGGCCCTCAAACTTGTCCCTCATTTTGACGTTCTTAGAATCTGGACAACACTTGCACTTAGCGGGAGCGCGCATTTTTGAGATTGAGGTTTGAAGGGAGGAATTGGAATCACCCTTTTTCTTCATCACCTTATACTTTGAGGTTGGTGGACAAGATGGTCACAGAACGCCGGCGTTGCTGCACAAGGAGGCCACTGATGAAAGAAAACCCTCAGACACTATAATTTGTTTTATTTAATTAAAATCTAGTTATGATTAATTTATGAAACCTTATGTTTTATTATGTAGGTCTTATGTTTTTTCTCTTTGGTTCTTTTTGTTGCACGTCTTTGAGTATAGCTGCCTGATGTGTCTTTTCCACTTTTAAAATGACTGTTTGCTGTTTATATTTATGTATAACTGGAAAAATGCAGAAGCTAGTAGTTAATTTGAGGCTTCACGTTAATAATAAACTCATTTCACAAGTCTGCTGCACCGTACTAATGGTTTGGGCACATGAAGAGGTTATTTTTTGGTCAATACAGGTTCTTTTTCACAAAAGACTAAGTGAAAATCCTTCAAACAGAACAAATATTACTGCTGACTAATAAAAGGCATTTGAGTTGGTACTAGTTGGCTCATTCAGACTTTTTAAATTTCTACTTGAACATGAGGGTTTGCTTGAAAAAAAGAAAACTGTCCACTCATTTTTCTGCCTTGAATTGTGAGAAATAAAACCATTTCAGGGGCGAAAACTGCTCTCTTTTATATAAACTTACCGACTTGAAAACTGTTGACTGCAACACTCTCTGGGCTTGGAGCTAACTGTGTCGGGCAGCCGAACTTTGGGCTCTGTTTCAGACCGGAAAGGGTGGATTAAAAATATTCTTGTCTATATTTAACTTTGTGCCCTCTTGAAAATCTGGTCATGTTTTATTCAGCAAACGGAGCTCTTAACGAGGGGTGGCCAAACTTTCCCGTCTCATAATCTTTGTCGTGACTAAATCCTGCTTTCATCCAGGCATCGCTCTGCCAGCATTTGCTGTGGCAGTTGCACTCTGGAGATCAATTTTCCCATCACTGATGGAGTAAAAACAACATTTTGGACTCCATTTTTCAGCATGTACTTGCTCCCATCTGCCGCCGCTGGAAACTGACAGAAATTAATCTCCATTTGTGCCGGAGCGAGAACTGCTTTTATTGAACTCTTCCCTTTTTGTTGGTAAACAACTCGATGTTTGATACCAGGTCAGATCTCGTAAAGCTTCGGTGGTGCCCGTGTGATTTATCAGTCCTCTGCTTCCGGCTCAGGTGTACCCGTGGTCCCAGGAACAGACTCCCCCATCTCCAGCCAGCAGGAGGCGCAGGCGTTCGCCCAGACGTACGGTTTCCCCATCATCTTCAAAGCGGCCTACGGAGGAGGCGGCCGAGGCATGAGGGTGGTCAGAGAGTACGAGGTGAGCGGTTTGTCCAGTAAAGAGAAAATAAACCGCGTGCTTTGACGTTCATTAATTTTGGGTTGCATGAGGGAGAAATTGCTCGGAAAATTACAACCTAGTTTATTTCCTCAGCTGTCAATCAATCTCAACATGTTAATGTGTTTAAAAAAAAAAAAAAAAAAAAAAAAACGTTTTTTTTTTTCTGAAGTCCTTCTGTACTGTGACTGTTCACGATGCGCTTCTCCAGAACTGGTGCGCTCCAACGTTGATTATAAAACCCATTTCACGCAGCTTTCACGCATGTTTAATTTAAACTCTCTGCAAGCTTTTAACGGTAAATTAGTCGGGGACGCAGTGCGTTTATGTGGATGCATAAACGCGATCGGGAGATGGTCATCTTTGCTAAAGGAGAAAATTCCTCTGTGGAAAGTTGTCAGAATAATGATTGTCCAAAAAAAAAAAACCCAAAACCTGGTTGTGCGTTTTTGCTTTCGTCGGTCGCCTCATTTTTCATCTCCACCGTGTAACGGGATCAACCAGACCGGTCCAATGAGCAGTCCCGAGAGCCGTTACAGCTGTTGGTGGGTGGTTCACGAGGTTAAAATGCGGTTTCGCTGCTAAACCAGGCCATGACATCAGAATATTGGTTTTAAACGTGCTACTGACTTTTCCATTTCTGTACATCCTGAGCTGTAACTGCAAGAGCTTTTTCTTTTCCTCGGTTGAAAATGTCTAATTGTTTTCCCCACCTGGGTGTCTAATTATTTCTAGAATACAGGCCTTTTAAACGTTCTGAATTTACTTGAAATGCAACCCGAGAAACGGACGGATAGTTGCTCTTCATCCCGCTCTCATGCCAGCAGAGTGCCGACCTGATGCCAGGAGGTTTAGGGTCACGGCAGCTGCAGCGTGGTCTTACAGGATCCAAACGATTATTCCTGAGCTAATGTACTTTGACAGCAGCCAGTTTTACAATTTAGTCAGGTTGTTTTCTTGGGATTATTACACGTCCAGTCATGAGTGCAGAGTCATCATAAATCCAATTAGGACTCTCTTGGCAGTTGGCTCTCAATCGATTTCATAATAAACGGTTGGAGAGCTTGCGTCCTGAGAGTTATGGGGACTCGAAAATTCACAGAAGGCCGAACGTGTTTTCATGGACTCCTGGTCCATCTGCTTTCAGCTCACAGATAAAACCCTGATGTGGTGAAACAGCCAGGCAGTGGTCAGGAGATGAGTCAAAATCTCAATTTCTCTGCACCTTAATTCGGTGCTGTTAATTTTCATTTTTTTGGGGGGCGGGGGCTATTAATTCCTCCATGGGTGCATGCTGTGTATAATTTTACTCTGGTTCTGTTTTCACATGTTCATTCAGTCTCGGAGCACTTGCATTATCTGAATCACTGACCGTTCATTTCCATTACAGAAGGTTAACGCAGTAATGTGCATAGAAATGAAAAATATTCTACAAAAAGGTCCGCAGTGTACTTCCTCCACCACATAAATGAATTATGGGAGGAGAGGAAAAAAAAAAATCCCTCAAGTCTGGAAACATCTAATGGATCAGCGTTTCTGTTTAAGCCTGATTTATGATCCGTTGTCCTGCAATGCCGTTGTTGGCATCTATGCTCATCTGGCCCATCAAACGCTTGGTGGTCCTGGTCCTGGAGTGCTGCAGCTTGCAGTATTGATCTTTTTTTACTTCCTGTATTTAATTCAGACATGGCAACGGAGAAAATAAAGCATGCCTTATGCGACTTGCTCCTTAACATTTATCAGCTCCAGTAATTTTTTACCGAGATTCTCTCAGTCAATTTTTTTTTTCCTAGGTAGCATCCCTGATGCTACGTTGCGTTGTTGAGATGTTTTAATGTTTGGTTGTAGAGCGTTGTCCATTCCAGGTTTAGCGCACACTTGGATGTTTCAGAGTGAAGTGGTGCTTTTGGGCAAATATTCAGACTGGTTGAACATTTTAACCTACAAAAAATAAAAAATAAAAAAACAGCCAAGCACAATTTATTGATATTTGAAACCACCAGGAGCTGATGGTAAAATAAAACCCATGAAGGTCATGCAACGCTTTTGTTGTGGGATGATTATATTCACAATTTGCTTCAGAGGGAAAATTGGCTCCTTCAGGCTTCAAGGCTCTGAATTGGCAAATTGTTGAGTTTTTTCAGCTTTGGCACGATGGCAGCTGAAGCTTTTATACCAGCATTATGAAGGTTTTAGAGGGAGCGTGGTTGCTTCCTGACAGTACAAGCGTGGCTCTTTCTGCTTCTCAGGTATGACCATGTCAAATTTCTCTTTTTAAAGGCAGCCGGTGTTTTCGGATCAGGGAAGAGAGCTGTTGTGATTCAGGTTTGCACAGAGCAAAGCTGCCTAGTCAGCTTTTAATACTTCTGGCATTTACTGTTCACTGCTTTGGAAAATGTCGACAGTAGAGCGCATAAATCTGTATTTTCAAGTGTGGTTTTCCTTTAAATCTATGTAGAGATTATAGCTGTGTGTATATTTATTTATTTTCTTCTAATTGCATGCTCCAAACAAGTCTAACTCACAACAAGGTTCCCAGTATTTGCAATTAATTTGCCTTTTTTGTGTTTCTAAATTGGTCTGCAAACCGAGTACATTTAAATGCACGACGATACGTGGTCATTAACCCAACGGAGACCTTACCCTGAATAAAGCATTGCCACATAAACAGCATTTTCTGATTATTTAAATGCAAATAAGGCAATAATCAAAGTAAGCTACAGCATGTGGCGTAATGTTATTTACACCAGCAGAAGCTTATAGACTCGAGTCGGTGAGTCCCGCTGGAGCGTTCATGGCATGCAGCTGCTTGTATGACCCGTTAGCCTCGGCTCCAAAGAGTCGATGCAGAACTGATGGCTGCAGGTTAAACAGAAAACACACTTGCAGGGCTACAGAGAAACTTCAGTGGATATAATTAAGACCTTCAAGGTTCATGTGACTTGGAAAAAGTAATAATACCTGCATTATCTGTGGAACCTCGAAATATATTTGGGAGCTTTTGTGAGTGGGAATAATTGTTGTGGTGTGACGGTTTTCCTGTAAACACCAAAAATAAATAAATGCTTGTCAGGGTCACAGTCATTCTTTGACATGATTTATCTTTTACTTGTTCAGGATGCTGGTGGCCGTGCAGCTTAGTCGTGAAGGAAGGCTCGCCTTCAACAAATTTAAACACGTTACAGCTCATGAGGACAAACGACATCCATATGACGTCTTTGAATGATAAGTCAACATCGCATCATCAACAAGCTCCAACATCACTGGTTTTATCGCTGAAAATGATCCACCAGCAAACTGCTGCAAAGGCGTCTTTGGCTCGCTGCATCTGTCATTGATGATATTTTTAATGATGCATAAAGTCTTATTGAATTGAATATTTATCGTATCATGGCATGTAGGGGTGAGTATTGGCAAGGACCTCGCAATACGATATGTATCATGATATCGCGATATATTGCGATATTCTACCCAGTTAATATCAAAATTAACAGTAGAGATGAAAAATCAAGTTGCTGTATATGTTCATCAGATGATATTGATCATTCAGAGGACAAATTGAGTCAAAACTATTTGTTTCAAAGCAACCTATTTATTGTTTATTATTAGTGTTTTCAGAATCAGAATCAACTTTATTGCTAGGTACGATTTTACACATACGAGGAATTTGTTGTGGCGATGAAGGTGCATGCGATAAAAATACAAAAAATACAAACAGTGTAAACTAAAATATTGCGATATAAATATATATACACGAGCATTTTTTAAAACAGAATAAAAAGCACAAAGCAAAACAAAACAACGTGCACCAACACACCGAGGCAGCCGTCCGCGGCGCCATCATTAAGATCTGGTCTTTGCACATTTAATAAATAAATAAAATAAATAAAAAATCGATATTAGGAGCTGAAAAATCGATATTATATTGGGTGGCCGAAAATCGCGATATATTACCAAATTTATTTATTTTTCACACCCCTAATGGCATGTGGACTTGGGTGCTTATATTAATGTAAATATATTAGCCTAGAATGTAACGTCACAATTCTTCAGTGTCATGCTGTGTGTGTGTATTGGTTTTGTTTTATTACTGTCATCCCAACAATATTTACCAGTGGGAATTATTTTAGGAATATTTACAGGCAACAAGTCAGCGTTTTGGAATAAACAAGTCAATTCATATATTGTTAGTTGTTTCTAACTTTAGATGGGTGCTTTTTAATTTTTTTTTCCTTTTTTTAAAATTTTAATTCCTAACCTTTTGAAACTGGGAGCAGTAGCGTGACTAAGTTCCAAAACAATTTTGAGCCACGTGCTTGATTTTTCATTCAATATTAGAAATGAAAGGTTTTCTAGCACTGACCGTTAGACGCAGTCGGACGTTTATTGACTGTTTCCACATCAGCGCTTTCCTGCGTTCAGAATATCTCCAGTTTTGGTTTCAAAGTAGTCAATCTTAACTTGTAAATCTGGTCTTTAAATTTGATGCATACTAAAGATTTTGGGACGGTGGCGATCATGGTGGCGCTGCTGAACCCTGGGCCTTGAATGGGTGCAACGTTTGCAGAGACATCGGGGGACGCGACGTGAGCGTGAATCATTAATCGGACCAAGATCTGGAACTTTCAAGAACGAGAATCCTCTGGAATATCTATCATGCAGCTCGAGTAAACGCCAAAATTGGACCGTCATTTTTAAAAATGAGTTTAACGTTGCATGTACTCTGAATTTCCTTTTGGTTTGGTAGTGGTACTAGCTGTAATGTTCACTGAACCTTTGACCCCAGAAACATGCACCACATCCAAAGAGACTCCGGCCAGTCTGTCGTCAGTCACAGCGGCATCATCCTTTGTTCACTGACCGAGCTGGGGAAGAAAATAAAAAAATAAAAGGCCACTGCTGTGTTGTTCAGAAGCAACTGCAGTCTCTCAGATGAATTCACTGGAAAGAGTGACCTTTCCTGAATAGTTGCCTGGTCTAATTAATTAGCTGACATTTCTAGTCATTCAGTTGATTCACAGGAGCCTCGACAGCTTGAGCAGATGTGAAGGGAAATATTAGCTTCCTCTGTACCGTCGGGGCCCCGAGCAGACGTGTGGGCCGACTTGCTTTCACGCAGGCCGACTCGTAGGCCGTTGGTGCGCTAAATTAAGAGTGAGCATGGCTGTTCACAGCACATTAAATAACTGAGCAAGAAGGCTACATTTGCAGGTTTTTGAAATTTTAACGCATCCCTTTTTGTGTGTTTTTTTTTAAAGGGAAAAGGGAATTGCACGTGTCAGAATTTTTAAGATGACAAATGGGCTGAACTGACGTGACAGGATTTCAAGTATTTATCCCCTGCAAGTTTCAAACGTCTCACCGTATCAAAAATGACTCGAAACAAGATGCACAGTTTGAGCGACTCTGTGACGGCGTTTCGCGCCTCAGTGTCTGTACCACCAGGGTTTGGTTCTTTTTGAGCCGTTTTTGTCTGGTTTGAGCTGCAGGAACGCACCGAGCGACTCAATGCTGTCATCACCTGTGATCTGCTGCACTGCATTCGGTTGAAAGTTTAGAAAGAAGGGGACAGAAGGGATGTTCTGGCGACATTTTGGATGCTCGTTGTATGAAAACAGCATTACTGTCGACTGGCGAGGAAGTGAAGACTGCACGTCTTCCTCCAGATTTGGAAACAATTATTGAGGTCAGTGGAGAAGATGGAATAATTCTTTCTTGGCATTTGTCACAGTTTTCCTGTTACCAGTAATGGTGACGAACCCTTCTGTAGCTTTCTGTCAACCAGGAGCGTCTTAAACGTGGTTCAGGGTTTAAACTCAATTGTGGCTGAGGTCCAGCCCATCGGAAGATTTTCCCTTAATTTTAGTTTGTCTCAAACCTAAATCGGGAAAAACAAAGTAGGTGCGATTAGTGCTGGGCGATATGGAAAAAATCATATATCACGATATGGACTATTTTATATCACGATAACGATATATATCACGATATACCATAATAAAGTATGTTTTCAGTTATTCTCTGAAAAGTTTGACAAAAATGTCATTGCTTACTTTTCAACTTTATTTTGAAAGGACATTTAGCTGAACTGTCAAAAACATACATTTTAGTGCAGCAAAAACAGGTAGGTACAGAGGCACAGTAGCTTTCACATTTTTTTTTTAAAGTGCACAACAGTTTCTGAGAGGAAAAACACATTTTTGCACTGAACTTCAGCTATAAAAAATTAACACAAATTATTTTTCAACTTTCTGAAATCTGTAACCTTGTAGTGCAAAGTTTGCAAACCAATATAAAGTGTCTAAAGTAAACATCAGGGTTGAAGAGAACTCTGTTTAAGGCATTAACCATGAATAAAAGTGAAAAACATAAAAGGCTACTTTGTAGAAGTAGATATGATTCTATAAAATTTATCGTTGCAGGTTATTTAATTACATATTTGCTGTAATAATTGATAAAATTAGGTTAGAAACGATAGAAGAGAAATGGCACGATACACACTTTTCTATTGTCCCCACGATATGTATCGTCATATTGCCCAGCACTAGGTGCGATAACGGCCTCGGTGCACTCTCTAGGTCAGCGTTTTATCAACAGGTTTGATTTAAACGTCATGGTTTTTTCTCCCACGGTTATTTCTGTTTTAACCCGTTAAGGCGTGATACTGTACGGAGCCGTTCCCGTGTTCATAAGTCCCTCAGGTCTTCGTTGAATATGCAAAAACGTTTTACCAGTCATTTATCCAGCTCTCTAGGGAAGATATGTGCTTGGTACATAATCATGAGCACTGTATGTATAATTAAAGTAAAATGCCACTGCGTTGGCGGCGACGACGCTGACATTTATGTTTTTAAATACGCAGTTGCGATTTATGGTGAAATTTATAAAAATCCCCTCTCCTTTTCCAACACCGTTTCTGAGGAGTGACACGTATAGAGATACAGTTTGGCTTTGAGGATCACTCGGGAGAACCTTTGAAGAGCATCTTTTCCCATGGCTGCGTGATGACAGCTGAGCAGAAGCTAAAGTTTGAGTTTTATTTTTTCCCCTCAGCTCAGGGGAAGAAGACACGATGTTGTCTCAGTATTTCCTCTGAGGAGGAGACTGATGGGCTGGCAGGATGTCACAGACTGACACAGATTGAGCCATGACCTTCAACATTTCTGGGTTGTGAACTACGGAGCCATATTGTGTCGAATTTTACTCCTCAAGGGCTTGTAAACATTTGTCAAAAGAAATAAACATGTGAATGACAATGGAAGTGGAGGAAAAAGGGCAGGAGTGGGGGTTTCTGAAAATCTTTATCATGTGTGATTGATGTTTTCTGAAAGGTTGCGCTAACGTGGACCCGTGTGAATTTCTCCTGTCTGGCAGGAACTTGAGGAGAATTATCAGCGGGCGTACTCTGAGGCCCTGACGGCGTTTGGGAACGGAGCCCTGTTTGTTGAGAAGTTTATTGAAAAGCCAAGACACATTGAAGTGCAAATCCTCGGTGAGTATTTTAGGTTGTCTGTTTATGCATTTAAGCTATTTGTCTTGTTTTTTTTTTTTTTTTTTTAAATATACTTATGTGAATTGATCTAGCTTTATTCAGACTGGGGAAAGTCAAAGAAGTTGTTTTCAGTAATGGTGCTCGGGGAGGGAAGGGGGTCGGACAAATGAACCATGAGTCAATATGACTTCCTGTCTGTGGAGGATTCCTCTGATAGAAAACGTGGCTCTGCTCTCATCCTGTTGGAGAACTGAAACTCAACACCAGCGCTTTCAGGAAGGGTTGTCTGCACACCGCAGTTCATGCAGTGTTACGCCTGATGCGTGTGCACGGACTCACGTTCAGCTCGGGCCGTTCTTCTAAAAGTGTGTGTGGTCACTGATTAGCATCCTCAGGCCATGCAGAGCAGTCTGTGAATTTCCTTAATTACCTGTTAACAGCCACGTCTTTTCCAATCTTCCTTTTGCCTGAACACCTCCTTCCTCCTGAGACTGTCTCTTTAATGTGTTTTTAAATAAATCTCTCTTTTGACATCCATGTTTTAGTTCTGTTGATAATGTTAATCTGTCAGTCTTTTCTATCCAGCTTTCTTCCTCATCTTGTTTCCATTAAGCCTGTTTGCATACTGTGAGAATGTAGGTGATGCAGTGTGAAATGGGCTTAACTGAGCCTTTTGTCCCGGTCTGTGTCAGACTGGCATCAGCTCTGAGCTGTGCATCCAAATCTGAGGTGGAATCTGAAACGCTCGTCAGACTGGCGTCACAGTTATGTGCTAGTGTGGATGTATACGTGTCAGCGAGAATACCTGGAGTTGACAGTGAATGTTAATGATTTAAATTGCTAATTGACCAAGAATTAGGGATTCTCTGGTCAGCCGATGATCAGAATTTTGTTTCAGCTGAGGCTTTTTTTTTAAAGAATATTTTTCATTATCTCATGTACTGTGCACTTCTTAGCATTTTCCTGAGAAGATTAACAGTAGGGATCGACCGATATGGATTTTTTTTTTTCCCATCACCCTTATCCAATGACCGCTAGGTATATGTGGCTAATACTGCCTTTGCTTCCTCAATTTACATTTAAAAAATGACACAATGATAACAAATATCACAGGTCTCAAGTTTAAACAAACATTTATTGAAAAGTAAGAGTTTAAATTTAACAACTTTAACTGCAACTTTACCACACATACTTTCAAATAAAGTGTTAACGCGTCTGCATGTGCTGCTGGGTCTTCCCGGCAACACAGAGTTGCCCATGGATGCCTGTCTGTAAATTGTGCTGCGGAAAAATACCTCGGCAAACCCACGCACGAATCAGCTGACACCGATTCAAGTAATAAACACAAAAACAGTGGTACCTCTACGTACAAACATCTCTATATACGAAATTTCAGGTTACAAAACACCTCTACGGGAAATATTGCCTCTTGTTACGAAAGAAATTTCAGGATACGAAAGGCAAAAATACAGTACGCGCTGCTACTCGCAGCTAACCGAGTTTACCGAACGTAAACATACTGGTAGCTGCCACTGGCTATCGGCTAGCATCTTCCTGGCATCCCTTTGACATTTTAGGAAAATTCCATGAAGTTTCAAAAGTTTGTTGAAAATAATCACCCAGGATTGAAGGATTGTTAAAATCTGACAAAAGCAAACGTACTTGGATCGGTGCTTAACAAACATCAGGCAAAAACCACTGTTGAAAGAGAAAAGTAGATGATAGCAGTTAAAAGTTAAATTAACGTTATTTTTATTTTTTACTTTATTCTTTGTTTTTTTTAATATGTACAACTCTCATTTTATGTTTATTGTGCAGTAATCTAATTGTAACATGTATTTGTTACATGTTTTGATGCATTTTTATGATTTATAAAAAAAATTATGTAATAATTTTGGGAGCCTACTCTACTTATGAAAGTTTCAGGTTACGAAACTACTTCCAGAACCAATTAATTACGTAAGTAGAGGTAGAACTGTATCGACCCGATACATCAGCTGGGTGATATTTATTGGGCCGATAATATCGGTCTATCCTTAATTAACACATCCAAGGAACAATAATG
This sequence comes from Hirundichthys speculiger, assembly GCA_018398805.1. Taxonomy (NCBI): domain Eukaryota; kingdom Metazoa; phylum Chordata; class Actinopteri; order Beloniformes; family Exocoetidae; genus Hirundichthys; species Hirundichthys speculiger. The sequence goes on from JAGFBZ010000560.1 coordinate 151,371, forward strand.
ATCTGTTGTGTAAAGAATGACATGTGTTATTACATTGTTACATTATTTCTTTTCAGTTAGCTTTATTTCTAAAAGGATCCCTGTTCTGTAATAAGGGACACTGACATTTCCAGTGAAAAGGTTTTGCAATTATGTCGTTTTTGTAATAATTTTAGTCCCACGTTGGTCTCTCGGCTCTCTTGGGTTATACTTGTTTCTCTAAAGAGCTGCTTCTTTTTTTCTTTTCTTTTTTTCTTTGTGGGGTGTAGAAAGGGAGAAATAGTTTAATGAGAAACCATTCAGAAAATCAGAGCCCAAATAAATTTAGGTCAAGATGACATTTTGCAGAGCCTGTGCTCTCACTAGACCAAATTATTAGCATTTATGCTCCCTTTGAAGGTGTGTTTTAATCCGTTTGTTTTATCTGTGTTTTCGGTGTTTCCTTGCTCTAAAATAGACGATTCAGATAAATGGGTCATTAAAAGATGAGTAAGGATTAGTTTGTCCTGCAACGGAGAGCTCTGCTCACAATCCACCGCTGCTCCTGTCACATGACTGCAGTTATTTTTCTGTGTTTAAATTGTTATAATTGCAGTTCCTCCCAAGTCTGTGACAACTATAATAGTCTTATTTGGTGTCCAAAGCTCTAAATCATTTGCACACTGAGCTTTTGTAAGAGAAGGTAAACGCTGTTTCTAATTTGGTTTGTATTTTTCCCCTTTCTTCCTTTTACTCAGGTGACAAATACGGTAATGTCATCCACCTCTACGAGAGAGACTGCTCCATTCAGAGGAGACACCAAAAGGTGAAGCCTTCGTTTTAAAAACCCATCTTACCCACTTTATGTCTCCTCCTGGGTCTGTTCTGGGGTTTTTAAAGCTGACCACTCATTATTTGAGTCGTTTTTGCTGTAAATATCATGTTTGTTGTAGGTCCTGAATGCTGGTTTTAATTTCTAACTCTACCACAGCTCTTATCATCTATGACTCCTTGAAGAACCTTGACTGACAGGCAGCGCAGAGTAATTTACCTTCAGGGTTTAATGAAGTTTTATTGAAGCGCCGCTGTCTATTTAGGCAAACGCCCACCATAAGTGACATTAATAAAGCGATTATAAGCGCTGGTTAACTGCCCCGCGGGTGTCAGACGGCTCTGAGCAGCAGGGGGTTGTAATCAAACAACTGGCCTCCAGTGAAGCTGCGGCTGGAGCTCTGAACAATAACGGCTCTAGATTTATAACTGTTTATAACTGTTTCCTTCTGAGGGTGAATTAGATTTCTACCATGAGCCGTGCTGAATGTTTACCCTGATTTGTTTGGGCTGTAGTTGAAAACTGAGGAACTGCAGAATGACCTCATTGCACAAAAAAAAATAAAAAAACAAATAAAAGAAACCCAAATCTTTGAAAACTACATGAAAGACAAAACAGAAATAATCGTCACTCGCTATGACAAAGCGTTTATCAGAGGATGCCAGTCAGCATGTCTTCCATTTCATTGCATAGTGTTGACTTGGAGCGTTTTTAATCGTGTATTTTCATCACTTTCAACATTTTACTTTAATCAAATTATAAATGATAATCATGTTAGCGCCCGTGTTCATGCCAGGACTTCTGCTCTTTGATTCAGTAAGGATTAATCTGCCTCTGCCGCGGATCTACGATGTCTTTGAATTTGAAAAATACAATGTTTGCTTTTTTTATTATTTTATATTAAATGCATTCGGAATGGTTCACAGACGACGAGGTTCAGTTTGACTTTCATTATTCATGCACGCGTTATTCTGGGGCGAAATGTAACTCACTATCCGCGCCGATCTGATCTCATGTTAACTTCATTAATACACATAGATGAGTTGACTGAGGAAGTTTATGGATCAGCTTTAAGCACCGCGATCAAACGGGTGGTCATCAATAAGGCGGGATTAAACTCTCTGTAGGTGCTGTGGACCAAATGAGAAAAGCACAAGCGTAAATTTAAGTATTAAAAAAAAAAGTTGGCTGCCAAGTGGTGCGTTTACTGTCTCTCCGTTGTCGGCTGGGAGAAGACTTGGTAATTTGGGTGCACAAATAGAAGCGCTATAGAAAAGGCTGCCAAGTATTATAAAGAAGGGGATCAAATGGCAGCTTTTGTGGAAGAAGAGCCCTTCTTGATGATGAACGATTATCTGCCAACTGTGCAGTCTGCAGCAGCTCCACAGAGCACTTTAACATCTTTTATCACCCACAGCTTTTCATTGTTGTGGGTCTTGCCTGATTACCACGGCGCCGCCTGATTATTTGATAAAGGCTCCTGTCTGTTTTGTCAAAACTAGTTACTTTTTTTTTTTTGTCCTGGAGAATTTGAGTGTGATGTCCAGGCATGTTTTAAGATGAATTATTTGAAGCTGGGTAGTTGTGACAATGAGCCTCTGACTGTCAACTTTTTTTATTTTTTTTATTTTTAAAGGTTGTGGAGATTGCTCCTGGATTTCAGTTGGACCCTCATCTCAGAGACAGACTACATTCAGATGCCGTCAACCTGGCCAAACAGGTATCGTCTGGTTTTATTTCTGTATAGTCGCCTCTCAGACGTGGCTCCAGGGCGGGGGCCCCGCTAATCCACGTTTACACTGTGTTCCTTGATTTTTAACTTGGCCCCAGTCTGGTTTGTCCCCCAGGACCAGTTGGTCTTAGAGAGTCCACATCATGTTGGGATCATTAGGGCATGCAAACCTGTCCTCCACAATGAGGTGGGGATTCAAGGAGATGCTCAGTTTAATCAATGACGATCGTTGCGCATCTGAAAGGGGCTTTACTCGCATCCAAACTTGGATTAACTAATCCACTCCAGTAATAACCAGGAAATTAAGGCTTTTTATTTGGTTTTGTTTTTGTATTAAGGCAGGCATCAGCATGCTGACTGTCCATACTTGGAGTCGAGACCACTCATGGGAAGTAGGGCTGTAGCGATACACTAATCTCACGATACGGTATACACGATATTCGGCTCACGATACGATATATATCGACATTCAATCTTACAATACATTTACCTCATTTTCTGAAAGATTTTAAAGGGACAAAGTGATTATGGTGACATCTTGTGAGTGTTCCAATGACTTTGATTGAATTAATTGAACTGAAAGCATCAATTACACATTATATGGCTGACAGGCAGCTTGCAAATGCTGGACAACATGAATAAAAGATTTGTTGAGAAGAATAGTTTCATTTATTTAAACAGTGCAAATTGTTGCTTGCAAGCTGTTAAAGGTGGGACACGGGGGGTTTTGAAAGAAGCATAGAATATCGATACTTGATAGAAAATATCGATATATATCGCAGAATCGATAAAATCGCTCAGCTTTAATGGGAAGTTGGCAGACTAGAGAAGAAATGTTTGGTGAAATTGGGCTCTGGTGTTGCATTTAGATGTCTGTTAGCCACGTTTCTCATCCAAAACTGATGTAGCATCACCCCCCAGTTTAATTTCTCTGTGATTCAAACCAACTGGGTGGTTTTGCTTGGCCAGCAGAAGCGTTTTGAAATACCAACAGCTTGGCAGCAGTTGTATAATTGTTGCAGTTGTCCACGCTGCTTTTTTTTCTTTTTCCCCTTAACAAAAAAAAGATTAATGCGAAGTTAAAGCTTATCTTGTGTTTTGCCTTTAGAAATAATTTGTCAGGCTTTAGTGTCGCTGACGTGTTGGCTCAACTATGACGGCAGCACTTAAAACCCAAAACCTCAGCTGAGATTTCGAGAAATGGCCTTTTGGGGTAATGACCCAGCTGAGGAATGGATGGGAGGGAGGGAGTGAGAGAGACTGATGACTCGGCTCAAAGACGACCTTCATGATACTGATGGTTATGCAAGATGGATGGGAACTTGAGCCCCATAGTGCGACCTTGTTCTGGTTCCGGCTCGCCCGATTAAAGTGATGAACCTCATCTCGGTTTGCATCTAAGAGCAGCGGAGGGAAAAACACTGATCCGTGACTTTTCTCTGCTGATCATTTGAACGAAATGCTGCTCTTTAAGTGACGGTGAGTGGGCGCCAGCAGGACGTCTGGATGTGCATTCACGTACCCCATTTGATGTTAATAAAAGAACCGGCGAACGCTCGCGTACAATGGCATATTTCAGCTGAAACCTGTTAGACCTAATGCAGCTGCATGCAGAGGAATTTTCAAGTAAATGGTTTGCGTGTTGATTGCTGCTCAGTCAGCTCTGTCACGCTTGAGTAAAGAGGAGTAATTGTGTAAAAATGTAAGATAGATTAACTCGAGCCAGTTTTTAAATTGGGGTATTTGATTCTGGTTTATAGAATATTTAACTGCCCGTGCGCTGCACAGTGTTGGATTGCTGATCCGTCTTTTCATAAGTTTCTATTTCTTATGCTGTTCACGTAGACGGACGTGCACGGCGACGAAGCCCCACACACACACTTGCATTAAACCAGACAGATCCAGTGACTTCTAAGACAGACTTCAGCAGAGCTGCCCTGCAAGAGTGAGCGCCGTGTCCCAGCGGAGGAACACTTCATTCTGCTTTCACTCGTTTTGTCAGCGGCAGAAAAAAAGTAGCAGCAGGGCATAAGTGAGGCTTTCCTTGCATTGTTAAAAGGCACTTCTGTCTCTGAGCTGTTTATTGGACATAAGTGCAGCTAAAATCACAGCAGAGACGTTGTCTTTTTTTTTTATTTCACTTGGATTATGATTTTATTTGACGCTTCTAAGATCGGCAGCTGAAACTGACGGGCTCTTAGTGGATTCAGCTTGATTCCCACAGATGCCATCAGACTGGCATCTGGAGAGCTTGGAGTCTTGGAAAATGCCTCGGACTGTGATGCATGCTCCTCGAGGCCTTCCCGAGCAGTTTCTTATATGATCCACTGCCGTCCTGTTGGGGGAGGCTGCTGCTGCAGGGAAGTGCTATTGCTCTTAGGGGGGGTGTAATTTGTCTGCAGAAGTGTTCAGGTAAATGGTACGTTTCACAGTAACGGCCACGTCGATGCCAGCTGGATGTTTTACTACCAGAAAACTGTAGTGCAACAAAATGATCAACCAGCGACCAAACCATCAGTGGTTTCAGTGTTATGGCTATACTCGGCAATTTCTTTGTTGCTGGAGTTATTTCCAGAAGGTCTTTTAGGTTTTAAATGGAGGGGACTAATGTAAGTTACTGCAGTGTGAGAAAATGTGATCATTTTATAATAAATGGCTCATAAAGATTCAGGGGATTTTTATTTAACCTATAAATATTAAACTAATTGTATGCTGTCAGTAAGTTTTTAGCAACAAAATCTGAGTCGGCATGCTAGACTTCCTGGAAACGGTTCAGGTGCATCTCCAATACTATTTTTATGTTTGAAATTAGAGATGGGAATGCTGCTTCAGTGTCGTTTTCGTATATTGTAACTTCTAATTTGATCGTACTCTGCGGTCGCGATATTTCCAGAGGTTACGGGAAGGTACGTTTTTCTTTTTTTCTACCTCTCCTCCATCCCCTGTGAGAGTGGTGAAAGCACTTAGCTTCTGTACTTGGTAAGCTATTAGCAGTACATGGTGGTAAGAACACGGACCCACACATCTGATGGTTCAGACCCGCAGCATTTGCAGATCATCACCAGGGGTCTCACTTTCTCTGTTCCTGATCCTCCATTTTTCTCTTCTCCCTCTCCCACCACTGTTGCATTTTTTTTTTCTTCCTCCCCCTCCTGTGTGTTGTGACTGCATTTCACTTTGAGGCACTTCCCACAGTGAAAGCCTCCACTTCAGAGCTGAGCCCAGCTCTCTGCAGGTTGTGAAATATGCCCCCTAAGCAAAGTGGAGATTGATGTTTTGCACTTAGTTTGTATTATTTATGCATATATGTATTTTTCACAGGCCGCGTATGTGCACATTGTATAAAGGAGCTACGGATGATGCCAGGCAACACGTTTTGCATGGACTTTGTAGTCTTGATTGCATAGGAAATAAGTTACTTTGACACAGCACGTGCTGGTGTGTAACGGCTCTTAGCCGTGTTTGCATGCGTTCATTAGGAGGTACAAGCTGGGGCACGTAACCTCCATGATTGATGCTGCTGAATTTTGAATCCTTGCTTTTATTCCAAGGTAGCCTGACCCCTTGGTTAGTGGAATAAAAGTCAATAAAAACGTCACCAATAATGAAAGTCACCACCAATATTCCTGTTTTTTTTTTTTTTTCCCTTCTCCAATCACATGCCTGAAGTGTGACAGACTTATAAATAGAGCTACGATTTGTAATTCTTGAATTCATGACCATGACCAATGTCTGAGTTTCCTCCCGTCAGTTGCTGCTTGTATGTGGGGAATTTCCATGTTGAGTTTTGACTTCAGTTTCTGAAAAGTGTGTCCAGTTGGGTTGAAGCCTCCTGAGTTGCGTTCATGTTCAATTCAGTTTTATTTGTATAGCGTCTGTTACAATGTCAATTGTCTCTAGGCGCTTTACAGAGACCCAAAGCATGACCCCTGAGTAAATATCATTAACTAAAATTATAATATTAAATCCAAAATCAAGGATAATGGCAAGTAAAAAAACTCCCACAGTGGAAGAAAAAAACCTTGGCAAGGAAAAACTCCACTTTAAGAGGAAAACCTTGAGCAGGACCTGGCTCATATGGGGGGACCTTCCTGCTGAAGGCTAGCCGGGTAAAGAAAGAAAAGAGGGGGAGACAGGACAGAGAGAGGATGTAGGACACAGAGAGGAGAGCACACAAATAATGACTGTATAAACAGATGCAGGTAGCAGCACTGAGGTGAGATGGTCAGAGGTCATCACACCAGCCAGCACCCCGAACACATTCTACACACACAGGTGGAGGTAAACGCTGGGATGGACAGAGGATGAAACTGCAAGTCAGCATGCAACTCAGGAAAGTCTGGCCTGTTTAATATACGTAAGGAAAAGAGAAAACAAGGGGGACAAAACAACACAACAAACTACAGGAAAGAAAATGGAGCTCAGTTACAGTATCAAGGTGCTACTAATTAACTATGGAATGAGCTGGAGGAGGAAAGGGAAGAAAAGGGAGAAGAGCAGTGAAGACACAGCTCAGCAGATCATGTTGGCGTCCCCCTGCAGCGTAGGCCTATAGCAGCATAGCTATGACAAAGCTGTGATTAAGACGATCCTACTTTAGTCTTAGCTCCTACAACTATGGCTATAACTACACACTATTGTTTAGACTAACTGTAGGCTTTACTAAACAGAAAGGTTTTCAATTTAGTTTTAAAAATGGAGGTGGTGTCAGCCTCCTGAACCCACATTGGTAGCTGGTTCCATAATGAAGGTGCCTGGTAGCAGAAGGCCCGTCCTCCAAATCTACTTTTAGATATTCTAGGAACAACGAGTAATCCTGCACACTGAGAGCGGAGAGCTCTATTAGCATAACGTGCTATCAGGTCTTGTAAATAACGAGGAGCTAGGCCTTTAAGGGCCTTATATGTGTTATATTGTGATGTTGGTCTATAAATACTTTTCTGGAACTAGTGTGCTTAACTTGGCATGATTGTTCTGCTGAACTCCTAAACCACTTTAGCAGGCATACAAATATGGAGGAAATCAGGAGGGGAATAAGTATTTTTAAAGCACTGAACACCCCCCCCCCACTTCCCTGCACACATCTATTTTATCATGGCAGCTCCATGGTGAGTTCCCTCTTCATCTTGCCATCTGTACACATGAGCCATCTTCAATTATCGACCACCTCCGAGTCTTTTAGAGGAACAGCTCTGTCTTTGAACTTGCTGCAGGCCACAACATTGTCTGATGGAGTGTTCGAGACAAGAAAGCTGCCTGGCAACACTGACGGCTGCAGGAGTTTACTTCAGCTCCTGGCATCGCTGTCTGAGCTCAGAGTGGATATCGAGGGACATCAGAGATATTATCAGAGGGCCCACTTGGCTGCTACGTTTTTATCTGTTGCTTAGTTGATACTGGTACACTAATTTTGTAAAAGGCTTTTTTTTTTTCTTTGCTGCAGTGAGATGATGCTTTGTTTTTATCAGGGGAGGATTATGACTGACATTTAATCAACTCGTGCTGTATCACCGGTCTGGATTGGCTTCAATTGATGCGTTTCACTAAAAGAACAGCAGCTGGTTGGTTAACTGCTGATAAGTTTGAATTTTTCAGGTACTTCCTTGATATGAGATGTGGTCTGCTTTTTTTTAATTTGTGTGGGTTGAGTTGAATATGGTGGAGCAGAACATTGTGGTTTGACACTTGGGGCCCAAGTTCTCCCTCCTCCAGCCATCGGTGGTGCTGGGTAATGACGCACAGCTGTTCCTGAATGGGTGGTTGAGCCCTTTAATGTAGCCTATTCCAATATACAACGTTTATCCAACGTTTGCAAAGTTTCATTCAAGCGTGAGCACTGAGATCACTGAGCAGCAACTTCGCCGGTGTTGAACGCCCTTCGTTGTTCCAATATGAACTATTTAAAATCTTGAAACAGCAGCAACGGCTATCCTACGTGAAGATATAATCGATTGATGTTGGTGCCAGAACACGGTTTCTCTCCTCCCATATATCATGTTTTCTGCTGCGTATGCGTGCAAAGTTCTCGGTTTCTCTTCCACCGGATAAACCAACCTGCTGTTTCTTCCTGCTCCCTCAGTTGGAGCCATCCGGAGTAGGTCTTAAACGCAAAGTTTGTCTTGACTCCTCCTCATATTTTGCCTGTGGCCATCCTCGTCACAGAGTTTCAGATGTTCTTCAGAGGCAGTCATGGCCAAAATGTGAAGACACCCCCCCCAAAAAAGTGGGCGGGTCTTTGACTAACATTTTGGGCTTTTTCCAACGGACCATGGGGCCTTGCTTGTATTGCAGTTTGGCACTAATCTTGAGCTCCTGTCATGATTTCATTTTACTAAGAGGTGGCTGTTATGAAGGGACCGGCAGTTGAGGGAAGATGTGGGCCAGACTTGTTTTGATGAACTTGAAGCTGCCGTGATGAATTTGATTGAGCTGATTCCAAGTGTGAAGGGCACAGCGTGTCTCATTCATGGACCCATGACATCAACACCATTCATCAGTTCCTGCAGTGTCTGTGGTCCTTTGGTTCACCTCGGATATCTGAGCTCAAACTGTCTAATTGGGTGATCCATTGTCATATTTGTGAGAAGGAAGATTGGTCGAGATTTATTTTTTCCCAGGAAATTGTCAGTGGGCTGCGGTGATTAATTAGTATTGTAGATATTATTGTGTACCCCACAGTTCTATTTTTGGAATCACAGATTAAAACTGTTTTTGGATTAGTTGAGCTTAAAAAATAAAAGGGGAGATGGATATTTTGCTTCCTGTTCTCCCAATTATAAATTAACACTTAAAACATTCAACATTTCAACAATTTCCATTTTGTTTTACAGTGGTACCTCTATTTACGAAAGTAATTGGTTCTGGAAGTAGTTTCCTAACCTGAAAATTTCGTAAATTTCGTAAATTTGGTTTTCCATGTACAGTTGTGTTCAAAATAATAGCAGTCTGTTCAAAAAATTGAGTAAAGCCCAAAATCCTTATAATGGTTTTTATTTCCATGCATTGGGAACACTGCACATTATATTTTAAATCAAAACATGAAGAAAAAAGCAGAAATTCTTTACTCACTTTACAGAAAATGAAGACACTACTATTTTTTTGAACAGCCCAATGTTCATTTTTCTTCATTTTCTGTAAAGTGAGTAAAGAATTTCTGCTTTTTTCTTCATGTTTTGATTTAGAATATAATGTGCAGTGTTCCCAATGCATGGAAATAAAAACCATTATAAGGATTTTGGGCTTTACTCAATTTTTTGAACAGACTGCTATTATTTTGAACACAACTGTAAATGCTCAAATCCGTTCCAAGGCTCCCAAAATTAGAACATAAATTTTTTTATAAATTATAAAACTGCATCAAAACATGTAAAAAAATATGTTACCATTAGATTACTGTACAATAAACATAAAATGAGTTGTACATAATAAAAATTATGTTCATTTAACTTTTAACTGCTATCGTTGTCACCTTTTCTCTCTCAGCAGTGGTTTTTGTTTGTGACGTTTGTTAAGCACCGATCCAAGTACGTTTGCTTTTGTCGGATTTTAGCAATCCTTCAATCCTGGGTGATTATTTTCAACAAATTTACGAAACTTCATGGAATTTTCCTAAAATATCAAAGGGATTCCAGGAAGATGCTAGCCATTAGCCAGTGGCAGCTACCAGTATGTTTACATTTGGTAAACTCTGGGAGCTGCGAGTAGCTGCACTTACTGTATTTTTGCCTTTCGTATCCTGAAATTTCTTTCGTAACACGAGGCAATATTTTCCCATTGAGGTGTTTCGTAACCTGAAAATTCTGTATGTAGAGACGTTCGTAAGTAGAGGTACCACTGTATTTTAAACCAGTCAGAAACTGCCAGCCATCTTCTAAGTGGCCTTAATATTGGATCTTAAAAATTCTGTTTTGAATAAATTCGAGTAAAGGCTTTTCTCCTGCCAGTGACGCAGCAGGATGCTGCAGCGTCATGTGGCTTCTTCCCTCAAAACGACCCTGAAATGTTTAGTGCTTCGGATGAGACTTGACAACAAGGAAGCAGGTGTTTGACGCAAAAGCATTTAACAGAAAAGGCAGTTCTTTATTTATGTTTCAGTAATCTTTGTGTCTTAGTGATTTGGATTATAACTGTCTGCAGCCTGACATCATCCTTTTAAAAAAAAAAAAAAAAAAAAAAAGCAGCTGCGTTTCTGCGGTCGGGCCAAACTTTTGACACTGAAAGTGCTCTGTGTGCTTTGTGTCTTTGTTACCAACTCCTGCGCTCATTCAGTGAAGCTCCACTCATGTGTGTACACATCTGTCCGTCCACAGAGGATGAAATGCGGAATTGGTTTTGCTGTCGATCACCATGGCGACAGATAGCAAAGAGATGATGCACTTGAGTTGTGTCTCAGACGCGTGCATACACAAACATTTATTTAGACGGACCTTGGAAGGGGGTCTGTGTACTCTACATGTAACTGCTGCTTAGACAGATTCTGTTTTATGGAGTTTTTTATTTGTTTATGTAATTTTTTTCCCCTCTGAAACTCACCTGTATCTGTTATTTCTGTTGCATGAGGAAAACTAGCTTTTAGAAATTGAGCTTCTTCCACTGTGTTGTGTGCTGATCATGCATCCAAGTTTGTCTTAAGATTAATAGTTAGAATATTGATAATACTCTGCCTTGTCTCCTTTGCGTTATCTATTTACTCCCTGTATTAACTGAGTTGCTAGAATGAAGTGGTGGCATTTATTTTCATAAATCAGAGGCCTGTTGCATGAAACCAAGATAAGTGATGGAGCTGAGATAAACGTTGGTTATCCTGGCTGAGTCCTGGCAGATAAGTTACCTCGGAGATTTCAACAACCAGGATATATTAATCCTGCTGCTCCTGTCTAAAAATTTTTCATGATCTTCGATGTGTTAATGCAGCCCTGTGACAATGGAGTAATATTTTAGACAATAATATACTTTGGGATGACAGTCGCTCCATATTTTGGCTGTGATTACAGTCATGCACTTGATGAAGGCTGATGTTTTATTGATCTCTGACTGTTGAGATCATTAAAGGTGATTATGACGGTCAGGGCGATGGTCCACAAGAGAAGAGTAAAGTTTCTCCATTTGTTTTACAAAATGTTAAATTAGTATCCAGATTTCATTTTTAGTTTTTATCAAAAATATTTTTACTGGATAGCAATGATGACTGTGTAGATGTGTTCATGGTGACCGGTGATCTAGTCCTCTGACCATCTCACCTCAGTGCTGCTACCTGCATCTGTTTATGTAGTCATTTCATTTAGTCATTTGTGTCTCTCCTCTCTCTGTCCTCCATCCTCTCTCTGTCCTGTCTCTCCTCTCTTTTTCTGTTTTTACCCGGCTGGTCTTCAGCAGGAAGGTCCCTCCATATGATCCAGGTCCTGCTCAAGGTTTCTTCCTCATAAAGTGGAGTTTTTCTTTGCCACTGTTTGGCTTAAAGGTTTTTTTTCTCCCTCTGTGGGAGTTTTTTTACTTGCCATTATCCTTGTTTAGGATTCAACATTATAGTTTTAGTTAATGATATTAGCTCGGGGGTCATGTTCTGGGTCTCTGTAAAGCGCCTAGAGACAATTAGCATTGTAACAGATGCTATACAAATAAAATTGAATTGAATTAATGAATAGTAGACAGCAGCACAAAATGGTAAAATGTCTGTTTTAGCATCTGATATGTTCTTTATGCTCTAATAACAAAAATAAAGATAAGGGCTTGAGATTTGTAAATCATTGCAATCTGTTTTTATTTACATTTGACATGGTGTAACATTTTTTGGATCTCGGATTGTAATCATAAAGATGTCAGGACATAAATAAGAGCAGGATGGTGGAAAGGGACAGTCACAGGCTGCACAGAGGACCATTACTGCATGAAGCACATTTTGATGGTCAGCTATTCATGTAATTCCTTCCATCCCTTGCATGAAATTACATTATCTATATTAAGGTATATTATTACTGTGACAAGTGTCTTTGCATGTTCATATTTGCACTTCTGATGGTGTTTCAGAGGTACAGGAAGTTTAATAAGTTATTTTTTTTCGTTTTTTGCAAAAGATCTTGGTGTTGCCTTTATATTGGACTGCAATGCGTTTGTCTGCCACGCAGACTCTAAAAATTTAAAGAAGGTAATATAGCTCCTATTTATGTATTAGGTGTTCATGTGTTTCCCTTACAAGTTAGTGGAGCAAACGCATGTTCTCTCCATTTCTGAATCAGTAAATCTGTGATCTACCTTGCAATCAGCTTTAAGAAAGCCGTGCATGCGCACCTACCAGGATTAGTTGAACCTGGCTTCACATAGCCGCACCTCCGCCTCCTGGTTAAAGAATAAGATGGGATGAACTCGATAAACTGTGGAAAGCCCTGCTTTATCAGAGGCCTGTCGCACAAAAGTAGAGGTGAGGGATCCGAGATGTCTAAGATCTGTAATTGAGTGAACCAGTAGATCAGTTTCACTGGAACTGACTTACTGGGTCTTTCTCACTAAAACCTGACAAAAAAAACAACCACATTGACATAACCTAAAAAGAATTCGGTATTGCTGCTCCTGATCCTCCAATCTCAGCCTCCTACTGTCTTCATTCTGACTGTTTTCCTCCGCTCGGGTCGATATCTGTGGTGTCTGTGCACACAAGAACCACCGTCTAAAACAGATTCTGCTGCTGCATGTGTGTTCGAGAGGGATGCTGTGTGTGTACTATGCTTGCACGTGAGTGACTCTGGTGCTTCAGGTTGGACGGTTGCTATTTTGAGCACTTGTGGCTTTTAGGAGCCTGCTGTCATGCAGTCATCCGTGTTCTTTGTGTGCCTGTGTTTGCACGCGTACGTGAAGACGTGAGCGGAAAGTGAGATGTTCAGATGCTGCAGAGACCGAAGACAACTTGGTGATGCCTCCCTCTAACTGGGGCCACAAAAGAGTTGAAAGGATCAGAAGAAGAGTCGTGGAGTCGGGTAGACGAGTCGTACCTTTTCCAAAAGTGCCTTTGTAATTGTGAAATTGCACAAAATTAAAGAGTTCTTGAAGTAGCTCATCTGTAACTTGGTACAAGTGTCTGATTGTATTTTTAAATCAAACTGTAGACCTTGCAGATTAGGGATGCACATTTTGGATTTTTTTTATGACTGTTAACCGACGCCCTTTAACGATTAATAACCGTTAACCGATAAGTCCGGAAGGGTTGGCTGCCGCTATGTTGCGCGCGTTGTCGTGGACGCATGCGTACACTTCCCTGTGTATACTCTCGCGGCAATGTGTCACCATCAGCTTGTCGCAGAGATGCCGCCGTCACTTTTGATTTATACCAGCGCGGTCTCCGCTATGTTATTCCACGCCACAACGCAAGAGCGACAATCACGAACTAGCTAAACTTGCTAAAGTAATCTCTTGCGTTTTTCCACTTCCTCACCGTCTCGGCCGTATCCAGACCCACATTCATCGCAATCTCCCTCCATGAATTACTAGAATATGTGCTGTCTTTGTAGTGTGGAGAATGAGAATCGTACAGATGTGGGTACTTCTTCGTTTTTTCGATGACGCGGATGTAGAATTGACCAATCAGAGGCCTGTTGCACCTGTCGACACGCCCCCATGAGTTGATTGAATTACGTAGCTTAAAAACATTATTGACCGTTAGTATTAATCGGTTGGAGTTACTGTTATTGGTTAACGGTTAAACGGTTAACCATGTGCATACCTATTGCAGATGATGACAGTTAATGAATCAAATGAGTAGATGTGGAGGCTTAAACGTGGCACGAAACACCCCATGTGCAAAATGAGGCGGGAGAACGTCGGACTAAAAGCCACATTATTGTCTTTGACCGATGAAGTGGTCCGAGCACTAAAGCGCCGTGTATACTCTCGCGGCAATGTGTCACCGTCAGCTTGTCGCAGAGATGCCGCAGTTACTTTTGATTTATACTCAGTTTTGAAGCGTGGTCTACGCCATGTTATTCCACGCCACAACGCAAGAGGGACAATCACGAACTAGCTAAACTTACTAAACTTATCTCTTGCGTTTTTCCACTTCCTCACCATCTCGGCCGTATCCAGACCCACATTCATGGCAATCTCCCTCCATGAATTACCAGAATATGTGTTGTGTTTGTAGTGTGGAAAAGGATTTCGTACAGATGTGGGTACTTCCTCATTTCTTCGATGATGCGTTCTTTCTACGCGGATGTAGAATTGACCAATCAGAGGCCTCCTTTCTCTTCTCTGCGGCACATTCTGCGTATACCTACAATTCTGGGGGAGGTGCACCGGAGTGTCTGCATAGGGTGGGGGGGCATGACGTCCGAGTATAAATCTGGCTTGAGCGTGCATCTTGGTGCGTCTGCATTTGATGACATACTGTTAAAGCTGAAAGCTGTTCCCATCTTTCAGGTCACAGTGCAGTCCTCAGTTTGTCCACCCAAAACAATAATTTTGCATGACTTTTAAACTTCACATGAACTTGTTTTCATTAGATGAACTGACTCTTGAGCTGCACGGCTCTGCCAAGTGTATTCTGAGATGTAGTGATCCACAATATGACATTGAATTCTTTTGGCTATTTGGCCAGTTT
The DNA here is from genome assembly GCA_018398805.1 of Hirundichthys speculiger. Classification (NCBI taxonomy): domain Eukaryota; kingdom Metazoa; phylum Chordata; class Actinopteri; order Beloniformes; family Exocoetidae; genus Hirundichthys; species Hirundichthys speculiger. Next base: position 166,479 of record JAGFBZ010000560.1, read on the forward strand.
CTAATTGAATTAATGAGGAGCAGCTGCTGCCAGGCACGCTGGGCTGCTTTTTGGCAGGAGATTGTAAATTACACTTAATCTTGTAATGAAATCATGAGCGTCACCCTGGGGTGTTTCCTGTCTAGCTTCATTCGACAGCAGTGATGAGGTTGCAATACATTACTCCTTACTTAGCATCCTAATGATGTCAAGATATAACTTCATCTACTTTATAGTGTACTACTGTTCAGCTCTCTGTCGGTTCTGCCGCGGGATTGGGAGGAAATGAGACCAGGTTTTCAATATAAATCTTGTAACGCAGGCTGAAAACTTCCAGCCATAATGCTGCGCTGGGTTCAGTCAAGGTAGAATCTAATAAGGATGAAGGAAAAATGGCCTCTGGAGGAATTAAACTGGAGACGCCGGAAAAGTTTCTTTGAGTCTTTTGAGGTACAAGCTGTAGATGAGCAAACGTTTTCAGCTGCACAGGATTGTCACAGGATTGTCATGGTCCAGCTTTGGATGCAGAATAAAAGTGGAAATCGTGTTTCAGTGTGGAGAAGCTTTGCTCCCTTTTCTTTCTCTGTTCTCACATTTATAAGTAGCTCAATTCAACTTCATTTTTATACATTCTATTACAATATAAATGATCTCTAGGTGCTTTTCAGAGAGCATGACCCCTGAGCAAATATTAACTGTAAGTGATATTAAATCTTAAATGAACAATGTCATTAGTTTAAAAAACCTTTAGGTTAAACAGTAGCATGTAAAAACTCCCCTTTAAGAGGGAAAAACCCTCAAGCAGGACCCTCCTGGCGAAGGCCAGTCGGGTGAAGGAAGATGGAAAACGTAGTGTGAATAATTCCTCTGAAAGCTTCTCGTTGATCGTTGAACGCTGCAGCTAGAATCATTTTCTCTTGTTTGAGCCTCTCTAGACTCGCTTCCTGTGGAATGCAGAATATAATTTGAAACTTAAAAGATGGAGATTCATAGCCCTTATTGCCTGCGAAGCTTGATCGTAAACATCTCATGCTGACCCAACGCCACAGGAGGACGATGTAATGAGGAAGGGGAGCTTTTAGTGTTCAGCCTTTTCATTTTTTATTCTTGACTTTTATTTGTCTTGACTTTATTTGTTCTTAGCCTTATAAGTTTGCTTTTATTTCTGTTAGTTATGTGAGGTTTGTAAAGGGCCGTTTCATTTGGGCTTCAAAAGTGCTGCACAGTCGAACTGAGTTGGGTTGACGAGATGTCAAAACCTGTGTCCCCTGTGCACATACGCACAGTTGTATCCACCTAAAAAAAAAAGAAAAATACTGTACAAGTAGATCACTGACATAAGCATTTCAGGTGTGATCCTTGATTATGCGTGTAAGTTATGTATAAGGCTGCAGTCACCTTGTCTTTCTGATCCTCTCCTTCACTTCGTCCACCCCCTCCCACCTTTTTAATCCTCATTTCTGCACTGACAAGCATTGAATGTAGGTTGATATTCAGCGCCCAGAGTAAATGGCTGAATGCTGTCCTCTGCACTTCCTCCTTAAAGTTTGCTCTAAACTTTTAATGCAATTTATTTATTAAAAAAAAAAAAAGTTTGAAACTTGGCTGTGCTTTTAGGGGGTAATTGCATAATTTCTGAGTTCAAGAAGCACAGTCAGTGCTGTAACGGATCACTACCTGCACGGTCAGAGAGTTTGTTGGATCACTAATCCATATAATGATCTGTAACCTTTAGTCAGAGATTGATCTGAAGCTCACCTGACCTGCAGAAGATTGTGGCGTGATCTCTGCCGACCAGGATCATCTGTGACCTCTTACAGTTGACGAACACCCCAGGGCCAAGAGTTTGAGCCCATCTCAAACTTTTATCTACATATAAAAGTTCTGATTATGACAAATGCTTGATTTTAACAAAATGGTTTAATTCCAAATAATGGTGTTTGCACTTTGCCATTTCAGATTGTTCATTATTCTTAGCAGTATTAGTAAGGTTGGGCATTGTTTGGAATTTAACGATTACGATTCTCGATTCCGATTCTTTGATGTGTAGGTCAACAGATCGCGGCTTATCTAACAGTATTTATTTATTAAAAAAACGAAGGAGGGAAGGAGCCTTCACCACGTAGGCTGTTACTTTTCTGTGGCACTCGTGTGTTTCCTCCACTGTCATTTTATCCCTCACAGCCAACGTGAATGGGGTGTCACGTTGTTTGTTCGGCTTGGAAAAAGGAATAAAAAATGTCCCTCCAAATGTTCTGGACACCTCGAGCCACTTTTGCAGGTCCCCAGCAGCAATATTTCACCATGGAGTTATTATAGTATAATATTAACACAGATGATACACATCAGAAAAATAGTGAATTAACAAAGTCCTTAATGGGGGAGGAGAAAGTTTGTCTGACCTAGCAACAGTAACTAGGAAGGGGGTGGTGCTTACCAAAAAAAATCAATTTTGCCTAATGCCATGCAGGCGAAGGTGTTTTGCCATATTAGTCGTGCACCCTCCTTTGGGAGTAACACGCTTCCCGCAGATGTTGCACTGCGCCAGGTAGCCGTCATTTCCCGGACTGAAATGCAGCCAAACTCGAGAGCGGCATCTCTTGGCATCCATGTTGTGGCGAGTGAAGTCCCGTCGGTGACGGACGTGACGTTGACACTAGCACGGAGTTGAGTGCCCTGGGCGGAGTAACATCAACAAACTAGTGCAATAAATTAAAAAAAAATTAATAAATAAATAGCACGGACATTTACGAACCAAAAAAAGGAATCGAAATTCAAAAACGATTCCAGAACCGGACGTTAGGAACCGATTCCTACTTGGAATCGTTTTTCGGTGCCTAACCCTAAGTATTAGCCCTAAAATACACTTGTGACCGTTCAATATGAAGGTGCAAAACCAGCATACAAACATACATGACTATGACATGTCTGCCGCACTTAGACGAGTGACGGGTGAACTGAACATTCATCTCACAATGACACCTGTCAAGAAGTTGGATACAATGGGCATCAAGTGATCCGTCATGTCAGTTTAATGCCCCCCCCAAAAGCTACATCGGGCTTTATCCTAACGCCGACTAAATTCACCTCCAGATCTTTTGTCTCCTGGTTCGTGGTATGTTGTGTCAAACAAAACTAGTCTACAGTTGATGGCGTCCAGGACAGCTTGCAGTTTAGCTGTTGGATGCTTTGTATTCTAGGACATCGCCGTAGATCTGTACCGTCCCTTACTGCTGCGTTGGAGATGCATAAACTTTTCTAAAGCGACCTTGCGAACCCCCACTGAGTCGAAAGGCGCTGATTTAGCTGAATTAGCTCGAGGATAGGGACAAAATGGGGCAGAACATAGATGAGCTGAACCTCAGAGGAACTTCCAGGCTGTGTTCCTGTCAGTTTGGCAGGGAACAGATCAACACCGACTGTGAGAAGAGTGCTGATCCTGTCAACTCCTGCCGGAATAACTGGAGGAATGAGAGTTCTGCCACCTTAGACGTCACGGTCTGCAGTCGTCTCGTAGCCCCATCTGACCAGGCATGCCAGTAAAATGAATGTGTGTGTGTGCACGCACTCCTGGGTGCACAGTAATCCCTTTGCAAGCAACCTAAACAAAAATAATGCAAGGAACAGATGCGGCGTACAGTTCAGACGCTAATTTGAAGTGGCACTACATAATGTACACATTTTACCATGTGGGATTGAATTGACAGAACTGGGGAGAAACACAATTGTCTTTTCTTTTTTTTTTTTTTCCCTTTAAATGTCATCTTCGTCGTCTTCTCCTTTCTGTCCTGAGTGTCTCTCTCCCCGCAGTTGTGCCAAATCCCTTAGTGTGGGTGTCGTCACACAGCTTCATCCAAAATCCAGGCTCACAAAAAACCTGTTTCTGCCCTCGGTGTCATTTTTCTTCTTTCTCCTCTCCTTTGGAATAAGTAAGGGAATGAGGTGGCGGGGTGATGTAGAGAGGAGTCGGTAACATAAGAAGAGACACTTTGTGCAAGAAAGATGATGTTGGAGGAAATGAGGGTTGGGGGGGAAAAAGTGGTTTGAGTCTAATTTCAACTCCGAGTTACTAATAGTGTATTGTTGGCAACTCTGAAAATATGAATCTTTTGTGGCAGTGTACATTATCCTAATCTGTTTGTATAGGCATGTCTGCCCTCCTTGGTAGATCTGTTTCATGTTTTTCTCTATTTTCCTCATTAAGCAGCTGGATTCGTTCCTGGCTTTATGGACAACATGCTCATTGTTCCTGCTTTCTGCTGACGGAGCAGCGTTGTGGCAGAATGAAGAGAGGAGACTGAAAGAGAAATAATTCAAGCAGCATAAAGTGATGAGACATGCCTAGCTGACTCGCCCAAAAATCAGGCGGTATTGTTTGATATTGAAGGTTTGGGAGGAGGGATGAGTAAAGGACAAACGAGACCTTTGGAAGCAGTGCAGAAAAAAGTGCAGTCTTTGAGGCTGAGATGGGGAGGTTGACTTTCAGGAGACTGTCAACACTGTGGCTCTTTCCCAGTTCCAAGCACACAAAGTCTGGACTCGTGTACTTTGAAGTATGCTGTCTTGAGTTGTACTTGCCAGGTATGAACCTCAGAGGATGCTGCTCCATCACCAGAATAGTCTTATTTATTACTATACAGAAAGGAATATTGGGCTGTTGGAAAAAAAATGGTAGTGTGGAGTTCAGTTAGTGAGGTCATTCATTGTGTGTGTGTGTGTGAAGGACAATTATTGTAGTGATTTCTCTCTCCGTTCAGAAGAAAAGCATACTTTGATTAAAGAATTTTTTGGGGTACACGTGTAAGGAAGTGCAGAAAATGATGTGCTGCTCAGCTAAAATTATCTCAAATGCTTTAAAAAATGGCAACCAAAACCAGAAAGGCCTGGAAGAAATGGGAGAACTACCTATTCAAATGGATGGACTCGGCCAATGATCAGCTCCAGTAGTGCTGGGCGATATGGAAAAAATCATATATCACGATATGGACTATTTTATATCACGATAACGATATATATCACGATATACCATAATAAAGTATGTTTTCAGTTATTCTCTGAAAAGTTTGACAAAAATTTCATTGCTTACTTTTCAACTTTATTTTGAAAGGACATTTAGCTGAACTGTCACAAACATACATTTTAGTGCAGCAAAAACAGGTAGGTACAGAGGTACAGTAGCTTTCACATTTAAAAAAAAAAAAAAGCACAACAGTTTCTAAGAGGAAAAACACATTTTTGCACTGAAGTTCAGCTATAAAAAATAAACACAAATTATTTTTCAACTTTCTGAAATCTGTAACCTTGTAGTGCAAAGTTTGCAAACCAATATAAAGTGTCTAAAGTGAACATCAGTGTTGAAGAGAACTCTGTTTAAGGCATTAACCATTAATAAAAATGCAAACATAAAAGGCTACTTTGTAGAAGTAGATATGATTCTATCAAATTTATCATTGCAGGTTATTTAATTACATATTTGCTGTAATAATTGATAAAATTAGGTTAGAAACGATAGAAATGATAGAAACGATAGAAGAGAAATGGCACGATATACACTTTTATATTGTCCCCACGATATGTATCGTCATATTGCCCAGCACTAAGCTCCAGGGTGATCAAAGATCTAAAGTTACTGGACTGAAACAATTGGACGTCTATGTCAGCAAGAAGGCCCAACAAAGTTCTGTTGTTGGAAAAAATGACGTGCTGAAGAGGTTACACATTGGCTGGCCTAAAAGATTGTTCCCTTTGGGTCTAGAGGCCACAGACAGTTTGTCAGATGACCCCCAAACACTGAATTTAAGCACGGTGGAGTAAGTATCATGACATGGGAATGTTTCTTACGCGATGATGTCGCACCTGTTTACATACCAGGGATCATGGATTAGCATACTTGAAGAGGTCATGTCTAATACTGAAGAGGAAACCTTCTTGAAATGGGTGTTTTAACAAGACATCGACCGCAAACAAACCAGTAACCTCAGCATCTTGGTTCCAGACCAGCCAGATGAATGTTATGGAGTGACCAGACCAATCCTGGACCTGGATCCAATAGAAAACTGTAGAAAACTGGTGGGGTGACATCAAAAATGCTGTTTCCGAGGAACAACCAAGAAATGCAGAATCAGAATCAGAAAGCCCTTTATTGTCCTTATACAACAATGTACAACGAAATTGGAGAGCTTCTCCCATGTCAGTGCAAAAGATATTATAAATCAAAAAATCAAAATAGTCAAAAAGTCTCATATACATATGTACAATATGGGATGAGCAGTGCAAAGTACAGGGTGTAAAATATTTCCAGCTATGTAATGCAGAGGAGATGTGGACTGTAGTCTGGAATACCTGTTCACAGGTGACCCAAACCCAAGTACAGTTGAGTTCACGTATTGAGAAATGGCATTTAGCTTAATACGTGATTTGTTGGAGTTGACTTTCTTTTTGCTCAGAAAAACTAGTATGTGGGGCCTGATTTTCTTTATTATTTTTATTTTTTTAAAAGGGTTGATTGCAGATGACTGTATCCTTTTGATGACAGGATGGATTGAGAAATCACAGCCTTAATTTGAGTGGTTTAAGCATTTCTTTGTGCCATCAGGAACATGTTCAAATATATAATAAACTTGGATTTATTACTTCTATTTGGATGTTGAGTAATGCCCAGTTGAATCTGAGCTCAAATAATCTCGTATTAGGACTTTATCCATTGTCATTTAGTTATGACACAGGGTTTAACGATGACAGAAATGGCTCTATATGATGGAGTTTTGCTGGTTCTGTGGCTTAGTGGAGCGCAGACTGGGAAGACTGGGGAAATGATCTTTTGGTGCTAGTGATTTAAGAAAATCTGTGTTCTGTGGAACTGATGGCTCAATCTCTGGTTTGAGATTGCAGCATGTGAGCCAGTGATGCCCCCTGGTACCTTTCAGCATAGTACACAAACATTAAATGAAGTACACGTTCTACTTAGTTTTAATTAGCTACAGCTCAATTATCACCGACATGACACAGAATCAACAGTCCCCCCCCAGATATCAGAGGGTGGACTGTTTTAAGAGCAAAAGCAGCTGGGTTTTTTTTTTTTTTTTGGTCCCAAAAGATTCAATACTTCATTAAACCTCACTGGGGAATTTACTTACAGGTTAGCCTTAGAAATGTCGACCTACTCCTGCAGGTGGGTAAAATTAATTTATTCCATTACAGTTGTGCAGTCAAACAAGCATGAGGGCAGCAGGCATGAAGATAATGATGGACGGGCAACAGTGGGAGTAGATTGAGGCTGAGGCAAGCAGAAGGATGGAGAGGAGACTTTTAGCTTGTCGGAGTCACTCTTGAAACGCATTATAGCCTCATATTACAGGGTTCTTAGAAAAGAGGGAGAAAATGGAGAAATTGAAGGAAGAGATGGTTGGTAGCTTTGAAAATTGCAATGCACTTTTCTTTTCTGCCGTCTCCTCTTTTGATGTGTTTTATTTGCAGTAATGCCAGTTTAGTTCCACTGGCTCGATGTAAATGTGCCAAACGTTGAATTACAACCGTATATACACTTTAACCAGTGGTTTTACACACAAGTAACAGTAATATTTCAAGCAGCCTTTTTTCCCGTGGAGCGTTTCCAGTAAGAAAAATGCACAAGTCAGTCGGATCTTATTTCACCGAAGGCCAACCTGAAGCTATGAGACTTCTGCAGATAACTTGTTAAACGTGCAAATGTAAACTGTAAATTCTTGCTCTGATTTTTTAAAATATTTTTTTTCCATCTGTGGTTATTAGGATTGAACATCTGTGTTGAATTTCGTCTCCTCCATCTCACTATAGTCTGTCTGCACTTTATGCTTTGATGCATGTGGATTACTGCAATGCACGCTTACCTTCAGTGAAGTTAGTTCAGCTGTAGTTCTGACAGAAATTTACATTCAGGTGTTGCAAGTTAATTTCTTTGACTTGAGTCACTAAACCACTTTTTGTGAATATATTGCAATCTTATATTAAGATTTTTTTCTCCTAAAAAAGCTTAACATTTGGCAAAGATTTCAGGTGAAATACTACATTAACATTTCTTCAGATGTTTTTTTTTTATTAAACATTTGAAAGTGATCAGTTTGATTCTGCAGAACAAACTTCCTGTCTAACCTCCATCCTCCCACCAGATAATTACTGCATGAATGATTGTTTCAGCTTCAGCCAGTTATTTTACCCTCACTGATGCAGTAAACCATCATCTTTGAGGAAGAAATGCAGTTGGAAAATCTTGAATTATTGCTGATCACTTAAAACCTTGGAAATCAAATCATAAAACAGAACTCACGGCTATGTTTAATGTTGATTAGTAAGAACATTTCCACATGCATGATGAGAAGGGAACTCGAGGGATTGGGACTGAACAGCTGTGTCGCCTCAAGAAAACCACTTTTCAATTAGGCTAATCTGGAAAAAAAAAAGGCTTCAGTTTGTTAGAGAGCATGTAGATTGTTCTCTGGAGCAATGGAAGAAGGTCATGTGGTCTGAGTCCAGAGAGATGGGGGCATCGGGGTAACCTCCCTCGATGCCACGGGCATTTTCCATAACGATGCCTCGATTCATCAGGCTCAAAATATGAAAGAGTGGTTCAGGAAGTAGGAGACATCATTTTCACACCTTAACCCCTCTTGGGAATCCTTGGGAAATGCTGGAGAGGACTAAGCGCAGTGGTCTGACTCTCTCCTCCATCAGTACAAGATCTTGGCAAAAAAAAAAAAAAATGAACACTGCTCCGGACGGGAATAAATGCTGTGACACTGCAGAAGCTTATCGAAACGATGCCATGGTGAATCCCTGCCATAATCGAAGTTAAAGGTGGTCCATTGAAATATTAATGATATGAATATTGTGAGGAGTTGGATTCTTGAAATATTTATTTTTTTTGGTCCCTTTTTTTTGGTTTAAGGAATGATGGTCGCTTCACTACTTGGGGTTCAGACTGAAATGTTGAGTGTATATATGAGAATTTATTAAAAATGACTTCACATGATATTTGACTTCAGTGGAGAATTATGTCTTACGGGTATATTATATGCTCATAAAACTTTTTTTTAAACATGCTTAACCAATATTGTAACTGGAGCATTTCAAACCTCTCTGCTCATGCAGTGTTGAATAAATGCAGGATGCAAGAAAGTTGGAGCAGAAAAATTAGTATGTAAATTACTTTTCCTTTTTAAACTTATGTTTTATAGAATTTTAATTTGTCAACAGGTCCACACAAGCTGTTTGGAAGCTTCTGTGCAGTTGAGTTTAATGTGAAAGTCCACTTCTCGTAATGTCTCCTCAGTCCAAAGCATCCAAGACTTTGTAAGTCGGACTTGACCGATCCAGTCAAGATGGATGCAGGAAAGCATCTTATCCCATTTCAGTACTTGATCAGAATTTATCTAAAAAATAAATTATCAAGTCAAGTCATCCATCATATGAAAGTGTTGAACTGAAGTTGGTGTTGAAAGGTCGTTTTAGAGATGGACCTGTGGCACTGAGGATCCTTAGTTCTTTATTTGGTCTTGCCAATGATCTGCCATTAAGAAATAAATATCCTGCAACTGTCAGAAAATGGATATAAAGCGAGAAGGAGGCGACCTTAATCCTGATCATAGGCAGAGTATAGAAGTGGCAACACTGACGGGGGAAATAAGTGATGGACTAGAGGTGCAGCTGGAATGGAGGGATGGATACAGGAACTGGAAAGTGGATGATGGGATTCTGGTCGAGCTGCTTTCCGTTACAGCAGGAATGAATGAATGACTGAGTGGGTGCAAATAGGACTGTGCATGTTGGTCTGTGGGTGCATGCACATGTGTGCCTGTAGGCATGTATATGTTTGCATGGCTGCTTCTTCTTTTTTTTTTTTTTTTGTGGTTGTCCATTGTGTTTGGGTGGGTGGACGCAACTGCTTTGGTAGCTGCCTGCAGCAAAAGGATTACCGAGGTGGCGCTGCTGAAATGGAGCTGATCTATTCGACTGTGCGTTTGTGTTTTCTCTCTCTGGCTGTATCAGCGTTGAATCGGGATGAAACTTGCATGTGGCGAGTTTAAAAAGGAACTGGATTGGATTATAGAAAATCTTGGCACCAGATTAACTCCGATCCCCAGAAGAGAGGAATGAGATGAAAGAAAAATGAGGGCTGCAGTTAGAGCAAAAAGCAAAGTTTAAGTGTGGTGTGGGATAGAGAGAGAAGTATTGTATGATCTGCCAGCCTAATAACTGCTGCTGACTCTGCCTCAGAAATGGCTGTGTAGCATCCCTAAACGGTTAGTGTGTGTATGTATGAGTAAAAAAGAAAATAAGCCGATTTGTTTCATGGTATTGACTTCTGTTACCTTCAAAATGAGAGACTCTTTTACTATAAAGTACAGAAAAACACCCTGCTGCCTTTTCTCTCGTTTTGTCAAGACTCTTTCTCCTCTGGAATATTAAAATTTTTTTGATTTTCTCTTTTCCACTCTCTACCAATGTGTGAAGGTTTGCTCCAATTTTTTCTTTTAGAGACCAGGTTTGGTGCTGTGTCTCTCTCTGCCTGGAGATTAAAGGTTTGACAGCTTCAGTGTGATGGAGCTGGGCAATATGGACATGAGAAAAATAACTACTTTTAGATTTTCAGACAGAATTGGATGAATGTCCAAACCTGAGCATTTTCTGTTTTTTACTAAAAGTATTAACTGTCCTGTTGAACAGAATATTAGGATTCTTGCTAGAGAAAAGAAGTGTTAGCCATTAATTGGTTTTGAAAAGTCCTTATTGATATTTTCTTCCCTCTGTTACCAGACGGCACATTTAACCAGAAATGGTATCTGAAACACATGAGCCAGCAGAGACAGGTTGGCACAGGCCTTGGCATGGTGACTCTTGGCCTCCAAAACTGGCTCTTGGCACGTGGAATGTAGCTGTTTGGCTGGGAAGGAGTCTGAGCATGTGTGGGAGGTTGAGAGGTATCGACTACACATAGTTGGGCTTGACCGTGGGTTCTGGAACCAATGTTCTGGAGAGAAGTTGGTGGTAAGTAGGATCAGATGACTGGGGAGGAAGCCAAACAGGCCTGGTAGTGACCCAAGTATGCAGTGAAGAAGAAAAAGAAGAACCTCAACAGAACGTCAACTGCATCAATATCCCCCTGGGGATATTAAATCTGAATGGCCCACGTTCCGGACCGGCATCGTTGAAGTGGCTGACCGTAGCTGTAAGGTCACTGGTGTACTCGGAGTAGATTCACTGCTCCTTCACATTAAGGGGAACCAGCTGAAGTGGTTTGGCCATCTGGTGAGGTTGCCTGGGAGGCGTCAAGGTGTTTCAGGCTCGTCCAACTGGGAGAAGACCACGATACAGACCCAGGACACGCTGGAGAGATTACGTCTCCCAGTTGGCCCAGTAGCCTTGGTGTCCTCCCAGAGGAGCTGGAGATGGCGGAGAAGACTGAGTTCTTGGCCTCCCTGCTTCAGCTGCTGCCCCTGTGACCTGAATTTGGTTAAGCAAATTTTAAGATGGATGGATAATTTAGTTTACCCAGCATGTTGCTACATTTAATGGAAACTGCATTTTAAATAAATATGGGGGCAGATTTAACGCTGTCAGTCTTATTGAATACAAATCCAGAGGAGCAGCAGGGGGTAGGGCTGTGCTGCAAGCAATTTCTCCATATAACTTCTCTGAGGAAATGTAGTGGCAGGATTATCAGTATGTGTCGGGGTGGTCTGGGAGTAGATAGTCGGAGGTGGATCCCAGTCCTGTCATGTGACAAGGTGTGGCAACTTTTAAATGGTGTCATTTAAAGGTTGGCTGCATTTTGAATTTTTTATTTCCACTTTGTTTTGCTGTATTGCACAGAGCAGCAGAACAGTGTTTACACGTTGCAATGGAGGAAATACATCAGCAATAATACTGGAGATGCAATTGCTGCGTCCTATCAGTGTGGAAAGGTTATGAGGCCATTTCATGAAAGTTTGAGAGTTGATCTTTGTCCATGTTAAAGATTATTGCCAATCTTCCCAGATTTGGATGTCCCAACAAGTCCATCCTAAGATTGCACCATGGAAAAATGAAAGAACATCTCACTCTTCAGACCCAACTTCGCATTTTAAATGTAAAAAGTTCATAACTGCACTGTTCAAATATACTAAACAAGTGCGGCTTATTAGGAAGGGTTTCCTGGAGAAAGTTGCTCCTTTAATAAGAACATGACAGCTCAGCATGAGTTCAGAAAGTTGGATTAGAACAAAAGACTTCTGGAGCAATAATCCTGGGACATAATTGTCCAAAGTCGAAATGTTTGGTTTTTTACTAAACTCTGTGCTCTGCATTATTGCCAAATATGCAAATACAAACATTTCATTACTGGTTGGCAGAAAGAACTAGAAAGAATCTAATTTGGCGAAATGGCTCAAAGCTCATGTACAAAGACTTGGATTTCATACTGAAACTTTGCATGGACGTTTTCGTGCGCAAAAAAATATTCAGATGTACTAAACCTTGTGTACGCGCAGGTTCAAGCACATTCTCTTAGTACATGCCAATGAACGTGAAATTGAGCGCTTGTGCACGAGCGCAGCACTCCACCCTGACTCCTCCTTCAAACAGGCCAATTTGAGTATCAGTGGGGATGGGCAACAAAGAAAGAAAATGGAAAAAACAAGCAGAAGAAAGAGATTTCACTGTGTGTGGACTCCACTCTTTTTCTGAAGCTGAGGCTAGAAAAACTATTATTTGGGATTTTGTTCTGGCATAAATCATAAAAGGTAGAAAAACATTGTGTTAGGCACAATGCAGCAAACCTTGCCAGGGTGATACAGGAGCTTCCCCCTGGTCCAGTCAAGGCACCGCCACCGAACTTTCAGCTGCCTGAGAGCGGGCGTCATTGTCCGTGGGTTGGTGAGGGAGGGGTCAACAGCCACGTCTTCAGCGGTTAACCCCTGTCACCTGATGGGCAATTTAAGAGTTGTACATCTGATGAACTTCCAAAGGTGGATTTTACAGTCATTTCAGTTTTAAACCCATCACTCACCAGAAGCTACCCAGGATATACGAGTCTTGGGTTGACCCAAGACACCTTGCCAAAACATTAGTCTGGCACATTTGTGCGTCACATCTAATTTGCAAATTTATGGATGGAAATTCTTCCAATTAACATACACAAATTCGTGTTCAGATGGCACCTTTTTATAGCAGTCAATCACTCAGGAAAACCCAGTGTTGTCTGGTGCTTGTAAAGGAACGGTTATGTGGCTTTGTCCTGTCTCTTTCTCCGAAGTCGGACTTGACTTGCTTCAAAGAAGGAAATCTGTCGTCTTTTCTCTGTTTTCCAACCCTTTCTCAGTTGCTTTTTATCTGTTCTCTGATGCAGTTACTAAAGGGCGTCAATGATTGTGCTCCCGTTGGTTTTCAGATTTGGGATTTTGATTTGGATATTTAGACAATAGATATGGCTCTGAATTGATGCCATTAACCGCCCTCCTCGTGTTCTTGCAGAAATGACAGTCTTCACCCATATGTGATTTGACTGCGGACTTCACCAAACATAACCAGCCTTGTGTTGGAGAGAGCAAAGAATGTCTAAATATTAGTACTAGATCTAGTTCAGTGCTAGAAAATTTACTTCCTGGGGATTTTCACACAACCACTGAACTTGCCATGACAAGCGGCAAACGTTGCGGTTGTGGCACGCTTTGACCTGAAGGTCTCTGTACTTCACATCCAACAAGGCAGCAGACTTACTAATGCTGCCTTGTATTGACAGGGAGGCTAAACACAAATTGCTTAGTCAAAGACACAAAGACACGTCGAAAGCCTGCAGGGATCACACAAGTAATACCTGCACACTTGGTGGAGTTGGAACAGTTTGAATCCCAAACAGCAATGTGTTTAGTTAAAGAAGACAACGTCTAGCAGAAAAAGCCAAGACCACAATTCTCACAAAGCTGCCTGCAGAGGACTTTTCAGTGTTCCCTTGAACAATTGTAAAGTAACTTTCAACTGCACATTCCTGTATGACCTCAGACACTGAAGGCTGCGTTATTAGTAGTCTAAAATGTGTTGTATGTAAATCACATCACAGGACGGAAAGTAAAGGGCATATCCAATATCCTTTTTAGTATCCGTTAAGTTACTTGGTACGAGTCTTTCGTTTTGGGCTATAAATCTTAAAATAAGTGATTTCTGTGAAAGATACACTGGTCGCAACAGCACTTGGTCCCCTGTTTGAAATCTGGCTCCTTATTTCTTCTTTATACCCATTCTGTCTTGTTGATGAATGGCACCCAATATATACCACTTTGGATAACTTGCTGAGTCAGAATCTGAACTCCTCGTACAACTGTTGTAAAGGGTTTCAGGGCTAAGTGGATGTCGGATATAAATCAAGATGATTGCCAGCTCTTTAATTGTTGAAGCTCTCCTCTTTACTACTCTTCGCCTTATTAACCTCCTCTGATCAAGCCTTTCAATGTTTTGTCCCTTTTCAACTCCCACTCACAATCACTTGTTTGTATCCTCATTTGATCTTTGTATTTTTTTGGACAGCCTGTCTTTCTCCATTTACCCATTAAGCAAATGTTGAACCAATAAAATGTTAATTTTTTTGTCAGGTCTGTCTCCCTGTGATGGACTCCATCTTTGGCAGTATTTGGAACGATACAACAGTAGACACACCAGTGTTCGGATCGCTTGAGCACATGCCTGCAGTAGTGAGGGAAATGTGTTGATGCTTTATTTTTATTATTATTATATTTTTTAAAAGCCTTTAAAGATGTTTCTGGTTGTATGGATGCCTTCATCATCCCAGAAACCCTTTCTTCTGCTTGCACAGCTCATTGATTCGGCTGCCAGACCTTATAAAACGGTGACCGCTCAATCTGTTGTTCTGGCGGCTGCTTCACTCACTGACTCAGTGTGCGAGGCCGAAGGAGAATGAGCTCAATATGGAGTGACACACATTGTTGCACTGTGTGTGAATCTGTGAGCTTGAAATACATTTGAGTGTCTTTTCTTTAGTTTTTGTGCGTGTCAGGGCAAAAAGCCAGTTATTGAATCTGTTCGATTTTAAAGTATTGAGTATGCAGAGGGGATATGTGTGGACATGTTGGGAAATGGTAGAGGACACAGGGGTATGGATTTGCACCGATGTGCATGTGCGAGACTGTTTCTCTGGAGGTCACTGGGTCTGTATTTATTATTCCAGCAACAGCTGGTTAATTGTTCAGCACAGGTAGCGCTTGCGCTCGCACAAGTGCTAATTTTAATTGGTACAATTCCTTCTAGACTGTCATGTCGGCCGGGGAGAAACACTTCAGAACTGTGTAGGTGTTTCTGTGTGGGTAGGATTTGTTTATAGGTGTCCCTCCGTGTTTCATCTGTTTGGAAGTCTGTGCAGTTTTATTTGTTAAAGCCGGTGCGTGCGTGGGATCCTGCTAATGAAACGGAGATGGTGAGGTAACTTGAACCCGAGAGTTAAGTCAATCCCGTTTCAGAAAGTGAGGCGACTTGCCATGATGATTTACTCTACTAACATGTAACCTTGTTGACGGCATGTTTTCAGACTTCCTCGTCGTCAAGTTTTATAAAGCCGAAATGAATTTAATTTAATTTAATTGGATGAAGGGTCTTGCATGTTCGGTCATAAAGCTTTGTTTTATTTTCTCGATTTTTATTTTATTTTATTTGACTTACCTTTTTTTTTCTTACCTGAAAAAGAGATTGTAGGAGCCATGTTTCTTTTTGTTTCCTCCCAACCACTAGGGGGGGTTTACCTTTCTAAGGTCTGTTGTGCTGATGAGGTTGGGAGGTTATTTGAGGGCACCTGTCTTGTCACTCAGGTGTGGTTAATTGCAGGAGGCAAACAGTTTTTCTACTGTGCTCAGTTGTGATTAGGAAAAGAAAAGATATTTGTGTGAATATTGTTCAGTGGAGACGGATGGTGAAATGGAAAATAAATATAATTCATTTTAAACGTCAAAGAAGAGTATTCACTGTTTACCACGCTTGAGCTCACGTAGGAAATAAGCCAGACCAATCAACCACCAGTAGCGCCACTGGGACTAAGTCGCTACAGAGATATTCAGGCTAATGTATGGTTAATAATATTTTAAGTTGATATTCTTTTTTGTCAAAATTGCTGAAAAATGTCAATAAAAATATGAATTAAAAAAAAGATAAAGGGTCTTGACCCTTTTAGGAGGCGTCTGAACAATAACATTTATATTGATGCAGAGGCTGCACATGTTAGAATAAAGCTGCATTTGTGTTGAAAAAGTAACAATCCCACTGGATTGTTTGGCATACCCTGATGGTTTTTGTTAGCATTGAATTTCTCTGCACACTTAGTTTTTTTTTTTTGTTTACCCCTACCCCCGTCCCCCAGCAGCGGTAGGGAGAGCAAATACTCCTTCACATGAAACTGACATGATCTCAAATCAACATCACAATTGAGTTTTACCTTGATTATGATTAAACGGGTTATTTTTGCTTCAAATATGTTCAACAATTAGAACTGGGGCACTTCTTTTCTTTCTTTAAAAAAAAAATATTTTTTTCAAATGAGAGCACATCTCTTTGATTTAAAAAAAAAAAAAATTTTTTTAAAGACAAGAGAAACACAAAAACTACTTATGGTCACTGTATGGTCATGAGTAACACTGTCAGTTATAAGTTATGAATTTTGGCTTTTCGATTAATTTTTGATTAGTTGCCCTGTCCGAGTCAGTGTGTGACCCCCGGGGGAACATGCATGTTTTTTTTTTTTCGTACTGGAATAAAGTGTAATAGCACATATACTCCAGTAGGTGTCAGTGGCGCTCTCATTGTCACAGTGTGCGCAGAGAGTATTTGCTTTATTGTGTTGGGTTTTTTACACGTACATCTGCGTGCAGAGCAAAGGAGATATGAAGTGAACAAACCCTCGAGACGCCACGGGGGATGAAATGTTTTCTTCATCCTGGGGAGACGCAGCAGAAAATAATTGAGAAGCACTGCCCTATAGACTTATATTATTCTCTTTTGTCAATATTTATTCACCTACTTCTACTTTAATGAAATATGAAACGATTCTGTGCTACAAATGGAGGTTAGATGCTAAATATCCAAATTTAGATTAAAGCTGATTATCCTCCTCCTGAAGATGTCTGTGTCCGTTGGGCATTTAGATTCCTCTTTGCAGGTTTGCTCAGAACGTCCCATTGATTTAAAACCCCCTCATTTCATTCTTCTCTCTAATAGGGTACATTTATTATATCATGTGTTAAACCTTTGATAAAAAGAGCCGTTGGTGTTCAGCTGTCCTCAGAATGATGAAAGTGGTTGGATCATCACGTTATCTAACAGCACATAGTCATTTTCTGGTGAAGTAATTCAGTTTATGCAGTAGTTGTACTTCTGCATGCAGCTCTCATGGGATAAAATTAAACCATTAGAAAACGTTTGGACTTTTGGTCGGCGGGGTTGGAAGCTGCTGGTCCACAAATTGCTGATTTACTGAGTTTTCTCTAAATGGAAACTGCACGATTTTCAAGGTTGCAGTCTTGGCAAACCGTGCTAATTACTTAATGTGATTTATACATTTATGATTGATTTGATCAGTTGTAATTAGCTGCAGCATCAATTTTCAAGTTTCATCTTTTTTAGAAATAATGCCTCTGCAGTGAATAATTAAAAAAACGAAGCTGCTGCTGTTTGGGGCGCAGCTTAAAACTTAATTGGAATTGATCAGCCGTTCTTTGAACATGTATAATTCAAACTGAAAGGGGTTGAAAAGAAAACCTTTGAAGAATGTGACAAAAGATTTGGTTTTGTTTGTGTGTTGTACTTTGGTGGATGAATAATTTAAAAAAAGGAGTCAATATTAGGTTTCAAAGGTACACTGAAGGAAGATGGCAAAAGTTAGAGAAATGTTTGTTCTCCAAGATGAGAAAAATATTTTGTGAAAATTTTAAATGGAGGGTTCGGACAAAATCTTTTCAGTTTTGTTGGTCATTTTTGACCTGAACACTTGCTTGAAAAGTAATGATCCACTTACCTCAGACGTGTTGCATGAAGATGTATATATTCGATTAATTGAGGTTTTTTTTTCATGTAGTCCAGTGTTACATCCGCCACCATTCTTGGCATCATTCTCACTCGACATGAAGTCATATTTTTTCACGTTTATTAGTCTCCTAAATAAATGGACTAATGCAACAAATTGGCACCGAGCCCGACATTTATTACATCATCTTTCTCTCTTCAGGGAAATTCTTGTTTTTTTTTTTTTGTGGTTCATTAGTGGCCGTTCCCTGTAAAGATCATAGGTCTAAGGGGACTTTTTCATCTGCTTGCACAAGTCAAGAAAAACCTTTTGAAAATGAATGGCATTTGCAGCAACACAAATAAATGAACTTGGATAAGACTGAAAATGCTCAAATAACATGAGCAAGTGAGTCTTTGAAGATGAGCTTGTAAATCTTCTCCCGTCCCTGTAATAATGTGAAGAAATGAACAAAGCCTGGTTTGCAGATGAACAGGCCAGAGGCTGGTTAGCCCTGGTTGACTTTGGTTAGCCCTGGTTAACTC
Source organism: Hirundichthys speculiger (assembly GCA_018398805.1). Lineage (NCBI taxonomy): Eukaryota > Metazoa > Chordata > Actinopteri > Beloniformes > Exocoetidae > Hirundichthys > Hirundichthys speculiger. The sequence goes on from JAGFBZ010000560.1 coordinate 185,013, forward strand.
TGGTTAGCCCTGGTTAACTCTGGTTAGCCTATGTTAGCTCCCTTCAACAATGACGGCTGCTTCCAGTTGTTCAGCTAAACTTTTGCCTCCCAGATTCTTCCAGACCAAACCAGTTCTAGTTCCAGTGGCCATTTGGTACAATTACGAGTAAAGGCCTCATCTTTTATATACCGTTATTGATGTTCAAACTATGGTCGTTTTCACATAGCACCAAAGACGTTTTCATCATGAGTGTGGTTCACTTGTGTCAGTGTGAACACAACTGCGCTCTGGTGCACCCAAAACTAAGCCAAACCCTGTTCCCAACCGCTCTCTGTACGGCTGTTGTCAAACTCTGGTTTGGTTAGTTTGTGCTGTGGAGGCTCCAGACTTCGGGCTGACCCAGCTTCAGGGTGTACGATACATGTTTGGGTGAAAGGGCGCTGTCTAGCGCTCTGACGCTTGTGAAGGAGAACGGAAACGAGACAAAAGAAAGTCACGCTACCAGTCGCGGAGAAACGACGTCCATCTGCTTCGTTTACAAGCTGTCTGGCTCATCTAGAGAGTTACAAACAAATATGGAGGAAAAACAGGAAACATGCCAAGACTACTGACCAATGACGAACGCTGACCGTTGTCACATGACACGTGTCGGTGCCGTTTAGACTGCAGTGAAAATGCTGAACCGAAGGAACTGAGAAGTGATGCTAACCTGGAGTAATTTGGTGCGTGCCGAGGCTCCACCCCAGGATGTGTGAAAAACAACTGAAGAGTGATTTAGCTCTGTTCGGTCTTTACTTGCAGCTCAGAAGTTACGTTTACAGAAACGAAGTACCTGAAGTGATGCAATGAAGCCGTCACTCTTAAAACCACCTGATTTTGATTTAAATTTGTGGTTTTGTATAATTGTTACGTGATGAGGTCCAAAGCCATGTGCTTTTTTTCTTACCATGCTGTAAGTGTGTTGGTTTGGTTTTAGTGTGGGGGGTCTGTGGAACCTGACCGACTGGTTTTTGGACAGATTCCCCATCACTTATTACCCGTCTTCATTTCTGATTCTAATGGCCTTTTATGAACTTGAGAGGTAGCGGAAAGTTTTCGTGGGATGGCGAGAGTCCAATTATTTCCACTTGATTAATGACCTTATTTTTCATTACATGGAGATGATGGAAAGTACCCTTCTCCCTCTGAACAAATAAAACGCCAGGCTCATTCTTTACCCATTTCACATTTGCTTCAACAGTGAGCCAGTCCCCTCCAAATTCTTTGTTTCATGGCTCATTAAGATGAATTAATGCAGCTTAATTGTTTATACAAGTAATGTTAACACTATTACTTTAATGGTTGATATTACAATATGATGATTGATGAATAGCTCGCAGCTGAAAGACTTTTCTAGAAGGAAGTAAAAAATATATATACATGTTAGAACTTTAACCCGTTGAACTAACATTGGGGTAATGAGACACCGTACAAGTAAAGCAAGTGTCTAAATGTTGGCGGCACCTCTGATAATGGTTATGTTCCACATGCAACACTGCAAACGAACAAATACTATTCTGTTGGATGTGTTCATTTATTGAAATCTGTTCTGCAGGTGGGATATGAGAACGCAGGGACCGTGGAGTTTCTGGTGGACAAGCATGGAAAACACTACTTCATCGAGGTCAACTCCCGACTCCAGGTCGAACACACGGTCACCGAGGAAATCACTGAGTAAGTAGCAGATGTTTATTTAAGATGATGGTTGCTGGTTGGTGGGCGGCTGCATAGTTGTGGCAGTTGTCGTTTTGCATTAGTGTGCGTCTGCCGCAGTTGCCCTGCACACAGGTGTGAAGCTTAGAGGCTGGAAGAATTGCATCCTGAAGATGTGCTGAGTTTGTGAGTGAAGGTTTGAGGTATGGATCAGGTGTCGACGTCTGTGCAAGGAATGATGCACGTTACAGGCAGACGAATGAAACGGACAGCAGGATGGAGAGATGAAAATGATTATAGGAAATAAGTGTGAGGCGCGAGGATCGAGAGAGAAATCTGAAAGTATCAGTGAAAATGAGTTTGGCGAGAATGAGACAACAAAGGACTGATGAGAAACAGTGAGTTATAAATGGCATTCTGCTCCACTGATAACCTGCAAGATTGGTTTCCTGCAACAACACAGATGGGTCTCAGACTTGTACAGAACATGCAAGAAACGCTCGGATACACTTGTTATAGGCCCCTGAGTCACACTTGGACCTGCAAGTCTTTATTTAGTACCGCTTGTTCATTTTGACTTCCTGCTTGAATGCATAAACCAAACTGTGAAAGATAATTGCCATCGCAGGTTATTTTTGGAAGTCGGTACATTTAATAACAATGCATAAAGAAATGCATGCTGCGAATTCATGAATAAATTGTCTTTAAGAAAATTGCATGACATCGAATACAACTAATCCACATCCTGGAAAATTCATCCTCAGGGGGAGGAAACCCACTAAAAAGTGTGACTTGTATGAATCTGTGATATTTTAACAATACACGTGTGAGAGATGAGAACAGGTATGACTTTTTTTTTTTTGGGGGGGGGGGGGGGGGGGATAAAATAGTCCTTTGATAAATAAGATGGTCAATTTTGTCAGTAGCATCACTTCTCTTAGAGCGTTTCATGTCTCAGGCTGCGCTTGGTTGCACCTTTCACAGCCACAGAAACAAACATGCGACTGCAAAGAAAAATGAGCACTGAGGGACTGTTTGTTCATGCGTGGTTTGTATTTAGTTAATTTTGCAGTATTAAATGCCTAAAGGAGCAGAGGCTTGTAGGAAAGCAGAGCTGTAAAAATGTGAACTACTTATGAGCACAGTTTTATGGAGAACATCTACCATCATGTACCAACACCCACCTACTTCCTCTTTCAATAAGCTGACAGTCATTTCATCTATTACAGATCCCCTTCAATCCAGTTTTTCACCCGTCTTTCATGTCCTTTGTGCCGAGAGAATCCTTGATCACTGAGGAAACGGAACAATTTAGGAAACAGGAAGTTGTATGAATTGACGTGGGAGTGCAGTAATTTCATTATTGTAATGTGTGCAGGATCCCGCAAGAAATGACACATGAAAGTATTGCTGTCAGTTTTGATTTCAGCCCTGTCAGACCGAGTCAACACTGTGCATCTGACGTTTTTGTGGCGTAAATGTGCCGTTTCACCGCAGTAGGGTATTAGGTTTACGAGCAAATGACGAGAGCGGAAGCTTAGTAGTTTTATTTAAGCATCCTGTTGGTCCAGAAGCTTTGTTTCACTTGACTGAGCTTGAACCAGTTCAAGGTGTTGGAGCACGTTAATTTTGAGAAGGTTAGTAATGGGCTCATCAGAGGGCTTGATGAATCTTTTACCTTAATTCTTTCTGCTGCAGATATAAATCCAGACCGTTCTGTTTTAAAGCATCTCCAGCGGAGGGCAGGATGGTGGAGGCTCCTGGTATCCTGCCCTTTGAAACCTTTGAATTGCCGCTCCATTGTGCACCCCTTAAAATGACAGCCAGGCAGCCTGAAAACCTTGAACCTTTGAAAGTCAGGAAAGGAGGAATGTGGGACTTTCTTTTTTTTAATATTTTAACTTCTGCCTGCTTTGAATTTCACTTTGTAGTTTTGAGGGCCTGTCCTTCTCCCTGACAGATCTCCCTCGCCTTCCTTGGTGTGATCCGTCCTCTGTGATCCTGTCTTGTACAGTGCATGTTGAGATGTTGGATTAGTTGAGCTCTGGAGTGATGATGAAGGCACATTGGCATGAAGAGCCAAGCCCCGATGAGACGGCATGGCTTCACCCAGTGAGTTGTCTCATACGACTTACAGATTAGAGCCATGAAGACCCGAACCTCAAAAACTACTTGTGGCATTTCTGTACTGTCAGCTACTTTTGTGCTTTGAGCCTACACTGATAAATCTTGACGCTGGACTTAAATATCTCTCTATAGATTTCTGACATTTACATTTTTCTGGCCCTCACCCCTCCTCTGTTTCACAAAAAGTGTTTTAGTGGTTGCGGTTCCTCCACCTTCTCTCCATATTGCTTTACTTGTCACATCTCTTGCTCTGCGGGGCTGGTCGCTTGACAAGGTGGCATTTATTAATTTTCTTATTTTTTTCAAAGATTTTTTTCGGCACAAGTGGCCTTTATTGATAGTGGAGAGAGACAGGAAGTAGGGCAGAGAGAACGGGGCCCTTTGCTGGCGCCTACAAGCCGGGAGTCGAACTCGCGACCAGCCGCACGAGGACTGTCGCTTCTGTATATGGGCCGCCTGCCCGAACCACTGTGCTACCGGGTCGGCCCTTTATTTTCTTATTTGACCGAGTGGGCAGTCTCCATTTCTTCCGTTGCCTCTCCTTTTCTATCTGCAGTTGTAATTGGAGTTTATGCATGTGTCGTTGAGGTGTAATGCTGACGATTGTAAGGAAATTCTTTAAAGTTTCTGAAGAAGATAGTTGGCTGGTTATTTGTGACAAATGCTCCAGGTGAATTCCACAAGGAGAGAAAATTAGCACAAGCTTTAATACTTCAAACCTGAAATGTAAACATCGCTTTGGAAAGTTTGGAAATCGTGCTAACGTGAGCTAATGCTAACATGAGCAAGTCAGCAGCAATAGCAATTGCCAATAGTTTTTCATTGGAAAAAATTAATATCTGTTCACTTAAAGAGTCAAAAGTGTTTTTGGTTTCGTTCATAGTATTGATGTAATGATCTTAGGCAGTGATTCCCAAACTGTGGACCACGACCCCCTGGTGGGCTGTCAAGGTACTGCAGGTGGGCCGTGAGAGGTCATTAAAATTAAACGAATTAGTTTTAAATCCTCGATTTTTTTAAAAATATGATTTTAATTACTGTTAAATATTTATTACATGATCAGACGCACAAACACACGCTACCTATTTTCACATAAAAATAGGCCCTTGTATTACAAAATTACTTGAAAAATAAGGAGGGGCTGAGAAACATAACGTGAATTCTTATTTATCCATGTAAACCTTCGCTAAACTGCTGTTCAACAGAGGCAGTTGAGTCTGATGTGGCTGAGCGTCAATCTAACAGACTAATGTGAGGTAAATTTAATAAATATTTTGTCAGGGAGGCACACACACACGTGTGTGTGTGTGTGTGTGTGTGGGAAGCAGCATATGGGTTTTTCATAGTGACTGTGAGAAAGAGGCTGCCTCTGAATTCAGCTCCAGCTCTGCCTTTGAACTTTGTTCAAGGTTCAATTTCTCCCATAATTTATTTGTAATGATCTGTCCTTTTGAGGATTGTGCGTCCGTCTCTCTCTTTTTCTTTCTGAGTGTCCCAAGCTAGTGTGTGTGAGTGTGTATAAGTGCACGCGTGATACCACCATGAGACGTGGATAGGTGGTCGAGAGATATTTAGATCTCGGAAGAGATGCCTCCCGTGTCTTGTCCTGAGCTGTGTGCGAGTGTTGGCAGTTCTGGGGTGTGCGTGGTGTCATGGGGAGACTGTGCTGTATTTATATAATAAATGACAGAAAGTGATCTCCTTTCTTGCAGCGATCAACACCTTGACTGCAGTCTATTTGGAGGTTTCTTTCCAGACTATCATTTCTTGTTTAATGCTGACGTTTTGCTATTAAAGACAAACATCTGACTGCGTAAATGGTCTGGGATGCAATATTCCTGGTGGGAAAGTGTGAGGCAGCGCTTTAGTGAAATGCCCAGATTACATTTAAATACAAATGCGGCAGCGAGATGAGCTGAGAGTGCCACAGAGTGTAGTATTTTGTAGGAGGGATGTGCCAAGAGTGTTTCTTTGTCAAAAAGAGAAAATAGGAGCCTTTCCTGCTTTTATTGCTTCTGCTTTGACAATTTCACATCTGTCTCTGAGAAACTGAGTTAGCATAATTCTGGTCTGTATTGCTCATGGTTATGTGCGAATGTTTTGAGAGAAAATGTGCCAAACCGCCCCCTGTATTTTAGCGCGTGAACACCGGTGCGCGCGTGCACGCGTTAACATATCACGGTTTTGCAGAAAATGTGCTCTGCACCTGGTTATTTGTCCATTGACAGTTGCTAATTACACTAAAATGACCACTCTCCGTCTTCATCAGGCTCAGAAAAATGACACATGACAAGTGAGGGATAGAAAGGGATGGAGCCTCAGGTTAGATGACAGGAGGACTGACAAACAAGTTGTGCAGAGAGAGTGCACAAGGTGAATTTAACAAATGCCATCTGCTAGAAGACATGGGGAAAAAACAGTGACTGCTGTAATGTCTGAGGTCTGCATTAGTTAGATATGTTTGAGCCTTTAGAGAATTAATGCATTAATACATATAAAATGAAATTAAACTACTCACCTTCATGCATAGTATTACCCTCTTTTCCTGTCCCTCTCTGCATTTTCTCATCATTATTTTCAATGTCTACACGTTCCTCCCTCCTCTCCCATTCTTTCATCTTATTTAAATGTTGCACATAACGGCGAGCATCTCTCATTGTCTGGGCTTTTATTTCATCTCTTGAAGTGAGGATTGGGAAAGTAACGTCCACATTAGTGATTATTCTCCTCTTTGAGTATCCCCAAACCTTTCATACTCGCTCATGTTCTGTATATTAAGTTTGAATAAAAACATTCAGGGAAAGGTCAGATTAGGGTGTTCATACTTTTACTAGATTATGCTAAAAACACTTTTTGTTTTTCCTCATCCTGCCACATCCTTGGTCCTCACGTGCACAGGAAAAACATAAATCCTATTTTGTGGCCGCATAGCTTGTCTGTAGAATAACCTCTTGACCAGAAAGCGTGCATGTGTTGTAAACTGCTGTATAACAATGGCCGAAGCAGCTTGTAAACACTGGCATGCAAACGCAGTCCAGTTTGTCTTGAAGCTCGCGTGCGTGTGAATGCACTCGCAGGAATTTCGTTTGGCTTTGTGAGCACATCATGAAATAATTTTTAGGGTGATTATAATTGTTCGACGAAGCGTGCAGTTAGTGATTGAGGAGGAGGCAGATGAATACGAATGAGGACTGTGGCTGCGTTTGTTTGTCCTGACACCGGGGGAGAGCCTCATTTATGTGGGAGTAGCAGAGTGAGTGAAGGCCATTTATGACGATGGGAAAGATGCTGATGATTTTTTTTCGTTTTAAGATGTTCTCTCTGAAGTTAATGGCGTTGTATTAAGATGTGCATGAGCAGAAAAAGGATACTTAGTTTTGTGGAGTTTTGTTCCAGTACAAAACTACTACCTCTGTATTGAGAAGTGATGGTAGGTGGCCCTGGGAGACCAGTATCAGTATTTTAATACTCATTAATTGAAGCATTGGTGTAGAAGGTGTTTGGAGGTGAATGAAGGCTTTCTGAACATTTCCTTTCCTTTTGGCCTCCTCTGCTTGTGTATCTGGTGCTTGACGTGTAGAGGTTCCATGTCATAAATGGTACAGGAAAGAGGCCTGGTTAGTTAGAATTTGATCAATTAGATTTACTGGTTGAGATTGATTCAGCTACTTTTTATGAAAATGGTAATGTATGAACGTTGCAACTAGGGCTGTAGCGATACACTAATCTTGCGATACGATACACGATATTTGGCTCACGGTACGATATATATCATTATTCATCTTACAAAACATTTACATCATTTTCCGAAAGTTTTTAAAGGGACAAAAGTGATTTTGGTGACATCTTGATAGTGTTCCAATGACTTTGTTTGAATTAATTGAACTGAAAGCATCAATTACACATTATATGGCTGACAGGCAGCTTGCAAATGCTGGACAAAATGAATAAAAGATTTGTTGAGGAAAAATAGTTTCATTTATTTAAACAGTGCAAATTGTTGCTTGAAAGCTTTTAAAGGTGGGACACGGGGGTTTTGAAAGAAGCTTAGAATATCGATACCTGCGGCTGAAAAATCGATACTCTCTGAGGAAATAAAATATGGATATATATTGCAGAATCGATAAAATCGCTCAGCACTAAATAACAGGATGTTATTTCTTGGATTCTGTTGTGAATTCTGCTTTTGATTAGTTTCGGGCTCAAACATGAGCAGGTAATGGTTGGATTTGGTGATGCGGTTGGGATCGGATTGTACACAGTGAACTGCATTCAATGTGAAGCTCTAATCGGGGTAGCCCCCCCCCCCCCCCCCCCCCCCCCCCCCCGTGTGCAAGCGCCATGTGACTCGAGAAATACAAGCATCCACGTTATCACGAGTTTCAAGGAGGACAACTAAGCGTGTTTTGAAGTCATGTTCCCAGCTATTGAATCATTCTCTAGGCGTCAGTGAAACAATCAATTACCACCACTTCCTACTGTCATCTATTACACTCTATAATCCATTACCTTGATTTGATGTTGCAGCAGGTGCTCTTCTGTTTCCTTGGGAGTTTTGTCTTGTAATATGTGCCAGTGTCTGTTATTTGCTGTGATTTTTGTTTTTCACAGGATTAGATTTTATAGATGGGGTCTGATTCAAGTCTTTGTGGTGGTTGATGCATATTTGAAGAACCTGAATGGGTCCACACGGCATATCCTCATGCATATGTCACGTTATGGAATATGGTTCTATTGCCCTTTCTGTTGAAGTTTTATATAAATTGCAGTATACTTGTATCACATTATCCTTGGTATATAACCCTGACAAGACTGCACACCGATGCAGGAGAAATACCATTTGAACCCAAAGGTACAATAAATGAAGTCTTAATTTGCATGAATTACCATAGCCCACATGATAAATTATACTGTTTCCATAAATTACATACCATATAATCCCCCCCTGGATTCCTGCTAAGCCTTCTCTGCAGACTTGGATTCTCTAGATTCCCAAAGTTTTATAAAAACACTAGGGAGGTGGAGGGTACTATCAGAAGGTTTAGCATTAAAAGGTGGTGTGTTGTATACACAATGTGATTGGCCAAAGCGAGGCTGCAGCAACTCGAAAGGGTGCTACGTTTGTTCACACAAAGATTTTATTTTTTTTAAAGCTTCCAGTATTGTCAGTCGGCACGAAAGAGTAAATCCAAAGCTAGACTCCTAAACGTCTCTGGAAAGACTTCTTGAGGATTGATTTTGTTTTTGACACACAACAGGTCTACCTATTGATGTCTCACATTGGGAATTCTGCTGAAAAGATAATTTTATGTAATTAGACTCTACAGAAAAACTCCATCTACCCATTTCTGCTTGTCAACTTCTCCTACATGTAACGGTGGTACACATACTGTACACATCTTTTAAAGGCAGGAGTATTTGATGTAATGAGGAAGCCCCAATACTTAGCTTTGGTCTGTGTGTAAATATATTTTCGATTCTCTACATGGCATCCTTTCGTGGATGTTGTGTTACCAATAGGGATGAAACGGTTACTGGTAATACGATAGATACCACCAGCCCTGAAAGGGCGGTGAAATTTAAGGCGATTACAATTACCGTTCATGTTTGACTTGATCTCATTATCGCAGTTTATTACCGGGATATGTACTATCAGCCTCATTCAAGTCTCGCGAGCGACTCACGACTGTGTCTCACGTGAATATGTAGCTTGTAACATAGGGATCGTAACGTAAGCATGGTGGAAAGTAGTGATAACACCCATGATATTTATTTTAACCCACTAAAAGGACAAAATCTGAGGCCTGGGCATATTTTGTTTTTTGTTAGGAATGCAGAGGGACAACTGGTGGAGGACAATTATCCTGTCTGCAGAGCACTTGTTTACATTTTATTGTAATTTGTACAAGCAACTGTATTTACTACTTATTTAAGATTCAGCTTGAAGTCCAAAGTTTATTTCTATATTGCACTATAACTTTTGTTCCTGTTATGTTTGCATATTTTGACCTACTATGGTTGTTAAAGTGTTCTTTTAAATTTGCACCAGACAAATAACCTTTGTTCCTGTTAATTTGTTCATTTAAAATAAAATCTTTCTGTGCCAGTTGTTTGTCCTTTTGTGAAAGTTTCATTCTGATAAGATTTTGACTTATGTTTTAGTATGACAAGAAAATCACAAGATTTTGTGAAATTATTTTAATGTATATGTTTTTTGGACATTTGTACAGCAATTAAGAATACCGCAATAATGTCGTAAACCGTGATAATTTGGTCACTATAATCGAGATATCAAATTTTCCATATTGTTACATGTTACATCCCTCGTTACCAACACCTCCCATGAGTGTGTAGTGAACTTTTTTTTTTTTTTTTTTTAGCAGCAGAGATCTGAACACTCGGAGGAAAATGGTGCTTTTTATGTCGTAGTTTGAAAGCAAAGCATGTCACATTTTGAATTTTGTGAGGAAAAGAGCATTATGTCTAATTGTATGCACAAGATCGGCCTAGGCAATATACCTTTTTGTGGATAGAGTTGTCGGTACACCTGTTACGCAGGATGTTGTTAAGCCACAGATCTAGGATGGGTCATAAAAATGTTGGATTTGTAACCAAAATATCTGAACTTCCTGGACCTGGCTGCCTCGTCAAACTGAATAACCTGAGTTGAAAAGCGACCAGCAAACCACTGGTCTCTATTAATGGGGTCCTGAGGTCCTGTTGTGGAGGAAAACCTTATTTGATAATTATAGTGGCCTGCATCATGGAGGCCAGATGGGAGCCATTTGCCCTTAAAAGAAAAGTCAAAAATTAATCTGAGTGGCTCTGAATAGCAGAAGCAAAATCCTTCTGACCTGATGGATTGATCAGTTTGGCTACAGTTCCCTGAGTCTATGAGAGAGGGAAATGGCCGGCATGGGCATGGCGGCATCATTCTGTGGATGTTTTTCTGTGGCTAGATCTGGGAAAATACACAGCAATCCAGAGTAAAACCCTCTCCAGAGTGTTGAGGATCTCGTATGGAGCTGAATAACATTTTGACAGTAGACCAGCTCGGACCGTACTGCAGAAGTACTTCTGAAAGAATTTCTCTTCGCAGGAAGAACTTTAAGGTCGACTGGAAGTCCTGCAATAACGTAGCTGGACTCCTCTGCCTGTATGTGACGCATTTGAATTCTGGTCTGAAGAGGAATGGTAAAAACTGATGCGATCTGATTGCTTAACCAAGAATCGCTGGGGATTTATCAAGCAGGCATTTACTTTGTATAACGCACTCTGCATTCAACCCCCTGAAGCTTTTAGCTGTTGCTCAAGTTGTTGTGGAAAATTATAGCCATGAGACTGAATAAGAGAAACCGACGGTTAACATAAATCATGGATGCATTTATTTCTCTGCATGCAGGGAAATCATGGTGAGACACTCAGGCACGCAACAGAGCGAATGAGTGTTACAGAAGTGGTCAGGAGGTTCATGGCTTTATAGCGGGAGGCAAACATCGTGACAAAGCAAGTCAGCACATAGAAAAACAATTCCAGTATACATATCTGTCGAAGCAGATGCCAAACAGACAACACGGTATTTCACAGGTTTCCTCTCTAAATGAGGTCATCGCGGGTCATGTTTGTCTATATTTTTGCGCTCCCATGCATCGGAGTCATGGGATTCAGGAGCTTGTTAGCCTTCAGTAGGATATACAGTAATGGGGTGCAGCATGTATACACGCAGTCCTGCTAAAAACTGGAAACAGGTCCCATCTTAATTATATCTGCACGTAAGTTGGCTGACATTTCCATCATCTCTCACGCTGACAAAGCTCCCCAGACTTTATACACCAGTACATTTGCATATTCATTTAAAGCCTCATCTGTCTTTAGGCTTAATTAAGAATTCTCCGCTGGGCTTTGTTGCATGGAAACAAATCATCAGTGTCTGTTTTCTTACATTTCTGACTTGCTGTTAGATTTGTGTAAAACCAATATTGAAAAGTTGAAGTGAGCAAAGCTCTGGATGAATCCTTTTAAGTTATTCTGTAGACATGTAGGTAATTATTTCCACAGTTGTCTGAATTCACCGGTGTTTGGAAACAGTTTCTCTGTATCTCTAGAAATACTCTGCAGAACTACACACACACACACAAGCCTGGATGTGGTTTGCTGGATAGATTTTTAGACTATAAGGATGAAACTTTCTTTTAAAAATGGCAAAAATTAAAGTGCATTGTGGCATGGTTTGGTTGACGTGACTCCTTTACCCTTTAAATGAATATGTAAATGCACTGGTGTATAAAGTCTGGGGAGGTTCGTCAACTTGAGAGAGGACGGCAACGTTAGCCAACTTATGCACGCAGATACCAAATAAAATGTTCCCAGTTTTTAGCAGGACTGCATGTGCTGCACCCCATTACTGTAGATCCTACCGGAGACTAACAGGCTCCCGAATCCCGTGACTGCAACACAGATGGATGAACTGCGAGAAACAGAGCTCGACATATCCTGATGGACGGGAGCAGAAAAATGTGGACAAACGTGACCTCTTTTAAAGAGAGGAGACCTGTGAAATAGAAGTGTGGAAGGTTTGTTAATGAAAGAAGGTGAGTCCAGCTGATCTGAAAATCTGGATTTGTTAAGGGTTTTTGGTCAGTTAATGGTCTTGTTTTGTCCATTGTTTCACAAAATGGAGGAAACAATATGGAAGTATTTCTGTGCCATCTGAGTTTGAATACGAATTTTTCAGATTGAAATTTTTCACCATCAAAATCAGACTTTAAATTTTAAAAAACATCAGATTTCTAGCACTGAATTTTTTTTGCCTCTGAATTTTATTTTGTTCAAATAAATTCAGTGTTAAAAAAAATTGTAAATTGTAAAACACTGTACACCAGCCATCTCTCTGGCCTGCGGTCGCACCGTACAGACACACGCACAGACAGGCCGCTAATAAACGGTAAATGCGCTATTGCACGGTAATTGTACAGTGGTAAAATTAATAATATAATTTACTAAATCTATTTTAAATGTTTAATACAAACAGCAAATAAAGTAAACAGACACCGCAGCACCATCACCTGAGTTTGCTGCCATGGCCGACCGGTCCGTCTTACTATCTGGGTGGGTGTCACATGACCAATGGAGCGTAACGGGATTGGCTGGACGTTGGCTGAATTGAGACAGGGATCGATTGCTTCTCCCTGGTGACCCGGATGTTGAGTCTGGTTCTTTTTACACTGAATTTTTTGAGGTTGAATTTTTTTACACTGAATTTTTTGAAGTTGAATTTTTTTTACTGATTTTCTTTTTAGAAATTGAATTTTTTTACAATGAATTTTTTTGAGATGTTGATTTTTTTTTTTACACTGAATTTTTTGGGGTGTTGAATTTCTTTACATTTTGAATTTTGAAAAACTGAATATTTTAAGACAACAAATTTTTTTAAAACTGAATTTATTTTAACAAAATAAAATTCAGAGGCAAAAAAAATTCAGTGCTAGAAATCTGATGTTTTTTAAAATTTAAAGTCTGATTTTGATGGTGAAAAATTTCAATCTGAAAAATTCGTATTCAAACTCAGATGGCACAGAAATACTTCCATATTGTTTCCTCCATTATGTGAAACATAATGGACAAAATAAGACCATTAACTGACCAAAAACCCTTAACAAATCCAGATTTTCAGTAAATACTTCCATAAAACAACCAGATGACCGTTACCAAAGAATCAAGGTTGTAAAAGCGTTTGTGTTTGTATATGCTGTGTAGTAGATGCATTTTTTCCCCCTCCTCCTCAACTGATGCATTTTGTCACTTGATGCATGGGGGTGGGGTCTTTCTTTTTCTATTCATGTCTTCCTCTGTACATTGTTCCTGGAGAAAATGAACTTGGGTTGCATGTTATCACGTCTCTGCGGGGTTTCCTGGGTTTTATTAGTCAACTGTCACGGTCAGTTTGAACAGCATTTGCAGCAGTGCTTATGAAAATTGTCATACGCTTGAAGGCCAACAGAGTGATTGTCTGAAACTGTGCATAAATCCGTTTTGCAATGGCACTGGTAAAATACTGGTCAGCATTTGCAAAGTGCCTGGCGGCACTGCAGTGGGTTTAAATGTCAGTATACAATTATGAATTCTTGCACTAGCTGTGAAATTTACTGCTTTTGGGCCTCTGTGTGCATGTTAGCAATTCTGCACATGTAGAAGTTTAATGTAGAACAGGATGCATCTAAAACTGATCTGTCTGGTCACTGGTCCTTGCTGGTCAGGCCAAAACCAGCCCATTTCAAGTCATCAGTTAATTTGAGTCGTGCACCTCCAGTCGTTAGAAAATCCCTCGTCTGTTACGAGCTTCTTCCCATCTTACTTTGCTTTACTTTACCTTACTTCGGTCCATCTTATGCACCGTCTCTCGCCACGTTTGCTCTTCTCATCTTGCTCCTCGCTGCCTGTTGGATGCTGGTGGTGTTTTTGCATTCCTCTTCTCACCCCTCCATCTGCTCCATAACAAGGAAAGCAAGAATTAATCAGCCGACGGTGAGGCCTGAGAAAATGGGATGGAAAAGCAAGCTAAAAAGGCGAGGAAATTTAATCAGATGCTGTCTGCCAGGGTGTAAATGTTTGTTGGTCTGTTTTGTGCCCTCCAGTGCCCTCCTGTCCCATCTCGCTCCACTTTTGTTCAACTGCTTCTCTCATTATTTTTCCATCCATACAAAGCAATTAATTACACATTTTTAAAGTTGTGAGTTCGTAGCCTTCGTTGGGGAAGCAATTCTGCGACAACGATTTGTGTGCTCGTGTTGAACAGGCAGCGCAGTGTTTTGGCCGTTGGTTAAATTCATGTCAAAATGCCATCTTGACGCTATAAATATTCAAATTCACTCCCTCTTCTCTTTCCTTATTGCTTGGTCCGTTTCCTGAGCTCACGCTTTTCACTCTCTGGGTAAAACGCCAATAAAATCTGCACACCATGCTGCTGTTCTCTCCATCTGTAGTTTACTCTTTGCTTCATCTGTCATCTTTTTCTTTTCAGATCTTCTGTTCAGTATTCCTTTCTCCCTTTTTGTTTTTATTGTTGATTCCTTTTTACTGCTTTGCTATCTACTACCATAACTCTTTCTGCTTTTCCTCTCCTGCAGGCCCCGCTTGTATGTATTAGCTATTTTTAAAGTCATTTATTTAGACAAGGGCTTGTATATGTGGGAATGTGTAGTGTACGCACATTTTAGTACCCGAGAGTGTGCATTAATTTTCCCAAAATGAGACGCGTATTTTTGTTCTCCTTTTTTTACCACTTGCCCTGGAGCCATCTTCAAAAATACATTTACTCGGGATGTGGCTTGCATGAACACGAACAAACAAAATGGTGAAGGGGGAAGAAATCTCACCCTGACGGAGTGTGGACCAGTGCTCGGCGCCAGTAATGAAGTCATAAAGTCGAGGGATTTACTTCAAAAGGAGCAAATATTTTGCATATCATGGCCTTGCAAGGAAGGTGGAATTGCTAAAAATGGCTGGAGATGAAAGAACAAGAAGAAAGGCGGGATGGAGGAAGGAACAGCGGGAGAGAATGAAAGGATAACAATTGAATGAAAAGAGTTAGAATACATATATTTTTCCCATTATCTGTCCTCTGTATTGTTGCCCTGTCTACATTCTCTCTCTCATATCAGTACCATCTGTTTCTCGGTTATTTTCTCAGTCCATCCACCTCCCTCACTTCCTCAGAGTTGCTCTCGTTCTGGTTTCCTACCAATATCCTGGTATGAAGGTGTGATAGTGGTTCTCCAACTATGTGGCTTCGCAGCTCCACGCCTGAATGTTTGAGCATGTTACCGTCATTGTGGACTAGTAATAATGTGGGACAATCTGAGGTGTAGTAAACCTTTGCTTGGGTTGTGCTCTCTTTGCTTTAACGACCGAAGTCATTGTGGATAAAGATCTGCTTTGTGCTGGACTAAAACTATTAAAATGACAATTGTCCTTTGCAGCTATTATCTGTGCTCATCACCTGTACCTCCTGGTACTTTGTCGTCTTGCTTATGAAATTGATTAACCCCCCCGACAGGCTCAGGTGAACTTCAGCTCAATCAGTATTTGACCTGCCTGTAAGTGTTATTTCTCAAAACTATTAATGTACAGTGATCCCTTACTTTTTGCGGTTAATGGTAACCGGCGCCCTCCCGCGTAAATCAAAATCGGCGAACTGGAGCCGGAGCTCCCCGACCCTCAACAATGTGTTTAAAATATGCTTAAAAACCCCAACAAAGTAGTGAGGCACTGCAGCGAAACAAGACAAAGGCTCAACTGTGGTCTTTGTTACCTTCACAGCCTCTGGTCTCTGAACCGTAGTAAACAAACTGTTGGTATTGTGCTATTTTTGGCTCGTAATTAGCGGCTAACACGCTAACAACAACTAAAGAAAAAGTCAAATTTTCTCTGCATGGAACAAGCACTGCAGGAACTTGTAACATCACACAGGTTGTATTGTTGGGCTCCTGTCGGTTAACAGAGAATGTAAATCTATACACGCTGGGCTGCTGTTGATGCTCACTACACTTTTTATCTAAACCCTTTTTCTTCTCCCGTCCCACAACACACACACTCCATTACCCATAAGGCCACCTTCTTAAAGAGGCCAGACTGGCTCACAACATTTCTTCACTGTGAGAGAACACGCACAACGTCCTGTGATGTTTCCGCAATTTTTTAAAATTATACATTTCAGAAAAAATCCACGTAATAACTAAAACCGCGGAACTTAAATCCGCAAAATGGCAAGGGATCACTGTAATGGAGGAAAGTATGAAAGCCTGAATGGATTGGTTGAATACCCAAAGTTGTTGCAGGCTGACTTTTATATTGATGTGTCAAAGTGACACCATTGCTACGCCATGGGTGTAAACTGAGTTTTAAGCTTCTGGTACTTCCAGGTGCTGACAATCAGGTGTCTGATTAGCATCTGATTGCCAGCACCTGTGAGCATGGGCCCTGTTGCGGTGGTCTTTTGATGTACAACACCTGGATTAGAGAGTCAAAGTGTGGAGAATGCCTTGGTGATTGCTGCACCGTTGGAGTAACATCTTTCCCTGGAGGCAGTGTGATGGTGTGAGGAGGCATCTTCCCCACTTAAAAGAGCTACGGTTATCATTGGAGGTGTTCTGAGTGCAGAGAGATGTTGAGTTGAAACTCAAGATGACGACGCTCCCACAGAGCAGGGTTTATCAAACACTACCTCCTGAATTTGGGAGAGGAGAGGTTGGAACAGTCTGCCAGCAGTCCTGACCCTCAAACCAACCGAACACTTGTGGGAAAGACACCGTGGGGGCTGTGCATAGCTTATAGCTGTTATCAGGCTTTACCTACATGCCACAATGAATGAGCCTTTTTAAACGGGGGGGGGGACCCAAAAACGATAAAACGCAAGGAAATGAGTTTGCTTGCTCCCTTGCTGAGATGTGGACACAAAGATGGTTAAATCTGATGGATGTCTGCCGAGCCTTCACACATGGGTAGCCTAGTTGAGTTAAAGCACGTTCTTTGCACATGGGCATATCACCTGTTGTTGCTGAGGTGGGCTGACTGGCTGCTACATTAACTTCATCCTGATGTGAATTTCTCAGCTCTCAATGGAAGCATCAAACATATTTTGCTAAAATGTGAACATCTCATTTTTAATTAACAAGTTAATCTTTGACACAACAACGGAGCTTTCCTCACCATCACCTCTTCTCCTAATGGAGCTGAGCGATTTTATCGATTCTGCGTTATACATCGATATTTTATCGGGTATCAATTTTTCAACCGCGGGTAGCGGTTGAAAAACCCCCGTGTCCCACCTTTAAAAGCTTGCAAGCAACAATTTGCACTGGTTAAATAAATGAAACTATTTTTCCTTAACAAATCTTTTATTCATTTTGTCCAGCATTTGCAAGCTGCCTGTCAGCCATATAATCGGTGCGTTTACATGGGAAGTTTAATTCCTCTCTTTAATTCAGAATTAAAGTTAAAGCCGAATAAAAGTTACCATGTAAACACTTAATTCCATATGAAAATGTCAATTCCGAATTAACTTAATTCCGAAGTAAGTGGCTGGTTTATTCCCATTTTAATTCCGCATTAAGTAATTCCGCGGTCATGTATACACTCATTCCTCTTTAAATTAATTCCCGTCTTTCTGCGCATGCTCGTTCTCTTGCCCGTCTGTCACGATGACGCTTATAGTCCGGCAGCACGCAGTAAACGGTGTTCAAGAGCAGAGACGATTTATTTAATAAATAGCTTGGAGGAACTGGAAATAATTAAAAGAACAGATGGCAGGAAACATAAAAATTGTGAGCTTTTCAAAGCGGCCAGGTTAAATGAAGGAGGTTTCGCAGATAGAGACGCCACCCAGGTCAAAAATAAGTGGAATGTTGTTGCTAACCAGTTAGCTAAGTTTGTTTTCTTCCGGTAGATGTAAAGACATCCGCCCCCCCTATCCAATCAGAACCCTTCCCAACCCCCAGACCTAAAGCGGAGTTGGATAAAGCCGAACTAACGTGTTTTTTCCATGTAAACCTCAATTCGGAATTACTATTTCCATGTAAACTCGAAGGAAAATAGTTTTAATTCGGAATTATTTAATTCCTAATTTTAATTTCGAATTAAAAAACATCATGTAACCGCAGCCACTGTGTAACTGATACTTTCAGTTCAATTAATTCAAACAAAGTCATTGGAACACTCACAAGATGTCACCAAAATCACTTTGTCCTTTTAAAATCTTTTGGGAAATGATGTAAATGTATTGTAAGATGAATATCAATATATATCGTATCGTGAGCCGAATATCGCGTATCGTATTGTGAGATTAGTGTATTGCTACAGCCCTATCTCCTAACTTGGATTCCTCATCTTCCTTCTTCTGAACTTGCCTCGAGTCATTCCTCGTTCCTCATGCCTTCAAAGCCTTCCTTAATTTGACATGGATTCCTCATCCCACTCCTTTCACCTTAATATCCCTACATCTCAACTTCCCACTTGAGTCCTCCTTACTCCTCTTCCTCTGCTTTCCTCCAACACTTCCCTCCACCTCCTCTTTCTCCTTTCTGTTTTGCCTTTTTGATCAAGGCCAAATCCAATCTCTTCCACACTCCCACTTTTCCCTCTCATTCTCTTGGTGTTGGCATTCAGCTTTTTATCCTTTTCCACACTCCCACTCTCTTCTTCCCCTTTGCTCGTTTCGCCTTGAGTAGGGAGAGTGTAGCAGTCATCCTGCCTTCCCTTCTCAATTTCCTTCACCCTTTAGGATCCAAGAATAGACTGAAATATCTTAACCCCCTACCTGTTTGTTGTATGTCTCGGTATTGTTTCTCCCTTCCTCTCTTTCTCATCTCTGGACACAACAATATGCTTCGCTTCTCAACTCTCTTTCTCTTCGTCTCTCTCTTTGCCTCCCACTGTTCTGGGCACGTAGCCACTCTTTTTGTCCCTTGCTAATGAGCTCCGAGTATAACGGCTGAAAATGATATGCAATTAGTACTCATCTTTCATGGCCTCAGTGTGTTTGTACACGTGCGCGCGCACGTCGGTTGGAGTGAAGATTTTGTACACTTGCTAGTGGTGGCGACTGAGCTGGACTCCAGGGTGGTGAATAATGTACAGTCATCATGCAGGGGCGTGTCTTGTGAGGGATATCCCTATATACATTTGACCTAAATTGCCTTCATGTATGCATGTCAGATCATGCATATGTTAACATGATGAATTCTGACCTTGCCATTGCATACACAAATGTTGATGAAATGGTCTAAAAATGTAACAGCGAATGAGAAGTGTGTTGTGTCACAGCTCAGTACAGTATACATCCTCCTCCTTCTCGGATCTCAAATCCTGGCTGGTCATGACCTGGGGCATGCAGAATAATTGTTTTAATAAAATAAAACATTTATTGCACTCTTGACTGTGAATGTGACCTGTAGTAATTCTGCGATCATCCTTTAAAGGTTAAGTATTTTCTTTTTCCCCTTGAAGTTGGGGCTGGAACTAATGAGCGTTTTTGTAGCCGACTAAACTGTCAGCTTTCTTTCTCTTGAACACATGGCGACTAGTGAACAATTATTTCTGTTACACCCGGCACATGTCTCGCCATAACACTGCTATGAAGTAATAGCCATTTATCACAATTCACACATGCGACTAACCACTAGCACCACTAGGATATGGGGAGAAGGCGGCTGATGTACCAGGCATCCAGAGCCTTGGTGATGTCACCAGTCTCATGGACCGCTGCAAGGCAGCAAGATGTCCACTTGCCTTCTTTTTCCTTCGTTTGTTAGGGTTAGGGTTAGCTTACCTGCAAGCTTTACCACCCGTTACACTTCCTCTTCTTCATAATAACAAATGAACATTCTCCTCTGATAGGTCAGGAGGCCCTTTTGTCTTGATGGTGAACTGGTGTGCACCAAAATGGCCGTTCTGAGAGTGGTTCGGAAAAGGGGGGGTCTCGAACTCTGGTGTGGTTTGTTTGTGATGTGAAAACTCCATGACCTCGGACCGACCCAACTACAGAGTTTGAGCACGTTTGAGCGACAGGGTCTTTTGAAGTGCGCTGGATAGAGCGTCGTTGGTTGTGAGGGACGAACCTAAACATGAAGCAAAGCAACGCCAGCAGTCGCAGACAAACGGCTTCCAGCCGTTTAGCTCGTCTAGAGTCGTACACATGGAGAAAAACGGGCAACTCATCGAAAACGTGAACGCTCTTCCAAAACTATTGAGCAATGACAGTATTGACTGTTTCCACGTGACTGGTGGTGGGGTGAGTATCGGCAAGGACCTCGCAATACGATATGTATGATGATACATGGGTCACGATACAATATTATGTTGTGGCTCAACCTGACCTTCCACGGAGTGCTGATCTGTGGACTCAAAGTGAGATTAATTTGAATTCAATAATAGTCATGACACTCTCAAGTTTCGCCTTTGCAAAGGGAGAAATCAGCTCACAGACCCCGCGGTCTGTCTTTTCTGCTCGTCCGGGTGATTTCTGACTCTCTGCAGCTCACAGGCTAGTTTTATTGACACATGCAGGGCGTAAAACATTTGGCTAGATACAATCACTTTTATGGTAGCAAACTCCCCCATTGTGCCAAAACAGTTCCTTCCCCCGACAGGAACACATCACCCCGACACAGCCCAGTTGTCTTTTTATTGCCTGCAACTTTATGACTCTAGCTCAGCCCGTGACCTGCAAAGGCAGACCTTTTAACAACTCTTAATATATGTGTCCAAATATGCAAGCACAATTATAATTCCCACAATTATCTCACTATCACGATATATTGCAATATTCCATCCAGTTAATATCAAAATTAAAAGTATAGTTGAAAAATCAAGTTGCTGTATATGTTCATCAGATGATATTGATCATTCAGAGGACAAATTGGGTCAAAACTATTTGCTTCAAAACAACCATTTATTGTTTATTATTAGTGTTTTTGCACATTTAGTTAACCATTACAACATACTGACGATATCCATATTAGGAGCTGAAAAATCGATATTATATTGGGCAGCCGAAAATCACGATATATTGCCAAATCGATTTTTTTTTCCACACCCCTACTGGTGGTGGGGTGTTTGCGCGAGAGTGAAAGTATTGTGCGAACAAGGACCGAGCTAACTGAAAAATGATGCAGTGTAATTTGGTGTGCACCAACATGCGTAAAAACAACCCAAGTTAGTCAAACCAGATGTGTGAGGAGCTCCTTGCAGGCTGGCGAGAAGAGGTTCGAGTGAACGGGCTCCCATCAACAGCTGGGTAGAAAGTGGAACCGTATCACTTGTATTTTGGCCAAACCATCTCTCAGAAGGTGAATCAAGTCCTCAAAGTGATCAGCTTCTAAAAATGGGACATACTGGCACATAATGTTCATTTTAATTCCAATAACAGGTTCAAACCTCTGTGAAATGTCTGTTAATCATTACTGTGATCTAACACACCAAGTATAGACAGGTTCGCCGTCCCATTGGCAATTTTTCAGCTCTGTTTCTGTGATGCAAATTACATTTTTTTTTTTTCTCCTTCCTCTAAAGTGGAGCATGGCAGGAACAGTTTGAGGCCCTTAGTTTAGATGTTAAATCAGAGAGCTGGCAACACAGGAGAAAATGCTGACACAAATGACACGGTTGTTTCTGAAGCTCCCTTATTTGATCTTACATAAGTGACACAAGTGGAGAGGATACCGTAAACTTTCCCACCTAGAGGATTTTACCTTTACCTAGACGTCATGGCGGAGAGTTGAAGGGAGACGGTGCATGCACAAAAGGACTTTATTACATGCTAGGGTAGATTATTTTAATCTTCCCGTCATCTTTCCGTATCGGTTGTAATGTAATGAGATGCATTAATGATTCAACAGAGGCGAGCCTCGTCTACATCAGCGGTACAAGAAGTCTCGGGGAAAAACTACAGGTTCTATGTTGAGAGACATATTCTACACCAGCTAATATATTTGGATGATATAGGAAAAGTTTTACTGTAAATATTGATACCAGTTTATTCTGCAACTAAATCTGCTGTCAGATTTGATATTTTAGACGGTTGCGTCCTGCTTGAGCTTTGAAAGATTTGAAGCGGTCGATTAACAATGTGTCCACGGCCCTGACCTGAACTTGAGATGAAAGGGTTTACTCCATCTTTGAAGCTGCTGGGAGAGGAGGGGGGGCTTCTGTTAGTTCAGATTTAGTTTCAGTTTTTTTCCCCCAAAGATGCTGATGTTTTTTTGTATCCTTTTAAAGATGTAGCTCAACGCTGAGGTTTTGGCTGGCCTAAAAAGATACGACATGAAAGCGTGTGTAGTGCTACTTCTGTACATGTTTTAACGTGTCCATGTTCAACACGCTTGATGCAAATAAAGGCATCACCTCATCAGGGTAACAGCAAATTCAAGTGTCTGATGGAAAGACATGCTCTCGATGTTGGAGTCAAGTTATTCACAAAATGTGTCACAAAGAGGATCTACATTTTATCTAGAAAGATTTAAAATTCTAGATAATTGTGAATTTTGTCAGAACAATAATATAGTTGTTTATTTGCACGGTCATGCTTCTTACCAAGGTCCAAAATGGGATAAACTCACACAGATCAGTCTCAAAGTGAGTGAGTGGCAAATTTGTAACTAAAGCAAAAATTACAAGCAATATTTAGTTTGACCTCTCAGGAAATCATTATGAAAGTATATGCTGTAAATGTACTGAAGCAAACGGTACGGAGGTTAAAACAAAGGAACATAAACTGTTAGTTGAACTGGGAAGAGGCCAGTATTTGTAGTAATCATGATCTAAAAAAGGCCTACATCTGCTAGATTCTGTTCACTCCAAAGCTTTTTATTTCTTACAGTTTGTCTTTAAATATGTAATTTTCCCAGTGTCAGAAATCCTATGACTCCGTTCACTTACCAGCCAATCAAAATACAACTTGAAATGACACATTATGCAAAGAAATGAGTCCCTCTCTTCTCCTCAACCAGGTCAACGTAGGCTGCTCATACCATTCTTGACCTCGTACCCAAGATTAAGCAAATTCAAAGCGTACAGCGTGAGATGATTTTATGCAGAAGTCATGCAGGAGCCCTTATGGAGCAGTGTTCAGAAGTTTTAACTGGTCTGTGTATAACCTGGACTGACAGTTCTTGACCGGTTCAGGTCTGCACTCACGCCTTGTTAGGTTCTATTACAGATGCTTTTACTTCCTTTGGCTCCATTATAGCAGTGGTTGGTCCTGCAGCCACTATCCTGGATCTCCAAACTAGACGCTGACTCTCTCTGAATGGTAAAAACGTATATGCTGCATAATATGAAGTCTTTCCTTTTGGGCCTAATAATCTCAGCTTCTTGCCGTTATTTGAAACTGCCAGTTGCAGTCAAATGTGTTGCTTTCCTAACTTACACAAAGAGGGGGACTACCTCTATTTTGGTGTTTTTTTTTTTTTTTTGTTTTTGTATCTTTCTCAACTAAGATGTCCTTTTAATGTCCATGTTGCTTCAGGGCCGAAGAGTAGCTTGAGCACTTTAAACTTTAACCATGTTCATCTTTGGTCTTTTTTTCTTCGATCGTCCTTCACATGCTCATCTTTCCAGGTTAATTTGCAGGTCATCTCTGTTGAGGTTTTAGCGTAAAACCTCAGGTTTATTAAGTCTGTGCTGCAGTTTTTGTCCACTGTAGTTTGCCAGTCTTTCTTCATCCTCGGCTTTTATTTTTCTGATTTTAAAATGTCTTCTGTTTCCAGAATTTTTTGGTGCTTAATTTAATCAATTCTCCCAGGCTTGTGTGCCAACAGCATACTTATCATCTTAAGCAGAAAAGGCATAGATATAACTTCCCATTGAGACTGAATGAATGGGGAGAGCTGGAACATACACCCACGGCATCAACAGAGGGACAACCAATATAATGGCCTTCAGTTCTTTCCCATAATTTAAGTGCATCTTTATACCCATTTCTGTTTACTTTCTTTCTCTTATTCTCCTCACCAAAATATAAAAAGAAAAGTTTTTTTGTGTTAGACTGCGTAAGGTCAAGAGGAGGAACCCAGCAGGTCTCTATTGAGCTTTATATTTCAATAAATACATAAAGATGAGCTGAAACTTAGTTAGACTCAGGGAAATGGAAGAAAAGCACACTCTGTGGCTTACATTTCAATCCTGCTGTTTGTTGCATGTGTACGTTAGGTTAACGTTGTGTTTAGAGATGACGGGAAAAGGTTTTGTACATGTATACACTGAATACGGGAAAGGACTTCCCTGTACTCAACTAATGCAGCATCTAAGTTACATTTTAGATGTTATACTAAAACCATCATGGCTTATTCATCTGGATTTTCCCATGGAGGCTGAAGATGGTGTCGTGGGTTTAGATTTATTGTAGTCATTGATGCAAAGATGCACTGGTCTAGCTGTGGGTCTGTATTGGAGACCGGCTGATCCGAGATACTCTGCATCACTTTCTCACATCCCTACTTGGATGTAACGAGGCTCAAATTATGTTGCCAGCGTGCAAAATGCACCAGAAAATGTAAAACACGCTTAATATTTCTCACCCAGGAGTTTATCTTAAAGGTGTGTCTGAGGAATTACTTACCTTTCACTTGTCTTTGGCAGCATTGTCCTGCAAAGTTCAGGCTCCTTTTATTTGTAGCCGTAGGTGAATTAGTTTGGCCGTGCAGAAGAGAGGCATTCAATCATGCACACTAGACAAGGCACAAAGAAATACAACGCAGTTCAATTAAACAAAAAAAAAGGGTTGTTCTGAAGTGATTATTAAACTGCCTTCAGCAGGACCGAATCATTTTATTTATAAAACTGACTGCTGGAACAAAGCGCTTCTACGCTTTAGTTTTACAGGTTGAAAGAGTCTTTGACCAGATGGGAGAAGCTGTAATAGGCTATTTAACGGATGTGCTCCATCATTTATTATACCGTTTTTTTTTTTTTTTCCTTTTCTTGATCTTCTGACTTTCTCTTGATTCACTGAGCTCTGATGCTTTGAAACATTCTTGAGTCATGCCATTAAACAAAATGATCAAGTTGATAAAACGGTCAACATGAATAAAAGCTGGTTTTTGGTGATGGTTCATGCTGATGTCCCCTTTGTTAGCGACAAAGCTCCGATCAATGATTGCTCCTAAATATTTCTAGACACTTTGACCCTTGATTGTGAGTCATCTTGGTACTGTGGACACTTGGTCCTAAAATCAGTGACGATGTCTTCAGTTTTGGACACGTTGAGTCCTTCACACGGTTCAACAAGTGGATGCTTCCCTCATCCTGCAGCAGGCTTACAGTCAGTCATCTGCATATTTTAAAATAAAATCTGTTCTCATGTGGGCTCTAACACATGTTGGTGTGTCGGATTAAAAAAAGCAGAGGATGCAACCTTGTGGAGAGGCAGTGGAAGAGCAGACGGGGTTGGACAAAAGTCTCTTTGCCTTCTGCCAGTTAATATTCCCTCCTTTACTGCTGCATACATGAGTTCTGATTTCACACCAAGAAATGGGGAAGAAATAGATTTGGAGCTAAATGTACTCAAGTTTTTTTTTTTTTTTTTTTTTTTTTTTTTTAACCTTTTGTGTGCTTGGAAAAAAGTTCTAACAAAGACCACTCCTGTAACTCAGGTCCTAACTGTTCATTCAACCACACCCCCCCCCTCTCTCAACAGTGTGGACCTGGTGCATGCCCAGCTGCACGTGTGCGAGGGCCGCAGCCTCCCGGATCTGGGCCTGAAACAAGACAAGATCAGGGTGAACGGCTGTGCCATCCAGTGCCGTGTGACAACCGAAGACCCGGCCAGAGGCTTCCAGCCCGACACCGGGAGGATCGAGGTATGCTTACCTGTGGTCACGTGTACTGTGGGGTATCATGCAACATCTGAGGTTAGACGTTTAAAGTCTGACCTTTCATGCATGTGGTAGTTTTGTTTCGTTTTTTTTGTCCAGTATGGGAATATTCTTAATTGATATGATTATATTTGACACATACGCTGATGCAGCGTAACATTGTGACCACCCACTTAATGACACGACGAGCACCGTTGACTCGCGTCACCTGTCAGTGGTCAAAACATGCTTGATCGGTTTACACAAAAATATATATTCAATTTGAAATTTTTCTTAAATTTTAGGCCCATTTTGAATTTAAGTCAGCACACAATAAAAACAATAATACCTGAAAAAAGCATAAATTCAGTCTAGTAGTGAAATAAATCAGTCCCCTGGTTAAGTGGAAACAGAACTTTAAGGGCACACTGGGCATTTAGTGCTCAAATGTATAGTTTTTGGTTTCAGTGCCGCAGCTGTAAATTATGCTCTAAGGCGGTGAGCTGCGCGGGGATTTCTCGTGGGAGCAGGCGGTTTTAACACTGGCCAGAGCAGATGGCCAGTAAATAAACTGCACATCACGCAGAGACATTACCGCCGGTGCTTGGCTGGCTTTAACCACAGTGATGGAACTGACTGATGTTCTGCTGGAAAATGAAACAGATTCACAGTGCAAAGATCTGAGCAAGGTGAGTCCAGCAGTAAAACTTTGGGTACAGGAAAAAAAAAAAAACCTGTCATGTGACGTGCTTTGAGACTTGACGTCAGTTCGCTCTGGTAATGTTTGTTCTTTTTACTGCAGATTTATCTTGCGCTTACTTTTACGTCTCGTTCAACTGCTGGTACTTGTGGTTTAATAACTGCACTTATTACCAACAGTCGTGGTGACGGTAGCGTGTCAGGGCGTCAGGCTGATGGAGAAAAATCTGCACACATTTTTATGTTTTAAATGCAAGGCGTGATAATGTGCAGAGTCTGGCTGTGGGCAATAATAAGAATCCACTGGTAACGAGATCTTTATCGTAAATGGAAATCCAACATCTTCCCTGGTCAGAACACTTGCAAAGCTTTAGCCGAGAGGAAAACACTATACTGCATATAGTGGTGTATGTTTAACTGTTCCTTGTATGTGGAGAAATCATCAGTATTTTTCACGAATGTGTTGTATCTATGTGAGAGAAGGACAAGTGATTTTTCTTGACAAGTGCTCAGTCAGGAGAAGGTTTTAAATCTCCATCCATCCTCAGATTCCACATTTCGCAGTCTTATGCCAACATTTTGTCGATTTTCAATTTCTTCACACTTAACTCCTCAGTACTCGAGTACAATGTGAAAATGGTATAGTGACCCCCTTTTCTGCAGCTCTCACTTTCCATTCTTGCGAGATGTTTCAACCCTCTTAATCTTCTCAGGGATGAGCTTTGCATATTTGGATTTGGGGATTTCCTGCTATTCTTCCTCAGATCCTCTTGGGCTGTCTTTTTTGCAGGCGGTGTCAGTGGACGGCTATTTTTAGGTCTTGCCAAGAGGGGTTTCATCAGGTTCGAGTCCGGCCTTTACTGCTAGACCTCGAACATTTACTGTTGACGCAGTCATGAGTCCTGAGTACTGAAACAGGTTTTCATTCAGGGATCTTTATTTTTATCTTTCCCTTGACCTGGACTAGTTTACTTTTTCTGCCACAGAAGAATACTCCCTCACTATACTACCACCAGGGAGCGGCAGTACCTCCAAGTTATCTGCAGAATATACCTGATTTTTGTTCTTAATTGCATCTTTTTTTTCCTTCTTCTTCCCTTGGCAGTTATACGTTGCAAGTTGATTTCCTCTCGGTATTGAAATGCTTCTCATTTCAGGTCACTGCAGACTGTTTTTCAAGGAGATGTCTGGGTCTAAACCGCTCTGCCTTTCTAAATCACAGATTAAAGGAGTGCTGCAGTGGTGCTAAATACTGTCATGGAAATTTCACATCTAACACACCATATTAATTGAGCTCAGTCGTTGCCCATCAGCGTCTCGTACGGTCGGCTCGAGGGAGAGTCCTGGCTGCTCATAACATCTGCATTTTAGAATTACAGGGGGAAACCTTCAGTGTAGCAAGGTTTATTTTCTTTGATTAAATGTGCTCAACATTGTGCTTTTGTCCTCCAATGTTGGCCATTAGATTTATTTATTTCCCCCCTTTAATCTTGTTTGCACTTTATCAGTAGAAGGTGTTGAATGTAGAGATGAAGAAGGTGAGTCTGGACAGTCTGCAGTTGTGCTGATTACCAGACAGATGCTGCAGAAGTGTCATCGACTGTGGAAAGGATATGTTTGACTCCAGACGTGACTTTGGCAGGTGGAGTAAAAGTGCAGGGAATCAAAATCGGAGTAACGGATCTTCTCCTGTCTGAATTCCACTGCTGGGCACAAATGAAGCTGTTCTTGGAGATGCTGCGTTTTCTTCCGGTTGATGCTGTGAATAAAACGCCTCATTGACTTCAACTCGTACCACCGGATCTGTCGTTTGGTTCAGATCAAGAGATTGATTTATTATGTTTTGGTGTGAGTAGTTTAGGGACTTCATGATCAAACCAAATTTAATTCAATTTTATTTTTATCGTGTCTGTTACAATGTCCCAGAGACCCAGAGCATGACCCCTCGAGCAAATACAGTCATGGAAAAAATTATTAGACTACCATTTTTTCTTCACTTTCTTGTTCATTTTAATACCTGGTACCACTAAACGTCAACATGTGACTAAAACAGACACTGAATGCATAAAAGCAGTGTTTTTGGCAGTACAACGCCATAGCTATTGATGTAAAAACTTAAGTGATTTAGGTTATAATCAAGAAAACCATGGAAAATGGCAAGATATCAGCTCTTAAATAAAACTCTTATGAGCAATCTTTTGTGGTTATCGTTATGTTTGTCCAAACAAATGTACCTTTAGTTGTACCAGGCATTAAAATGAACAAGAAACTGAAGAAAACAAGGGTGGTCTAATCAATTTTTTCCATGACTGTATCATTAACTAAAAATATAAATCCTTAACAAGGATAATGGCTCCCGTAGGGGGAGAAAACAACCTTTAAGCAAAACAGTGGTGAGAAAAAACTCCACTTTAAGAGGAAGAAACCTTGAGCAGGACCTGGATCATATGGAGGGACCTTCCTGCTGAAGACCAGCTGGGTAAAGAAAGAAAAAGAGAGGGAAGACAGGACAGAGAGAGGAGAGCACACAAATGACTGAATGAAATGACTATATAAACAGATGCAGGTAGCAGCACTAAGGTGAGATGGTCAGAGGATTAGATCACCGGTCGCCACGGCAGCCGGCATCCCGAACACATCTACACACACAGGTGGAGGTAAACGCTGGGATGCAACTAACCTCCTATAGTTAAACCTCCTATTGGAGACCATTTTAATGATGCAAATGTGTGATGGATTTTTTTTCTCCCGTTCATCTGGATTGAAGTCAACTTGATGATGTAGATTCACATCTACCTCAGCTATTTGAATAAAACCACCGTATCACCTCGTGTCTGCATTGCTTCATGGTGGAAATTGAGTAGTCGTAGACGTGCCTGTGACCTTGCCACTTCAATGACTGCCTTGTTTCTGCCCTGCATATATATATATATATATATATATATATATATATAATATTTTCCTACAGCTCCCCTGCTATGCTCAACTCATGTATCGCGCCTACTTGTCTTAATATACAGCGCATGTTTCACACTTCCTGATCTCACTCCCCCCTTAGACTGATTTAAATCTTGCCCTCCAACTTCTCTTTCTTCTTCTTCTCTTCTTCTCTCATTTTCTCCTTCCCTTCGAAACAAATTTATTTCTGCTGCTGGGCTCAGGACGCAGCGAACGTAGGTCAACAGCTACCCCCCCCCCACCGGCCCCTCCGCCCCTACCATGCAATATAAATGAGTCTGAGGAAAGCTTCCCACATTCGAAGGACACGTGAATGAAGTACCAGTGGAGGTCGGCAGAAACACAGCTGAAGGGCAGGAGGGCATGTTCTCAGAAACTACAGGCACCCAAGTTGTGCAGTTGGCTTTTGACTGAATTGGCTTGATGAATCAACTCCTGATCTTGTTTTTGAGCTCACACAGATAACATCACACAACATGACGCCCCAAATCTTGAGAAGCCAATCATCTCGGCTCTTCAGATTTTTTTGCACGACGCTGCAAATGATGAGAACTTGAACCAACACCCATCTGGGGTTGGCACAGAAAACACCGTCCCGCTTGCTGTGTTGGGTTCTGTCAGGGAGGTGGAGAGTGTATCAGCAGGGGGAGGGCAGGAGTCGCACACTGTGCTGGAAAAGCTATTTTCTCCGAGCACCAAAACCCAGCTTTCTTGTGCACGGTGATGGAGCATCAAATAACTTTTCTACCGAAGAAAAGAAAGGAAAATAACAGGAGATTGGAGAGGTGGAATATGGGTTTTAGGGTTAGAAATGTGGGAGCAGGGAAAGAGATGGAAGAGTGTAACACAGGAGCTCTCCTTCTCTGCAGAGATCAAAGATTGAACAGCTAGGCTCAGTAATGGCACATTTTTCTCCAGCTTTAAAAATTCACATGTGAGTTTTAGATTTCGTAGATCAAATTGTGACACAAGCTGAATGTATAACGTAAGTTCAAGCAGCACAGAGCATAAACTGAAAAGAGCTGGACAAACCCCCCCCTGTGGCGCCACCCACAGGTCTCCTGAAAAGGGCTTTTTGAAGGCTTTTCTTCTTCTCCCCATCTTCCTGCAGGGCTCCATGTTGCTTGTGTTCAACAGGAGCCGGTTGGCCGCTTTTAGCATGGCTTCTGCTAACCTTGGATGCCAGTTGATCAGCAGGTTTACATTCATTGTGATCAAATGTCCCCAAACAATCTCATTTCACTCTCTGCGGCATCTCGGCAGACCTCCGCTGGGGAGGGTCCTGAAATGCAAAGCTCCCAGCAGACGTCCACAGCAGGACCTCCTGTTTCAAATGTCACAGGAGTCTGTTGATACAATTAGCCTTTAGCTGTGCCCTCCAACAGAGCAGCGTCATGGCCCCGGATGATACATTTATGGCTCTGTATAATTTCACCTGATGTGGCACAAAATATTTATATCAACAATCTAGCTTTGGGACCAAGACAGTTGTTTTTTTTAATATTTTTTCTTTAAACCAGACTGTAAATATATTTAAAAGTTGGACATCTTCAGATGGCTTTCAGATCCAGTTGAAGAACTGTCAACTAGACTTCCATCCTGGTTCATCCAACTATCGAGGGTCATGTAGCCTCTTGGGACGAAGGAGTTTTCCCTCTGTGGACCCTCCCATCGGTGCAGGTGACAAGTCGCTGTCACCAGGGGCGTTTCTAGTCACCTTGGGGGCCCTGGGCAAGAGTGAGCATGGGGGCCCTACCGGCCCAAATACACCAAGAAGATCATTCAATCCAGAAATATTTTATTTTAAATAATAGAGGTGCACAGTGATGTAAGAAAAAAATTCAATATAAGATAACAAACACAACTGAAACGTGCAAAGTTTGACAGAAACACAATCAAGAAAAAAAAAAAAAGCAAATGACATGCAGAAAATTCAAGAAGACATATGATATCACCCTCTTCCAAAAACAAATTAGTTACCGGTTAGCTTACTGTTTATTACTGTTTAAATAAGCTAGTAAGCTAGGCTAAAGTGCAGTAAACATGTCATGTGCAGTTGTGCTTCGTGAGACTACAGAATTGGGACAAAGTGGCATCATAACTTTTTTTTTTAATAATGTCAGATTATACGCGTTTGGATTTAGCACTTTCCTGTTCTCTTTTTCCTTTATCTTCTTGTTTTTTTTTTTTCTTTTTGCGTATCCTGACGGATACAGTCGCTTCATTTTGAGATTGAAGTACTGAAGAAAGCCGGCCACGAGGCAGTCTGGGGCCCTATTGGGGGGGGTTCCAAATATCTCGCTGCAGTGTCTATGGAGGTTTCAGGTTGTCAACGATATGGATCGATATTAGCCGTGTCTCGGGGGTCCCTTAACACACTAGGCAGTGACAGCTAGTGGGGACCCTATGTGGGGGGGTTTCCAACATATCGTCGTTGCAGTGTCGAAAGCAGTTCAGTCATTTTGTCATTGACAAAAGAACCAATGTCCTGGTGCCCCTTCCAGCTCGGGGCCCTAGGCAATTGCCCCGTTGTGGCATCTCTGGCTGTCACCAATTACTTCTCTTGCTTGGTCTCGTACTCGATCAAACTCACGGTTTCTCGTCATTGCTTTGAGTCTCTGACTTGGCTTTGGGACAACGTCCACTCTAGTTTTAAGGGTTTCCGTGTCCGTTGATGTGACACAGTCCCGTGAAGCAATAAGCAGCTGTTGCAAGAACTACAGGGATGATGACTTTGGCTGGATTTCACTGATAGCAGGGAGCGAGACGATGCTTCCTAAAAGAAGGCACAAACTCTTGCAAATTAAATCAAACTCTATATGAACATAAAAGAGTTTTTAGTAGCACCGCTTTAACTTGACACTTTGGATTTCAATCCAAAGAAATGGATCGAGAGCGGCGTTTGTGGGGAAGAAAATGACAGCCGACTGAACCTTGGAGATAAGTGCACAGGCGCCGTTGAGTGGAAATATTTTTATAACCTTCCTGATATTGTCTGTCAGGGCCAGTTTCTGGTCTGAAGGTCCTGAGCCAGAAAATACTTGATGGTTTGATCATGAGGAGATGCAGATGTACAGATGCTGACACTTTTTTT
The DNA here is from genome assembly GCA_018398805.1 of Hirundichthys speculiger. Classification (NCBI taxonomy): domain Eukaryota; kingdom Metazoa; phylum Chordata; class Actinopteri; order Beloniformes; family Exocoetidae; genus Hirundichthys; species Hirundichthys speculiger. Next base: position 217,911 of record JAGFBZ010000560.1, read on the forward strand.
TTTTTTTTTTATGTTTGAAAAAATGAAGTTTTGCTGTTGGAGCAAAGATCACAAGTTGGTCTGATTTATTTATATTATGACATTACAACAACATGGCTGAATATGCTACAGTAGTAGCGCATGCAACGCTTGAATTCATAAGGAAAATGCTTGAAAAAGGTGTTTTCTTTTTTTATGCTTTAACTTATGAAGTAATACAGCATGTTTATGCAAGGCAGAGCGCACGGGGAAGAGTTGGACTGTGGGAGGAAATTATGCCGGCTGTGAGTGAGGGATGGGTTTTTGAAGTCGAGGTAATGAGCAGCAGCACCGTCGAAAAATAGCAGGAAGAGACGAGCTGAATCTTTCTATATCAAGCAAAAAGGAAGGGAAGGCAAGAGGGAGAGCATTAAAACAGCACCTTGACATTTCTATTTTATTTTATTTTTATTTGAACGTATTTTTCTTCAACAGCGACTCGGCGCGTTCGGCACATCCACCAGGACTTTGGCAAATAAGCTGCGTTATCAGTTTAGCTTTGTGAGATGAGGAGGTGGCGCTGAGACGCGCAGGTGAAAAGCCTTTTGCTCCTCCTGTGTGATAAGTGAGCAGCGGACAGTTTACCGAACCCTGAAATCACTTCAGTAAAGGTAAAATAAAAAGATAAACATGGGTTTGTCATTCAGCTGGTACAACGGTAGGGATGGTGTAGACGCATCTGCTGCACAGACGGAAAGTGTGAATGTGTGTAATGAAGCGTTTCTCCAAAAGAGTAGAGATTACCTTTGACTCATTTATCAGTTTCTGTCATCGGATATGTCATGTAACAAATCACTCCATGGCCAAGTGTCGTCCTCTTTCCCTCCACCTTCCTGAAATCTCGACAATCATCACTTCTTTTCCCTTGAAAGATTGTCCTTTTTGTTTTCTTTATAAATGAATTGATTCGTCAATCTGTCCTGCCTGTGATAATTGTCATCTTTGTCTGTCGGCCTCCGAACATTCACAACATCCCCCCTCTTCCCCCTAAACCCCCCCCTTTCATGTCGCCATAAAAAGACTGCAAATGAGGCCGGCTCTGACGCGTCCCGTCTCCTCCCAGCGTTCCCGTTTTTCCACAACAACGTAACTGGGCTCCTCATTTCACATCTGCTCTCCATTTCCTTCCCGCCGTCGTGTAGCTCCAAAGGAGAGGAAACCCTTATATTAGCAGCGTTGGGTCATCTTCTCTTCCTTCTCCCTTCTTCATTTGTCTAAATTAGAAAACCATCCCATAATTTTTCCCTTAAATTGGTTCTCTTCCTCTCACTGTGACGTCAGTGTTGCTCAGATCTGTTCGTTTCCTCCCCGCAGGCGTCTTGGTTTCTTTTTTTGGAGCACATCTGCATGTGCCACGCATTGTTTTTAATGATTAACAATGCAACTTTGGGGGTGAGGGAATACAAGTTCCTCTGCAAGCGTATGTGCCTCATCTCTCCGTAAAATGATTTGAAAAAAAAAAAAAGAAAAGAAAATGGGTTGAGTCCTAATTAGAGGAAGTGTGTTTGTCTTGCCTTTCATCATGTTCAAATACACGCCACAAACATCCTGCACCCCACTGGTTCTCCTATTGGCAGCCGCGTTGCCATTATCTTTAATTTTTTAAATTGTCGTCAGGATGTCAGTCACTGATCTAATCAGCGCTGAAAGAACTCGGCCTTACTGCATGTTATGTTTGACTTTTTAAGAATCAATCAAATGTTTGAACTTCTCATTTCCTCTGTAGTTTGCTTTGGATTATTAATGTCTTAATTTTCCACTTTCGCTTATCGAGGGTCTTGAACTACATTTTAGCTTTAATTTGGTTTTATGAAAAAAAAAAAAGTTCATTTCGAACCTTAGATTTCATTCTGCCTCGTTTATGACGGAGCCATTTTATTTTTTAACCCTCCTAAATGTAAAGGTTTATGCTGCAGATGTGCACAGCTGTTACAACTGATGCTTTTAGGAAAGATATATGTGATTTTTACAGTAAGTGAAGGGAAACACAAACCATTAATGGTTACTCATTGATATTTGAAACAATTTAAATAAGTGACAGGGGGAAAATGATATTCGGTTAAAGGTTCTGTTTGGTTTGGATTAGTTTCCCAGCCATAGTTTAAATTTGTCTTAATCTTGATAATATAAACAGATTGAAGTGAAAACTGATCACTGTTTGAAATCATCAGCTACTGATAAGTTCAGATGCTAAACTCTTGAATTAAATGGAGGAATACATCATTCATCCCTAAAAAAAGGAAAGGTTTTGGCTGCAGTTTAAAATACAGTATACCCTTATTATTCGCGTGGGTTAACCCCCCCCCCCCCCCCCCCCCCCCGCCAATCCCAAGAATTGACTAATTATTGATACAGTTTTAAAAGGCCTATGTATAATATTATAGATGCTAAAATATGCTTCCCAAACACAGTCTAAAGACTGTACAGCACTGTACATAATTTACATAATAAAAATAATATAATAATGATAATAAAATCGGTAATGCTTGTTTAGGTTTTTGTCCGGCCCTCCCAAGGTAAATAAAGGTAATTAAAGAAATTATGTACTGCATCATCTCTCTCTTTTCTAATTTTTTTATTTTATGTTAACTGACATTTTTATTTTTTAAATTATTTACCTGTTAGGGTGAATGTGAGCGGTTTTCTGCTAAAAAAAAAAAAAAAAAATGGCCCGAAGAAATTCACCAAATTGCCGGGGGCTACCACCAATTTAAATACGGAGAGCAAAACCCGCGGGTATCCGGTGAACTGCCAATGGGCAGTGTGTGTGCGTGTGTGTGTGTGTGCGTGCGTGTGTGTGTGTGTGGGGGGGTAATCTCTGCAGATCACAGTGAATGCATTGATTCCTCTGTAGCCTGCAAGAAACTGAGCAGTTGACATAAAATACATTCAGATTTATTCAGCTGCCAGAGTAACCCAGGTGGTGGTGATGGATAGATACTCAGTCAACGGGATGCAGAGATCCTAAAGTGACGTGTCCAGGGTGGAATCATTTATCATCAACCAGCACTAAAATCCCTCCTGTTTTACTCTTGCTACTCTTTTTTTTTTTTTTTTTTTTTTTTTTGTTTCCTCTGAAAGAGAATTGGAGAACTGGAGTCCAGAAAGTGTTCTTGCACTCGTCTTAATTCCTCCTCGCTGTCCTTATACCTCTCCAGGCTCGTCCATTTCATTTGCCAAATCTCACATTTCCCATGGTGTTCAGAGGAAGAAAGTTTCTCCTGGCTGCCTGTTTTCAACTCCTGCCCTACATTCTCCATTTTAATGGGACTTGTGAAAGCTCAATGGGCTCCTTTTCAACATGCACAAAGCTCTTCTGTTGGATTGGTTACCGTTTATAGATGTTGGAAAGTGATAAAAGTTCTTGTAGACCTCCTTTGAACAGCACAGCATCCCAACCAGCATGGACACGTCTCCCAACAACATTGTTTTAACGTCTCCACAAGCATGACTCGAACCCTTTTCAATCGCTTCTGCATTAAAAGCAGTTCTGTTTAGTTACTTTACACTTGAAGTTAACTCCACCCTGCACATCTGTCGACCACAGCTGATTAACCCACATGATTGTGGAGCTCCTCTAGGGGTGATCCAAGATGACGTATGTGTACTTAGCTTCTTCTCTTTTGTCCCAGTGGGAAATGACACACCTGCTAAAGTAAAAATATCCTGCAGCTGGTGATAACAAACTCAGGAAGTAGGAATCACCATCAACGGGTCAACTGGCAGCAGACGGGCAGCTGTTACAGGGTGCAGCACCAGTACTGCGGCGCCCCCAGAGATCATTTCCAAAGAAATTACCTTCCGACTTTGAGAAGGTCATGTGTGGTGCTGCTCCCAGCGTGAGCAGACTGACTCGTTCACAGTTGGGGTGTCTGTATATTCTGCTGGCATTTAGAAAAGGTTTGGTGTCATTTGTTGTTTTTAACTATAAGAAAACATTAAAGTTGTTACGCACGAATGCGTGCACACATCTGGTGTCAAGGGCAAGACGACCCTTTCTGCTCCGTTTGTTGCTCTTTGATGGTAATTATACGTCCAACCTGGTCCATTTTATGAAGTGTCATTTTTCTTAAGGCTCTTTAGTTCATTTCAAACAGCTGGAGTGATTTAAAACAGATCTTTGTTAACTCGTTAAGAGTCCTCATTAATCCTGGCTTTAGTTGTTTAGACTAAACCAGTCAGGTCTGACATTGGTACCATCGCACTGGTTTTAAGAGAAGCTATGGTGTTGGTGTTCAACGATCCAGTGACTTGAAACTTAGACACTTAATGCCTTGAGGGCACATGTGGCGGCTAAAACCAGCATGTTCTGTCATGACACGACATCTTGGTTATGTTTATGTGGCTGTTGCTGACATTGAAGTCTTGCACAATTAAAACATCAAAATGTTTGTCATGCTAGCTGCTCCTTCTCTGCAGATGTTTCTTTATCAGATGCACTGGTGGTCCCCTCTCCCCTCCATCTCGGCTCTCCAGCTGTGCTCTCCAGTGACCAGTGAGCCTGTTGTGTGGGTTCACAGAGCATTTCAAAGATGGTCCCGCTCCTCTGCTCTGTGATCGAACCATCGGCAGCAAGTCTCTCGTGACTCTTGGGCGCTCGATGCCTTATTGAGTTTGCGAGATCTGGACATGGTCCTCCAGGCTGCTCAGCACAGTAGCGGGTTTCCCGTAATGGAGTGACAAACTGCGTAACACAGCCTGTCCAGCTGGTTGGTGGTTGAAAACTTTATTTTTTTCTCCCCCTCCCTCTTTACTTTGCTTGTCACCGTCGTCCTGAGAGCAGACCTGAACAGCGCTGCTAAACGGCTAACTGGCCTGTCCAACCACATCTGTAACAAACAGGCCACCCTTGCTCCCCTCTTGTACCTTTCCACATTGCCAAGCACTCACTGTTTTCCGTCTTGCGCAAGGTGAACCGGTGCCATAACGGTGGAGTTGAACGTTATTCCACCCTGCTTCTGCGTGTCCACGCAGCACGGCAGGACGAATAAAGGCGCTACAGAGGTGGGACGCGCTGGCTGTGTGAATGCCATCTGTGCCAGCCTTTTAAAAAGCTTTGCGCTCTTGATCCACGCTCCACTCCAGCTGACGCCTCAGCTTTAGTTTGGAGAAGAAATTACTGTCTTTGAACCCATGTGATGACCTGTTGGTGAGCGCATTCAAGATGCAGCGTTGCATGTAAGCATGTAAGCCCAGTAGAAGCAGAGCGGCGGTCAAGTCAACATTTTGGATTCAGTGGTCCTTTTGTAGAAATGAATAGCTTGGCTTTATTGAGCATTTTTCATGAACAAATGCAGCACCAAAGTGCTTTACAGAGCAAAAGCCAAACTTAATGCAGGTATTGACAAAAAAGAAGAAAAATCTCAAGGTTAACACTTAAATTATCAAGAAAAAGCAGGAAAACAACAAAGCAATAACGGTTGAGGGTTAAATGTGCAAAAAAAAAACAAGTGCATAAGAGTACCACATAAAAAGTTGAGTCAAATATAAGCTCTTAAAAATGTGGCGGGTCATTTAGCTTTATCTTAAAAGCAGTCAAGATGCTGAGAACTCGAAGCTTTACATTTCATTTACGTGAAAACTTTGAGAACCGCACAAGGAAGCCGGGACTGAGAGAGCCAAGAGACCTGTAATGAACAGTGTAATTTAAGATGAGACCGTGGCAGTCAGGGCTTTGAATGCCATGAGGATTTTAAAGTCCTAATTGCAGGAAAATGAATGGAGAGTCGTCTGAAACAAAAATGCTTCTTGGTGGTCAGTGTTCTGGCCGAGGCGTTTTTAGATCCAGAGAATTATTTTTGAGGGACCTGTTTGGACAACATTTGAATCCACAAAAGTCTGTTTTTCAGTTGCCTAACTGGGTTAACCACTAGGGGTGAGTATTGGCAAGCACCTCGCAATACGATTGGGTCACGATATGATATTATCGCGATATATTGCGATATTCTACCCAGTTAATATCAAAATTAAAAGTAGAGATTAAAAATCAAGTTGCTGTATATGTTCATCAGATGATATTGATCATTCAGAGGACAAATTCAAAACTATTTGCTTCAAAACAACCTATTTATTGTTTATTATTAGTGTTTTTGCACATTTAATAAATAAAATAAATAAAATAAAATGTTCCTAAAAAAAGCGATATTAGGAGCTGAAAAATCGATATTATATTGGGCGGCCAAAAATTGCGATATATTGCCAAATCGATTTTTTTTTTCACACCCCTTTTAATCACAGTAGGATTTCTTTAAGCTTTCCGTCTAAACTGTGGCAGGAAGTTTACTATCGACGGGCTCATGGGTGATCTCTTCCTTGCAGAGGATTGGCATCATAACTTTGCATCACCTGCGTCTTTTTAGACTTTGAAGCGCTGAACACGGCACACGCTGTACTCGACTTTATTGGATAACTAGACGCTTAATGGGTGATTGTGGGTAATCCAATCAAACATGTTTTAATGCAATGCTCTTCTGCTGCCAGGTTCTGCTCTGCTGTGTCTGCTGGCTTTGTTCACTGCTACTCAGTTCCCTTAACAACTACATCACGGTCAAATTATCTGCAAGGCCACCTCCAGAAAGGAAAAGGCATTTGTATGAAGCGCAGTTGCATTTTAAATGGATTATTACTACAACAGGTATTTACTGCAATTAAAGATTTTATTCATATGACAGCACTAGTTGATACAGAACAGCACAGTGGCATAGCTGAAGATAATTTCTGCTTTTTAAAGGCTTTATTAACATGACTGTTAACTTCCCTCTTACTGTCACCTTTCCATCTGTATGTTTGTAACTGAATCAGAACGCCAGTACGAGTGTCATTGTCGTTTGAAGACCACACAACCTGTTGAAAATGAGATATTCATTCATTAAATCCCATAATTCTTTAAAGTAGTTCCCAGTATTTACATCCAACGTAGCAGACTTTTGAACCGCGGCCAGTTCTTAATCTTCTACAACCCCTATGTAACAGGAACATGGGTGATTTCCCACGTGAGCTTTTAGAGCATTATAGCCGAGCTGAATGATTCATGTGGGTAAATCTAATTTGTTCCTAAAGGGCATAGTTATCCCTTTAACGTATAATGCCACATACGGGCGCACTGGTTCCCATGTGCCTCAGAACCTTCGTGGATTAATGGATGCATCCTGGGAGGAGGAGAGAAAACAGCCAGACGTTCCCATTTGGGATCATAAGCTGGAAAAAGAAATCTCCACATTGAAAGTCTAGTCAGATCTGGCGCCGGCAGAGTAATTTGTAGTTGTCTGCTGTTGCACCTGCCATGCGCACGGCGGTCTGCAAAGTATTCAGCCTGGGTAGATTTACATTTGCATAACTGAGCTGTGGATTTGAATACCAACGTGGACCCCCCCTCCCCCAAGTTCACATACAGACTGTGCTTTTCCAGCTCATCCCCACGTTTCCGCCATATCTTCTTACCTCATATCTTGTTTTTCAGCCGTCTCTGAGAGCCACCGTCCTCCACACCTTCTGCTTTCACTAACAGTTTATGTATGAAGTTGGCCTCGATACGCAGGTGTGTGGAAGTCTTGGCGTGCAGCATGTGCGCGTCTACAGGTGTGTTGCTGCGTGTAATGAAATGCACCTGTTCATTTAGCTTGTTTTTCCTGCTTATCTCTTCCCTCCTCTTTCTCTTATCTTGTATATATAATTCCTGTTGTTCTCTATCTCCCTCCCATCTTACCCCGCTTCCGTTTCATTTTCCTTCTAAGCTCATTTTCTTTGTAGTTATGCACTTTATCTCTGTCATTTCTCATCTTTCCTCCGTGCACCCTGTTCTTTCTCCCCCTCTGCTGTAAGTTCATTTGTTCCTGCAGCTTCATTTATTTTCCGTGTTATTGTTCACTCCTTCCTCCCACTGCGTCCTGACTATTTTTTACCTCCTTATTTCCTTACTAATTTCTGCTCCTCACGTCCTCTCACCTTTAGTCCTCACCTCTCGTTGCTAATTTGTTTTTTTTTTGCAGATATTCTCTCACCATCTCCGGTTCTTTTCCTTTCCACCTCACTTGTTTTTTTGCTTTATTTCTCCTCTCCTTTTTCATTTATTTGAACACCTTCAATAAAGTCAACTATTTGCTTTTTTTTTCATTTGTGTCATTGTCATTAATTTCATTGCGTATATGGAAATCTTGATCCGTTCCGAGTCCTTCATCACTTTGCTCCATCCTCCCTCTTCCTCCTGAACTTGTTTTTCTAAATTGAATTCCTCCCCTCTCCCTCCTTTATTTCTGTGTACACCTGATCCCCCGTTTCCTTTTTCCTTCCCCTTTAAACCAAGTATTGGCCTATTTGTCATTGTTGTTCTGTCTGCTACCGTCATTCGCTTCCCGTCTAGGTCTTGAAGACTCTCAGTGCTTTTTTTCCTTTTTTTCTGACTATATTACCATGTTTTACATCCATGAGTTTCCATGTTTCCACCTTGACAGTTTTCAATCTTGTGCATTTGGAAGGGCGTGACTCTTTACAGCATTTATTTTTTATTTTGTGAACATTTGTGCATGTCTTGATTTGAGAACAATTCCCAGTTGAGTCATTGCTCCATTAGCTGTTTTCTCTCCCAGTAGGTGTTGAGGCTTCTCCCAGTCCCTGAATTCTCCACAGGAGCAGCGCCTCATAATCGATTCCTTTTCTGCATCAACGTCTTCGTCTGAAGACGATGCCTCCAGAAGTAAAAAAAAAAAAAAAAAAAAAAAAAAAGGGGGGGGGGGGGGTTGCTTCAAATTGTTATTCAACATTTTATGGCATAGCTTTTTAATGATTTTTTTTTTTTTTTTTTACTGGAAGAAAATAATGCAGAGTCGAGTGGAATGAAGTCTAAGAGAAACTTTGTAACAAAGTGTTTCTGCATCGCTGTGTTGCAAAGACTTAAATGATTAATTTAGAAAATGGGAATTGGAAGTTGAGTGCGTAACGTCGTGCAAAAACATGAGAACTTGCAGCACACTGAAGGAGTTGTATGAAATGAGCATCGGCAGTGCACTGAACGAGTGGATGCTCGTAGCATTTCCTCCTAATTAGGGATGCACATTTTTGATTTTTTTTATGACTGTTAACCGACGCCCTTTAACGATTAATAACCGTTAACCGATAAGCCTGGAGGGTTGGCTGCCGCGATGTTGCGTGCGTTGTCGTGGACTCATGCGGACACTTCCCCGTGTATACTCAATGTGTCGCCGTCAGCTTGTCGCAGAGATGCCGCCGTCACTTTTGATTTATACTAGCGCGGTCTCCGCTATGTTATTCCACGCCACAACGCAAGAGCGACAGTCACGAACTAGCTAAACTTACTAAACTTATCTCTTGCGTTTTTCCACTTCCTCACCGTCTCGGCCGTATCCAGACCCACATTCATCGCTAATCTCCCTCCATGAATTACTAGAATATGTGCTGTCTTTGTAGTGTGGAGAACGAGAATCGTACAGATGTGGGTACTTCCTCATTTTTTTGATGACGCGCTCTTTTCTACGTGGATGTAGAATTGACCAATCAGAGGCCTGTTGCACCTGTCGACACGCCCCCATGAGTTGATTGAATTACGTAGCTTAAAAACAAAATTAATCGTTAGCATTAATTGGTTTGAGTTACTGTTATTGGTTAATGGTTAACCATGTGCATCCCTACTCCTAATGCTTAATTAAAAGGTGTGAAACCTAATGTTTTCACATCAGCGGTGAACAAAACTTCAACAGATTTTATTAGATTTAGAGGTTATGTTATTCAAATGTTTAAAAATAATTTAAAAAGCCCTGTCAAATCTACAGATGTGGTACTTTGTTCAAATCAACTAACCCAGCTGACTTGTTTCAAGTAATTTCCCATGAGGCCCGTTTTTATATCCTGACCTTTGTTCACCAGAGGTGAACGGAGAGAAGTTGACCCAATCAAAGCATCAACCTGACCTCATTTTCTTGGGCAAAGTCACAACTTTTAATTGGCATAAGTGAAAACAACAGCGAGTTTCCTCTCGGAGCGTGGCTACCGAGTCGGACTGGCAGACGTGTGAGACTCTGCATGCTAATGGCGAGGCAGGGCGGCGAACGAAGGTCCTCTGGATTATTTTCCACTTAGCCGTCGTCAGAGTCCCCGGTGTCCTCCACTGGTCCTGCATTAGTATGGCGAGTGGCTCGGCGTGCCGGCGCGTCTCAAACGTTGACACCAGCCAGGGCATTGTAATGCAGAGCGAGTATCCGTCTGTTTACAGGGGTGTACATCAGCAGGGTGGTCGTCTTCCTGGATAAAGAGGAGACGACTGAAAAGGAGACTTGTGAATTAATGACGATGGATTAATTGAGCGTGTTTGAGAATTCTAATCCAATTAGAGCTGTGGCTCAAATAGGCCACTGATTCCCCAGAGCTCCTGATGATATTATTGTATTATTAATGGCTAGATTGCTGCATAAACTGTATATACCATTGTATATGCTGCTAATCAGTGGAGCCGTGTCGCTCCGATGGCACCGAAGCAGTCGGCGTCTTTGTCTGCAATTCTGCCAGTGTTTTCTGTTCAGTTCAAATGACAGAATATTTTCACCCTCGGACGTCCTGACAACCATTCAGCTTCCCTCTCTTCTCCTTCTGCTCCTTCTTAACTTGCTTTTTTTTTTTTTTTTCACAATATGTTTATTGTGTTTTTTTTTTTTTATACATTAACATAAACACAACAATAAAACAAAAACAAAAACAGCAATGCTCAGTGTAACGTTGGTCTAGACAGTACATATTTGCATTATACCATCACTTAGCCAGTACAGTGAAAGGAAACCCCTTCTTTATAGAAAAACAAATAATAATAAAAATAATAAGAAAGTCAGGCCATAGATACATTAATCTACATTAGCTAGTCAAGGATAACACTTGAGAGCTTTGAAGCCACTGTAGAGTTAGAGAAGTGAAGATACGGAGTCCAAATATCCTTAAACTGTCCTTCTCTTAACTTGCTTTTTGATAAATCTGTCCTCCGGGCTGTTCATGCTCACCCCTCATTTTCATGCTACCTTTCATTCCTGCTTTTCATCTCCTTGTCACTCATCTTCTTCTGCTCTCCTCCTGACCCTCACACTTCCTCAAAGCAAACATGTTATCCTTATTTTTCTTTCCTTTCTTCTCTTAAGTTGACACAGGTCCTTCAGGTCTGAAGGTCCTGACATATTTGTCAGCTTCAGCTCAATGACGGTGCATAACCAGATGTTTTCACATCCAGCAGTTGGTTTAAAGGGTTCAAACTGGCATCACTCCACTCTCCAATTCTTTAGTTTGCCTTTTTTTCTGCTCTCTTCTTTCTTCACAGGTACAGAAACTGTATTTTAATATCCCTTGACCATCAATCTGCTCATTACCCTCCACCAAGGAGGTTATGTTTTCGGTGGTGTTTATCTGTCTGTGTTCAAGATAACTCAAAAGGTTATGGATGGATTTTGGTGAAATTTTCAGGAGTTGTCAGAAATGTGAAAAGGAAGAACTGATTTCATTTTGGGTGTGATCCAGAAGAAATCCTGGATTCTGGATCACTTTGAAATTTTTGATAACATTGCGGTCAATGGGGCCGAAACTTTTGTTTCTAAATATCTCCGTTAATTATTGCCCAAAACTCATGAAATTTGACTCAGGGATTGACAATGGGAATATCTATCATATTTCAAAGGCTGATCCGGATCTGATCCACAACACGGATTTTATCGCAATCTATAAATCGCTATATGGGAGAATTGTTGGCGGAGGTCAGCGCTCTGAGTGCTTTTCTAGTTTTTTCTGTTCTCATTCTTCAAAGTCAACTTCATCCATTTAGCTTTCCCTCTTTTTGTCTTTTGACATGCAGTGTGTCTAAAATATTTTGGTGCACAGTCGTATATTGGCGAGCAGTCAGGTTGTGTGTTTTTTTTTCTCCATGTGCATTCACTGGACCGCATCTGTTGCGGTGTGTTCGTTAGCTGTGTGTGTGTACAGGTTTCGTGGTGCATCTGCATCTCTGTACGAATTTGTATCCTTGTCTGTGTGTGTGTGTGTGTGTGTGTGTTTTGAAGGGGGTGTTTTTTATCAGCTCTCACAGATGGCCCCAACCTCACATCCATCGTTCCAGTGAAATGAAGAGTGAATGCAGGGAAGAAAGGAATGGACACAGAGAAATGGAGAGAGTGAAGGATGATGACGCACAGAGAAAGTGAAGGGAAGGGGGGGTGGGGGTGTTTAGAAACGAGGAGAGAGGAAAGACAAGATGGAGATGAAATGGAGAGATTTAGAGGACTGGTGAAGAGGGGGAGACGCCACCAGAACCAGATGCACACACAAGACACAGAAGCTTTAAAACATGAATTCAAACCTAGTTGTTGACATTGCTCCAATAAGCATATCATACTTGGCAGTTTTAGGTGACATTCAGCTTGTTCCTCTCTGCAAGGGAGGTTTTTCTTCCACAGACAGCTACAGGTACACGAGTGCAATTTTGCGATGGTTTGACTCGCATTAAACAGAGGCTCTTCAAATCAGGAGATGGAACGTTTGACACATCCATGCAGTTGGAAAAAAAAACAAACGGAGAAGAAGCCATGAACACGGGAAAGGAACCCGCAGGGAGAGATGAGGTGAAGGAAGCAAATTTGTGCTTGGTCAAAGGGGCCAGAGAGCAGTAAATAAGGGCCAAATGTGAAAGCAGTGGTTAAACAACCAGGCAGGGGAAGTTAATGGACTCTTAGGTGGTAGGGCAAGGAAGGGAAAAAACTTGGAGACAGGAGGAAGGACTGAGGAAGATGCACTGAGAGGAAGGTGGAGAGACAGATGACCCCCAATAAAATAACATAAATGTCCCTTAATGGAGATGCATTTTATTCTTGATTCTTCCATTCACATCGATGCCGAATGTAAAGGGCAAAATAAGCTGGTACGTTTCAGCTGAACTGATTGATGCAAAAGTTACTCAGTCACTGCCACTGATGACATTCAAGTTTAACAGTTTGCTTGTGAAAAACATTTGTAGTGCTCTTCTGTTTGAGTAGGTTTGTGAGTAGTTTAAGGATGAACCACTAGACTAAACTGAGGCGATCGGCCATCTAAATGGGATAGAAGTTGTTTTTACCCAACCAGCTAAACGGAGATGAAAACAATTACCAAACATATGATACTATCAGTCTGTTTAGAAAGCTAAAAAAAAAGAGCAGTTCTCTGAGAGACTCAAACTGAAGCCACCTGCTTAGATGGTGAGACCAGACGTTCACCCTTTAGATGTTACTCACCTTCCTGGATGAGGCGAACCATCTTTGGTGGTGAGTCTCATGATCGATCCATCGTATCTGTCCTATCAAATAATGAGAAGAGACAAAGACCCGGTTCAAATATTTAAACCCAATCTATTCAATTAATTTTCTCGGTTTCGGTGATCTATAGATGTTGTCGATGGGCAGCTAAATCACATGTAACGACCGTTTTGTAGCACTGGAGAATAAGATTTGATTCAAGGCTGTGAATCGTCTGTTTTAGTAGTTAAAACACATTCTTCTCAGCTTTTCTGGGATAAAGTCAATTAGATTAAAATTAGCGAACATTAGCAACTGAGAGAGAATCGGAGTTTGACTCGTTCATCCCGCCTACACGCCTGTACGTGAAACCAGCTGCATTAATTAGATGTGTAATATGATTCACAGCGGAGCTGCACATTTTGTTCACTTCATAGTGCGCTGCGTTGATGAGCTCAGTGATCCTGTTAGACACGTGTGTGATCCGGGAGCCCTTTTCTGGCTTTGTTCGCCGTTAAATCCCTCCAACACACGTAGACCTGTCTCACTCCTCCAGACTCGAGCAAAAGCATTGATCAAGCTTTAATAAATATCAGAGCAATAATGAATTTTCGTATTTTCTGTCGTTCGGTTGACTGAAAAAAGTGGCTTGAACCAGAGAGCCCAATAACAAATCAACATGAATATCTTGAATAGATAAGTTGGGGTTTTGGCTATAGCTGCACGGCAACATTTGTTTTCCTTCTCCACATTACCCCCTTCAGCTCCCGTTCACATTCTTTCCTCTTCTTTGTCTGTATAAATGTACTCGCCCCGGGCTCACAGGTTTCCAACTTCCCATTTGTCATTGCAAATGTGTTTTCACTTCACTGCTTCACTGGTGTGCCATGAAAAAGGCATTGCTTTTGTTGTTTCTCTTGCTTAAATCTGTGAGAATTCAGCGCTTTAGGTCAAAGTACGAACAGGCGACTAGATTTGGCATGTGAGCGCTAGACGTGTGATTAATGACACGGTGTTGATTGATGGGCACTGATCTGCCTGGAAACCCTTTTCCCCGAATGTGACGGTGCACAACAACTAGATGGTTATGACAAAACGTTTTTTGTGATTGTGCGGTTGTAATATCACACATACAAGCACTGAAGCGGTGGAAGTTTGAGTCCACATGTTTGAGGTGTGGAGTTTCAAATGGATGTCATATTTTCAACAAAATAAGTCAGTAATCGGTTGGCCTTCGCAAAAAAACATCTCGGAAACTTTACCTTGAATCAATTTTAAACTAAGGGAATAAAAAAGGTGGCTGTTTATTTTACTGAGTGCTAGAACCAAGCATTTTGGGATGATTCTTCAGAGCGCTGTTAGCCCGGCTCCGATTTATCAAACCGAGAGGCTGCGACTGCACTGGTGTGAAGCCAGAATATATTTATAGACGTCTTTGCAAAGTACCTGTGGTGGTTTACTTGAGGATCCAGCCGAAAGCTCCAAGTAGATGAGGCTGTCCTCCAACATGAAAATACCACAAATTGGCCTTCAAGCAGAAATTAAGACCCCGAGTCCATATTTCAGAAAAATTTAACTTCCTGCTGACTAGAGCTGAGCGATTTTATGGATACTGCGATATATATCGATATTTTATCGAGTTTTCAGCCGCGGGTATTGATATTCTAAGCTTCTTTCAAAACCCCCGTGTCCCACCTTTAAAAGCTTGCAAGCAACAGTTTGCACTGTTTAGATAAATTAAACTATTTTTCCTCAACAAATCTTTTATTCATTTTGTCCAGCATTTACAAGGCAAGCTGCCTGTCAGCCATATAATGTGTAATTGATGCTTTCAGTTCAATAAATTCAAACAGTCATTGGAACACTCACAAGATGTCACCAAAATCACTTTGTCCCTTTAAAATCTTTCAGAAAATGATGTAAATGTATCGTAGGATGAATATTGATATATATCGTATCGTGAGCCGAATATCGTGTATCGTATTGTCAGATTAGTGTATCGCTACAGCCCTACTGCTGACGTGTGCAAATGTCATGTTGACACATCACCGAGGTAAGAGATTTGGCCACCTCAAATGTTGGCATTGTAAGAGAATTATGACAACAAAAATGATCAGTTAAACACAATCCAGTTAAAGTCCCACATGTCTCACAGTTCAGTCCAAATTATTGTAATTCATGCATATTAAAATTCGTTCCAATTCATTCCAGTTGAGTTGGAAGTTGATGTGATTCCAACACAGAAGAAACAGGAGCCTGGATGACTGGGGTTAAAGATCCTGCAGAGCCACTCAGGGAGGGTAGTCGTCAGCCTTTATTGGTTGGGGGTCTGAGATGACAGGAATAAAAGGCGATAATAATGACGTATACGTACAAGAAGCCACGCGTGACTGTGTGACTAAGTGTTCCTGAAAGGAAAACTATCTGAGCCATCTGATTTGAAACAGGGTTAAGTGGGCATTTGGGAAGTTATTAACTTGATGTAAAATTGGAAGGTGTTCATAGATTTTATCCACATTTTAATCTGGCTAGCCCTTTCCACGTTTTCCCATTTATAATTACAGCTCAAGTGCTTTAATCATATTGGAGCTGGAGAGCAACATCCTAATGGCTTCACTCCTGATTGGCAAAAAACGATTCACAAAGACATCTGCAGAGACGCTGCAGTAGATGTGTTCATCGCCAATGGTTTGGTTCAGTAAAAATGTCCATGGACCAAGTCGGTCGCAGTGCATTGATGTTGGGTCGTAGTGACAGCAGCTTATGTCTGTGCAGCACAGCTTTATGGCCAATGTGCAATAAAAGCTTGGCTGAATGGTGACATGTGAGCATAATGTGACTGAAGCTGCCGGCGATGAAGTCACTAAACTGACAGTATCCTAACGTTTAACACATGACGGATTATCGACTGCCGAGGCACGAAATGTCACATGAAGCCGGGTGCTGTCCTTCAGTAGCCACTTCTGCGCAGCTTCGAGAAATTTAGAGTGCGTTTCAGCAGAGATGATGTCCTTGTATTTCTGTTTGAGGGCTGTTGATGAGCTGGCGTTGGGGAGTGGGGGGGAGCAGGTGGTGAGCTACAGACGGACTGACTGGAAACACTGTTCAAACTGGTCGGTTGTCAAAGAATCAGGACTAACAAGGAGCCAACGGCTGTCAGCTGATATCAACATCTCAGTTTCTGTTTAGCTATAAATAAATGCCCCCCCAGGTGTCCTGCCTGTATGAAATCCGGATGGCTGTGGTGGTCCCTGGATACCCCATGTTGGGTTGGTCTGCTCTTCCGTATGCAGGTCAATTAAGGCCCTGAATAATTAAGTTCCTACTAAATGAGTAACTGCAAATGGAGCTGCTCTCGGTAAAATGTACTTTTCAGATCAAATCCAGTGACGGTTTGAGTTTTCTTAGGGACTGCCCTCAGAAGACCGCTGAGGTTAGAGCTACTAAACTACTCAGAACCTCGACTTGTTTTTAAATCAGAGGTGTGCACACTGCCATCAGAAATATCCCAGTTTTAATAAGAGTATATTTCCAGCAACTGAAGATAAATTAAAATGGTTGATTCTAGTCGGCATGTTCCACTGATGGTGATACTGATCTGAGGTCAGCCCAGCGCCTGCTGAGGACCTACAGTACAATCTTCGTATCTTGGAAATGCAGCGAACATAAGGGTGACTGAGTTAATTACATTTGTTGTCCCCGGCAGTACCGTCATGTTCTCCTGCTCAGATTTTAGCTTCACAACATGGTTGTTTATGCTCAAGACAGCAGCTTTATGCAGTGCCGTATGTTCACGTTTCTTCAGATGGTCCATTAATGATTTGAGTTGTATATCTGCATTTAACGAAGTGACAGTTTGCTCGCTGTACCGCTCTCCCTCATAACTCTGCCCTCACACTGTTTTTGTGCAGATACTCCCCTTAAAAAAAAAAAAAAAACACTTCAACTTGTACAAATGTCTGGATCTCACGTCTGAGCTCCTGTCGTTGCACCGAGGTGCTCATGAAACTTCTGCTCTTTTAATTTCTGGCTCTCGCTCAACGATTCTGTGAACCGGTTCCATCAGCCAACAGCACCAGATGCAGTCCTGAAGCTGGCACGTCCTTGCGGGTGGAATTATTTTACTTTACAGCCTTCAGTCAGGTTCATAACTGGTTTATTGGGATCAGTAGCTGTTCCCAACATGCATCAGTCAGCTGCTAAAGTAACTGCATGTGGTATCAGGCATCATGATGGAGACATTTAGTGCGTTTACATGGGAAGTTTAATTCCTCTTTAATTCAGAATTAAAATTAAATCCAATTTAAAATGATTAAAAATTACCATGTAAACACCTAATTCCGAATAAAAATGTCCATTACGAATTAAACTTAATTCCGAAGTAAGTGGCGGGTTTATTCTGATTTTAAATACGAATAGAATAATTCCGCGGTCATGTATACACTCATTGCTCTTTAAATTGATTCCGGTCTTTCTGCGCATGTTCGTTCCCTTGCCCGTCTGTCGCGATGACGCTTATATTCCGCGCTGGGCTTGTTTTCATCGACAAAATCATCGACATGATGTTGTCGTGCTGCTGCTTCAAAAATAAAATCAAAACAAATCCAAAAAGGATGATAATAATGTAGTCCTCCATGTTGTTGCTAATCTAGTAAGTTTGTTTTCTTCCGGTAGACATAAATACGTAAAGACGCCCGTCCCCCCCCCATCCAATCAGAACCCTTCCCAACCCCCAGACTTTAAGCGGAATTGGATAAAGCCGATTTTTTTCAAACGTGGCCTTTTTCCATGTGAACTAAATGTCGGATTTAACAATTTCCATGTTAACTCGAAGGAAAATAGTTTATTTCTGAATTATTTAATTCAGAATAATTAATTCCGAATTAAAAAACAATCATGTAACCATGGCCGTTCAGAGTCAAATCTCTACTTTCTTTGTCAGGACCTCTGACCACTTGGTGACTGTGTTTTATTTAGTTGTCTCACTGAGATGTGCCTGAACAGGGTTTCAACAGACTTTAGAGGCATTAAAGACACTAAATATTGGTTTATTTTGAAATTTTCATCAGTAAAGTAAATCAGAAAAGAGAAAAATTAAATGACACAAAGCTATGTATTGTGATTTATTTCTGCTGCACAGGTAAATCCAGGTAAAATGGATTAATTTTCGGCGTTCTGGCTGAGGGCTAATATTGTGACACAATGAGATTTTAACATAATCAGTCACAGACTGTACACCTGACCCGTGGTTATGTTTTCATTCTTATTCAGTCACTTTTGCTGCAAGAGTTTCTTCACTAATAAACGTTGACAGGAGATAATAGAAAACTTATTAAACGGACTGAAATAAATCGCACAGGATTAGATTAGAATGAATAAAGAATGAATGAATTAACATGCATATAACTGGACTTGGGCTGAACTTTCTCTGTAAAGTGTCCTGAGATTACTTTTGATGTGACTTGGCATTATACAGTATAGACTTGGACTGCTGAATTATTCATGAGCCGCTGGATCCAGTTAATGGTTCGGCGTAAGAAGGGAGTAAAGCAAGCGCACCCATGAATGAGGGCGTTGTATCTGCTGAGGAGGAAATATCCACCAGCGGGAGTTTGAGTCCACATCAAAAATCAGAGCATAAACGGAGACGGAAACGGCAGCACAGAGCGTTATTGCACACATGCGGGGGACTTGTTGAGCCTGATGGGAGTAATGCCCCCCCCCAGTAGTGCGTATGACTGATGCAAATGGAGCGTGATTGCCTTTGTGTTGGTATATTTAAGGTTTTTATAAGACATCTGCAGTAGATGGACTGTTGTCATTAATGCTCGTCATGTCCGCTCCTTGGCAGGACGGTGCGTTTCTGAATCCCACTCATAAATCTGGTTTATTGCAGAGAGAGAAGAGGGAAGCTGACCAGAGATCAGAAGGGAGAGGCAGAGCTTTTGGGGAGGTGGGGGGGGGAGAAAATGCTTGATGGATGCTGAGCAGACAGAAGAGTGCTTTCCTCTTCTCTCTCTCTCTCTGTGCAGCGCGGCCATCTGCAAAGAGTGTGATTAATCATCCTGAATCCCCAGACATGAAACCAGTGCTGCGACTCTCCAAGCCTGTATGTTAATATTGCTCTAGTGGATGTGTGTTTTTGTTTTTTATTTTGGGGAGGGGGCACAGTACACGTCTGTTGGACAGTGTCTCTGTGCCCCTGCGCCCATGTCCACGGCCAAAAAGACAAAACACGTGCGTGCATGTTAGCATTTGACTAATTCTGTTTGTTTACTTTTGTGCCGCCGCCAGATACAGACCATCCCCCTGGCAACCACGGCTCGTTGACGATGTTAATTAATGACGTGTCCCGAGCGGTCTTCTGGGCTGGAAGGATAGCGGGGGGGCAGAGGGACGTCTAGGTGGGAAACAGGGATGACGTCGGTGACGGATAACTACAGTATCTCTTAAAACTGTGTGTGTGTGCGCTTATTTTAGGGAATAGTGTTTATTTTGGAGATGTATTTCTCCGAGATAACATGTGCAGCACCTGCTTTTGGCAGCTTAAACATTATTTTTCATGATTTCACTCTATAACTCAAACCAGACTGAAGAAAGATTTCGGTTTTTGTTCATAAACGGTATCGTGGATGCGACGCGCCGATATGCTCCGTTATATTCCTCCGATTTATTTTTCTCAATTGTTTCATCCTGTTCTGTGCCAACCTGACGTCCCACTTTCTAGCCAGAAATCTCCCTGGGAAACCTTTGATTAAATTTTTTTTAATAAAGTAAACAGATGGTCTGTAGTTGTATTTTTTATTTTTTGGACAGTGCTGGGAAGTGGGTGGAGTCGAAGGTTTTACGTAAAAGCGTCGGAGGCGCGCAGAGAAGGAAATGACTACATGAAGGAGGGATGATGGATGCTGAAGCCCAGACTTCTGAGACTTCTTTTTTTTTTTTTTTTTTAAGAAGGAAGAGCAGAAATGGTGTGAAGAAATTGACGTGAAGATGAAGAGGCTTCACTGCAAAGTTGAGCAGAGTGCTGTAAGACAAATTAGGGGATGGAGGAAACCTGTCAGGTAACAGCTAGTTTAAAGCAGAGCAGAAACCTTCAACTAGAGGCTCACACAGCAGAAACACTCGACGACGCGTCTCTGTAACACGTCTTTGTTTCTGCACAAACAACCAAATATCATCGGGGAGTCATCTATATTTGGTTTTTCCCCGAGAGTGGAAGAGAGACGGCTTTTTAATACGGTTGCGGCTTTAGGTCGTCGGAGCTAAACTGCTGCACATAATGTGACATTAAAGAGAGAAAAGAAATAAATGAAACAGAATAAAAAATAAATATTTGAGCAAAATCAGGAACGAAACATTTGTGTTTGTAGCTGTGAAGCCACAGACGGCTTTATAAACATTTCATGAGTGAATACAGAATAAAAAAAAAAAAAAAAACATACAGAAAATGGCAGGTGAGTAGTTTGTTGAAATGTCACAGCGATGCCATTTGGAGCTGGAAACTAAAGACACAAGTATGATGCTCTGCAGCGAAATACATCAAGTCATTGGAGTGTTGGAGAAGACGAGGGAAAGGGCAGCGACAGCCGGAGCGCACTCCATCATCTCAGTTTTATACAGAGGGATGGTGGCTGGACAGAGGAGGGTGAGAGAGCCTGCTAACGCTGATAAAATGGAGGGAAGAGCAGCTGGTGTGTTTGGGGAAGCAGAGGACACCGGTGATCTGGCAGCGATGATGATGATGGTTAATGGTTAATTAAGACATTAACTGCAAACCTTTAGCACTTGATTCCCACTTTGAGAGCCGATTAGAAACTTTGCCGAAGATTGGGTTCTTGGTCATAAGTAAACCTGAGTGGGAGAAAAATACTGACGTTATAAAAGCTGCACTATTGATGCCGTCTTGAAGATGTATGACAGCGGTGCCGAATGCAGGACACTGATTCAGATTTGTGGAAAGAAATGTTGGCGGCGGTTGAATTGATGGGGAGAGGCTGACTGCTTGGCTCCGAGGATACAGTTTAGACCCTGAGAGGGGGGGGGGAGGAGAAAGAAAGTGATGAGGAACGAGCGCTAACAATGTGATGACAGTCACATGGCTTCACTATAAAGCTATCTGCTGCTAGCAGAGCAGAGGGTGACGGGATGCTTCTGGATCTTCCGGGAGGACCTGGATGCCAGAGTGAATGTTGGTCATAACTTCAGGATAATGTTGTCAACGAGTAGCTGTTTTCCTCCCTCAGCACAAAAGAAATGAGGATGAGGCCCAGGATGAGGGGAGGTGAGCTGTGGGCAGACGTTTCACACAACTATAGCCTGTTCGTGCAGGTGTCCCAGATGTGTTTTAGCCCCGGGGTGGCCAGAACACTCGGGTATGTGTCACATGTTGATGTGAAGTTTCTCTACAAGCTACAAACTAGAAAGAGAGGGATTTTGAGAGGATTAACCTTTTGACATCAATCATTTAGAGTTGACATTAAAAAGAGCAGGAGATCCAGTCTGTCCAAAGAATAGAGTATACCTGTCAGGTTTGAGGCAGAATGGAGGACCCAGGCGCAGGAGTTTAAAAAAAAAATAAAGTATTTATTTAACAAAAACAAAACCAAAAGTCCAAGAAAACCAAAATCCACAAAAGTAATCCAAAACAAACCAAAAAAATCCACAAAAGTACTTACAGGACGTGAGACAAAGCAAGACAACGGACCAGCACAGACAGGGGAGATGACAAGACTTAAATCCACAGGGGAACCTAACGAGAGGCAGGTGCAGACAATCAGGATAACAAGAGGGAAGGAAGCAAAGACGAGACAGACCTTCAAAGTAAAACAGGAAACAGGTGTCACAAAAGACAGGGATTGACGCCAACTTAACACAGAACAAAGAAAAACCCAAAAATGGCCGTCATGGTGATTTTGCCCCAGACCATGACAATACCTCCATATGTCTGTTGCAGACATATGGGTCCACAGACAAAAAAGGGGGGGGGGGGTGGGGCTGGCTGGCTCCAGGCCTGGCTCCTTTATGAAGTCTTGCAAAGTGCGCAGTGGCATCTTGATTGATTTGCTTTGATTAGATTCCACCAAGAACTTAAGTGATCTCAGATGGTGGCCATTCAATTATTTCTCCCCAGATTTGTTCCTTGAAGCTGAAATGTTTTGCCACTGCTTTAAGGTTTTTTATTTGAGCAGTCTCCTCAGTTCCTGATGCCGACCAACAAGTTGACCCTTCTGAAAAAGAAAAATACATTTTTCACAAACCCAGGATGATGTGTGACATGGTGGTTTAAAAAAAAAAAAAAACAGCAAAAAAAGCTACACAGTGCATTTGTTGTGGTTGAATAACTTTTTAACTGAGCCAAATGAATCACTGCTCTGCTCTTACCTATTTGCTGAATAAATTCAGGTGTTGACTTCTGGCCAGGGAGCGCAGTGTTGAGAGTTGTCTGCGTCTGCTGTGAGTTAAGTCACCCTGACTGGAAGTCGCCGTAAAAGCTGTTTGCGTGAGTTAAAGCACCTGACTCGGAGGCTGGCAGAGGCTTGCTGCGTTTAGTTCGGGTCCCCGCACAACACGGGTAAAATGTTTTAATGAGTCTCGGTCTCTGGTGCCCTGGAACCGTTTACTCTGTTTTGGCCAGTCAGCTGATACAAAATGGGCTTTAAAAGTTAAAGTTCTGGCTGCGGCTGCAAGATTAGTAAAAAAAAAAAAAACAGAATTTAAAAAGAAAAGTTTCAAAGCAATACCCTTGGTAATGACTATTAATGTCACTGGAGAAGATGGAAGAGGATGGAGAGAGGAATAAATAATCATGGAGGTGGGGGCTTTCAGGACAAACGGTGAAATGAAACTTCATGTTGGAGGAAGCTGAGAGGGTAATGGCAGAGGAGCAGATGCAAATGTAGAAATGGGCAATGCATGTTAAAGTTCTCCTTGAGATACGGGTCATTAATGAAAGCAGGAGAGGAAATGTTAGTTTAGGTGAACTGGATCTGATTTTACAAGAAAGCAAGTCACACAGGAAACTAGCATTATGGAATGGTTCGTTCCAGGGTTTCTAGCTTCCTCCTTGGGAGCTGCAGTCACTTTATTTGCGTAATCAAAAATACTTGTCTGTGCACACACGCTCATGCATAGCAAATGAGAGAAACTGGGTTAAAAAAAAATAGCTTTTCCATAATTGCACTTGTTAATGGATCCAGCTGCAGTTTCGATCAGAGAAATACGAAATGCACGATTAAAGTGAAGGCAAGAGATGAGATTGTGCCTGATGTATTACTGCAGCAGCAGATCAAAGCTGTGGTGAACTGATCAAAGCACTTTTGTCCTCGTTAGAAAACAGACATACATACGCTGATGCAGACAAAGGTGCGTACACAGGCGCGCAAAAACTCCAGGCCTTTACTCAGACACACTTATGCATCACACCATCCATATCCAGTTTCCCATTATCCATCACAGGCTAATTCATTAGTTTCACTGATAAAAATGTAGCTCATTAATTCACTGTTCCGTTGAGAGAGAGTATGTGTGCGCAAGAAAGAGAGATGAGAGCAAAATTAGACACATTGAAAATTAATTTAGCGGTGGATGCTTGTCTGCATATTATAAAGTGCACATTTGTGTGCGTGCATTCTGCTTCAATTGCTCCTCTGCTGTATTTCTACATCTTTAAATATGGCGTATTGAGAGACGTGCTGATGATTTTAACAGATGGAGAGAAATTTTGGACTGTAGTGAACAAAGGAAGATGAAAGTGCATCTGAAATCGGTCCGCATTTCAAACTTGCGGGTTAGTGATGGCTCTCTCTTCCACATGATTAGTCATCGCCGTGTGTGTTTTCAAACACGGAGATCATTTGGGTTTCCATGACTACCTGCAGCGTTTCAACAATGTGGCTTTGAACCGAGTCTCCTGTGTCACTCTGCAGTTAAGTTTGTGTGCGGGTTTTTGTTTATAGACCACCAAACACTCAGTTTGAGGCTGAGGAGCAGAATATGATGTATCTCAGAGTGGCCATCTTCATACTCCACGAGTTGCTGAAGTGATTGCTGCTTGGTCTTACGTCTAATTTAATGTTGAGTACAATGTCTCAGCCAATGGGATGCCATGAATCCACCTGCCTGGCTAAGATTTTGAATCTGATGACTTGGAGTGAAAATACATAAAGCAGCACACTCACCAGCTCTTAAATGGATCTGATAAACACTTGTAAGAAACAAGCAAACACATTCTCCTCCAATTATTGGTGAATTTTTTTGCCAGAAGGAAGATTACTGATGGATACTGAGACGGGGAAAAAAACGTATTGTTAAATACAGATCAAGAGGAGTGAAGCAGAGTTCGACCTGAGGAAGTTATGAGGATTCAGAAAGGGCAGGTTGGAGGTAAAAACGAGGCAAAAGGCAAACGCATGGCATGAGTGGGAGACGTGAAGATGGAAGTTATGAAGGAGGATTAAGTGGGATAAAGCTGAGCCTTTAATGGGCACGATGAAAGGTAACATGTCAGACAGAGAAGATGTGATTGGGATTATCAACATTTATTACTTTTACAGTTTGTTCTAAGCTTCATCTATCATCAAACTATCAGAGTCTCAGTAAAACACACTTAGATTTCTCATGTTTTGTATTGAACACACTAATTATTCACTGACCAAGCTGGAAAAAGTGTGCGACCTTCTGTTCAATGCAAACTGACTTCAAAAGTTGGAGTCAGATACATGAACTCTGACCCTCTGACCATCTCAGTGTTGCTGCCCACATCTGTTTATGTCAGGGTTAATCAATTAAAATTCCAATGGGTCCAGTCACTAAAATTTCTTCTGTCACAAGGTCCAAACCACATATCTCTTACATCCCATACCATAGCATATATACCCTGTCCATGTTAATCGAATACACATCATATATTTTCATGTCATTTCAACATTTTTTTTTTGGTGTTCACATTGAGACACATGCAGCTAACAGTGAAATTGAGCCCTGCATTACAACTAATAAAAAATATTTCTTCATTATGAAATCTATAGTGCTTCTGTCTGAAATGGTGGAAACAAAGGTGTTGTGCATTTTGTCTTCATATTTTCATCTTTCTCTCCAACGATGGTGTCAAATTCAAACAGCTAAAGAGGTATTGAAGGCCAATTTTTTATGAACTTATTTACCTCATAAGAATAATGAAGTTATTTACCGTGTAACACTGTCGTACTGGGCCCGAAGGTCATTGATTTTCGGCGCTCTCACGTCAGACTTTGATGGAAAGGTTTCGTCAAAAAAACTTGCTTGGTCCCGTGGTGGTGCTTGATATTCCCGCTTTTGATTAATGCCACTGTTTCACAGCATATCAGGCATACCGGTCAGAAGGATAAACTCATACTCGTTCGTCCACTTACTTTTGAAATGTCGATCAACTTTTCACACCTTGGAGCATGCCATGTCTTCTTCTCTCTCTCGTTTGTTTCTGTAGTAGACGAATTTCAGTGGCTCTCCTAGCTGTTGGCCGTAAACGGTTGGTGATTGCCGCAAATTACTAGTTTACCTGTGCTCACAGTTTTCCCAGGCTGGGAAAAAAAATTGAGCTATTTATTTTGAGGTATTTATGTGGTACTGATTACTGGTCCAGACAGAACCTTTACTTGGTCCACCATTTGGTGATCCCTGGTTTATGTTGGCATCTCTGTAGTTCATGGACCAACAATGAACCAATCAGAATATAAGTACATGGAATTCTTAGTTCTCCAGCAAATGGATAATTATTTACACATTTTTTGCAATTCAGTATTGCCAGGATATGTACATCCTCCTTCCTCTGTCCCAACTCCGTCCTCCATTCTTTGTTCACCTGGCTGGCCTTCAGCTGGAAGGTTCCCCCCCATAAGCCAGGTCCTGTTCAAGGTTTCTTCCTCTTAAAGTGGAGTTTTTCCTTGCCACTATTTTGCTTTAAGTTTTTTTTTTTTCCCCTCCCACAGATTTTTACTTTCCATTTTTCTTTGAGGATTTAATATTTCTCTGTGGGCCTGCTCTGGGTCTCTGTAAAGAACCTAGAGACAACTTGCATTGTAATAGATGCTATACAAATAAAATTGAATTGAATGGATCAAACTCAGTGTGGAAGTATTGACGGATCCTTCCAGAATGTGCTGGCTGAAGCTGGCAGCTTGTCTCTACAGCTCATCCATTTTTTTTTTTACACTATTTTTGGTGTTTTTGTCAGTTTTTTTTTTTTTTTTTATCGACTACTGATGGATATTCCTGTGGATATTACCGTGGTGAGAATACTTTATTCAAGAAAAGAGCTTCTTTTTATGAAACGGAGCAAATCTGGAGGATATCATCCTGCTCCAGCTGAGATCAAGAGGAGTTTTCATGGTTGCAGTGCTGGTGCAAAGGTGAAGATCAGGAAAGGGAGATACAAGCTCTTTCTGCCCTCAGTCATGATGGGAAATGTCAACTCCCTGACCAACGAGCGATGAACTGGAGATGCTGGTGAAGAGTCAGGAAGTGGACCGTGAGTGCAGCCTTATGTGTTTTACTGAAACCTGGTTGAATCAAAACATCTCAGATTTCCATCATGGATCTACCTGGATTCTCCCTCATACGGTCAGACAGAGATGCTGAAGCTAGTGGCAAGAAGAAAGGAGAAGGACTGTCTTTATTAGTGAACCAGAGATGGTGTAATCCTGCACATTGAACTATCAAGGAGCAGATGTGTTGTCCAGATGTTGAACTATTGGCAGTTGGATTGCGATCAGACTATCTACAAGGAGAATTCAGTCATTTAATATCAATACTTGTTTACATTCCACCCAGTGACACGGCTGAAGCTCAATGAAAATGAAATGAAATGAAAAATACTTTATTTATCCCATAAAGGGAAATTCAACACTGTAGCAAGGGCTCTCTCTTTTTTTTTTCCAACAACAGACAAACGACAGCAATAATAATATTACAGCAATAATAATAATAATATTAATTGATAATAATAATAATAGTAGGTTTTATGTATTGTGTTGTGTGATGATGTTATGTCAATATGACATACTACATGAATGTGTTGCTATGATACAGACCAAACACCCAGATGTACCTGTGATATCAGGTGACTTCAATCATGTCACTGTTTCTTCCCACCTGACTAGATTTACACAGTTTGTTAATTGTACTTTTTAAATATATATTTGTGTCATTGATGAGCTGATGGGATTTTTGAATTAAATACATCTAATCCAATCTAATAAAGGAAGTCCCTTATTGGTGGGTGGAGCCATGCCTTGGTTAGGCAATATTGAGAAGTAAAATGTTTTCCACAGGGATGGGTGTCCTGCACATGTGCTGTTCTGAAAGGGATGAAGAAATTTATCTCCCCCATAAAGTTTAAAGCATTGATTTTTTTTTCTTTGCTCATTAAAAAAAAAATCAAACAAGACAGGTTTCTTGCAACCAAATGTTTTTTTTTTTTCTTTTTCTATTGCTTGTTTTGTGTCTGGTTCTACACTCATCACATTACAAAAACATGTAGTAAATGTGTTCAAAGTTGCACCCGTCTTCCTCGTGCTCATGTCTGGTTTTGTTATTCTAAGCAAAAAAAAAAAAAAATCTTTAACTTGCCCTTATCTTGTTCTACACCAACTCTTTGTCCTCCTGAGCTCATCTTGAATTTTCCTCAACCCTCCTTTTTTCACTCTTCCCCTAAAACCATTTTCAGCCTGAGCTCCCGGTGTTTGTGTTGGGCTACCTTGATTCCCCTCACGTGTTGCTTTTCCTCTTTCAACCTTGTTCTGTCTCTCTGTCTGCCGTGTGTTTTTGATGCCTTTGAGGACCTTCAAGTTATTGGCAGCAACAGCAAGGCTTGAATATAAAACGGCTGAACTCTATAAATGCAAATTGTTAAGAGGAGTGGAAAAGAGGCAATAAAAAGTGATGGGTCAAAGATAAGTAATAAGTAATGCACCTCATTTTGGAAGTAGGTTGTTTGGATAGTAGTGGGGGGGGGTGTTGAATGAGGGCTTTGGAACAAAGCCAGCAAGAGAGAAGTTGGAGTTAAATTGCTGTGTTTTTATAGTCAATTTGGCGATTTGACAAGCAGGAATGAAGGGTGTGAGATTGTCGGGTGCCTTTTAGAGCAACCCTGTCATTGTCTGTGCGTACAAACATGAATGAATGTAGTTCAAGGATGCCTGGGAGGAAACCACACGGTGCATTTCTGATGTTCTATCTCCCGTTTTCAGTCGTGTTTTCTTGCTCACGACACAAAAAAAAGAAACTGCTTGCATGGAGCTTGGGGGGAGGTGTATCGCATTTTGTGTAAAAGAAGTTTAAATTAAAAAAACAAACGGATTGTGATTCTTTAAATGCCTGTATCCACTGTTGGGGTTGGCAGCAAAGCCGAGAATGAATTTTAATGTTTTAAGATTGCTGCGTCAACTGTTTTGTAATGCGTTTCTCCTCTGCCATCGTGTCTTTCTTTCTTTCCTCTCTAATTAACACGCTTGGCCTCTGCTTTCTTCTGTGAAGGACTAAAGTTCTTCAGTCCCCACGGCCTGAAACTGACAAGTTCTTCAACTGGCCAGATGGTGGTTTGAATGTTTTCATGATGCTTTTAGGTCTGATGAGATGAAGCATTGTTATCTTGAAACCATCTATTAAAATTATTGTTTCTTGACGTCGTTTGTCTTTGTTGGTGCCAAATAATTTCATTTGGCATTAAAACCTCTTGGCAGGAAGAGTCCTGAAATTAGGAGCGGCTCCTTTGGCTGCACCAGCTGGGAACGTACTTTTCTGATTATTAATATATTCTAAGATTTTCAGATCCGTTTTCTTCTGTGGTTCTTTCTCAAGAAGATTGTAGTATATTTAACCTTACTGACAGCTAATTCTTATAGTGGGTTAAGTTGAAAAGGCAGTTTGGCTCGAATTTTTTTTTCACCAACCTCCTGACATTTCAGTTTGCAGATAATATTCTGAAGAAATATTTAAAAGCTTTCCCTCTAAATGTGCTGCTCTAGCCGGTGCATGCACATGTTGGAGAGCTGTGGCCTTCTGGACTGCAGTTTTTAAATACAGTAATCCCCCACACTTCGCGGTTAATGGGGGCTGTGCCCCCCATGCGAATGGTGAAAACCACGATGTGGATGTACATGTATATGTACATACAGTACACATGTACGTGCGAACGCAAAATCTACGGAAGGTACACTCACTTTGACGATCTCTCCTCTGTGCGTAGCTGACGAGAGCAACACGTGTTGGCCAATCAGCGTACAGACAACCGGCGCCACAGTAATGCCCATCGTAGCAGCCAATCACAGGATGCGATTTTTGTTTATGGGGCCTCCCGTGTAGGCTCTTGTTGCTTCCTGAGACTCGTTCTTGATGTGACGTGTTTCGCTTCAGCCTCGCGCCCTTCATTTGAATTTTTTTTTGCAAAATGTTTTCTTCTTCCTGGGGGGGGGCGCAGCAGAAAATAATTGAAGCACTGGCTTAGATAAAGGCAGCCTCTCATGCTACCCAACATTCCTTCTGCGGTACTTTTGAGGCTCAAACGATCTCATAGACCCGACCAAAATCTGGACAGCTTATACACTAGATTCATGTTCACTTGTCCCCACTCATCCCACCTCCGAAACCCCATAACACCTTGCAGCAGTTGCCATCACAAGCATCAGGTTTCCAGCGACTGTAATGGCTGCAGGATGTCTAATGCTACATGAGATATGAGACGGACTGCGTGGGCAGGTAGCTCACATTTGTGCTCTTCAGCATTTGTTATATTCACTGCATGTCACTGCTTTCTTTTCTTTTTTTTTGTCTAGATTTTAATTGTTTTGACCTTAAGCAGGTGGGAATTAAGTTATTTTTCTTTTAAACTGTGAGAGAGAGAGAAAGGAGAGAGCAGTCGATTAGATGTAATGTACGTGGAGAAAATTACAGGGGAGCTTAAGAACACTGGAAAGTGGGAGGAACCTGAGAAGCGAGACAAAAATAAGGATTCACATGGAGGAAACGGCAGGTGACGAACTTGGTGAGGCAGTTGGAAGGAAGGTGTGGAGGCAGAATTAACAACTGTTGAGAAAATAAAAGCAGGTTGAGGTAATGACTGGAAATGAGACGCGAGATGAAGAAGATGTGAACGGATGAAGATTGGAGAGTGGGAGACGAGACAGAATGGGAGATAATTGATAGAAAATTCAGAGAGCGAGAAAACTCTGAGAGTCAGGAAGTAGAAGAGATCCTCTGTTGCTCATTTAGGTCATTATACCTCCTTCTGGAGCTCACACACACTGAGAGGATTAATGGAAGCTAATGTAGTCGAGGCTTTTGATGAAAGGCAACAAGGATCTGAAATGAGGGCTGGTGTTTGTGCTGAACTGTGTGGACTACTTGATGTCAGTGGTTAAAGCTGGGCTGTAAATACGGTGTTTATCATGAAGGAGATGCACCTGGAAGCACATTTTTGGCAGGCGTGTGGAAATTTAGTGCTGGTGTTGTGAAGTGCTAAAAAGAAAAGTGCAGAAGAGAGAATAAAACACTCAAAGAAAATAAGTAAAATGTGAATGATGTAAGAAAAGACAAATGAAACCAGGGATGCCCTCGGAGGAAAGGAGGGAGAGGGGACTATTGGTGATTGTTTTGTGAAAAGGGGGGAGGAGGGGGGGGTAATGGGAAATGAAGTTGTGATTGAAAGGAGGAAATTTGAAAAAAACAGAAGGTGGAGTGTTTTGTTGTGGATTCTGGTTACTGGAACAATAGTTTTGGATGACCAGAGATGACTTTGGTCAAGTTTGGGCTTTTTTGCCTGAAGTTTAGTGCGAGAAGCTCCCAGACACAATCAACTACAGACATTTGTTTTCCAGTCAGTGGCAGTGGTGCTGGAGGCATCAGGTTAACTCCCTTCACTGGAAGCCAGTAGTGTCACATGGATGTCCTTTTGATCTAAAGCCATCTAGTGGGAAAGGACAGACGTACAACGTGAAACACTTGGACCGCTCAGGAAAGCTTGCAGTATGTTGCAGAATAGATGCATCTGTACCTGAAGTGCACAGTGAACATAATCCTTCTTGTTGTCAGAATCTTGCTTCTCATTATGTTTAATGACATTTTCGTCTCCATCTCCGGGTTGATTTCACACCCTCACGGACTGAACCAAGCCAGAGAGATCGACGGCGTAGACGGCGCTCCCTGCTGATGAAAGGACTCTAGAAGGTGCTCGTACGCGTGGGTGGCTTCAGTAACGTGCACATTCAGAATATAAATAAGAAAGAGGATCTACTGAGCTCTGTTTTCCATCTGAATCTGATGTTGTACTGTATTTATTAGAGGGAAGTTGACCAAGCATGATGGTTTATTCATTCAGTCATGTTTTGTAGAGATGTTCTATTTTATTTTTAAAGAGAAGTTTTTGAACACACGGTTGATACTGCACAGGTTTTGAAAGCATCCATTTTGTCAATATATATGTTTGTAGTAGTCTTCATGCGCTGTAAGAGCATTCATTTACTTTTTCAGCCTTGAATTTGAGTCATTGTGCCATTCAGGCCATCTGGTATATTAAATGCTATAAATGGATAGGATCATTAGTTTAGAAACTATATCTTTCCCACAGAGAGAGAGGCAAGACTGGTTTATTTCTGCAGCACATTTCATTCACAAAGGCAGCTCAAAGTGCTTTATAAAGACATTAAGATGAAAAGAACATGGAAAGAAAGTAATAAACAGCTTAAGGATGCAAGTAAATCCATAATAAAAACCACAAAAGATGATTTGGGCAAAAAAAAGGAATAAAACAAAACTTGGATAATTAAAAAAAAAAGTCCAGTAATAGGTGCAGCATTAAATAAAATCAAAAGCATGGGAAAGCGTTTTCAGTTTAAATGTCTAGAGTTGGGGTGCAGGACTTCTCTTCCTGCTCTCCAGCGAAGGCGGACGCTTTTCTGTGAGCTCCTGCCCCTCTATCTGATCCTCGCTGCTCTTTGTCCTGTCTGTGTGTTTTTTGGAGCCTCATACGGATAAAATCTGAATATCTAAATCAACCATGGATCTGGTTAGCTGGTCTCTCAATGCAATTGATCAAATTTTTTCTACAAGGAGGGAATCGATAGGTGAGCCTTCATGTCCAGATGGCACAGAGCCAGCGGGGTACGTTCAAGATCCATGGAGGAAGTGGCGCTTGAGCTGCCAGGCTCCTCTGTTCATCGAGGACGCGGAAGATGTCTACATATTTGGATTTATGATCATCGGATTCCTGCCGTTTGGCGTTGGCGGATACCTGATGTATCGGAAAATTAAGCGCACGGATGCTGCTATTCCGGTCCTGATGTCCGTGTGCGTGGAGATGAGTCGTGCTGTGAGTGCCGAGACTGTAAAAAGAGACGAGATGAATCGGAAACTGGACGTGATTCACGGCGTGAACCACCGACAGCTTCAGATGCATGAACTCATGGGGAAAATGGATATCAACTTGGGGTCACTACATGCACTACTTAGGGAGAATGGACATGAATTATTCGGACTTTCGGATGATTTCCCACGAGAGAGAACCAGCAAAGGACTTAAGGCAGGCAAAAAAATTCACTGTCAGTCTGACCGAAAACAATCTCTTATCTGAATCTGGCTCCCCTGAGCGGCCTTGGCCAAGGCCGAACTGAAAAAGAATCTCACCGAGGTCTTATCCGAAGTAGGCTCCCCCCCCACACCATCCCCCGCTCCATTGCCTTTCCCTGACTCTCAACGTCCTCGCTGGATCCTGGTGTTCTCCCCCACGTGGAGCGGACTGATTGCACTGCGCGCCACTGGCTGCGTGCCATCGGGCGAGCGTGCACGGGCCGCTTGGCTGGGACCTTTTTCCTGATCTGATGTCTTGTCTTGTACTAAGCTTGTTATGCCTGTGCTGAGGTTTTTTTTGTGAATCCCACAACATGTACCTCTGATCAAGGACATGTGGTGTGAGACACCTGTTTTTTATCCTCCCCCCCCCCCCCCCCCCCTATGTGGTCGTTTTTTTCTTCTGCTAAATTGAAGCGCTCTTATAGCGCTGACCCAAGCACCGTTGACTCCTGTCCATATGTTGTGTTGTTTTTGTATGTTTCTCTTGGACGGTGAACTGGGAAGTCAAATTCTGCTGTGTTGGGATGCTGGCTCAGTGGCGACAATAAATTTGATTCTGATTCTTGATTGATTCTGATTCTGATTTAGAATAAACAGGAAGTTTATTCCATCTTTGTGTAGAATAGTAGCTAAATGCATCTACAAGGAGATCAGAAATGTGTTCTGACCTCAAACTAATGACTGGTTTGTAAACTAACACGTTAAAGTCTGTTCTGTAGGTACCTGGTAGCCAGTTTAAAGGTTTCAGAACAGGAGTGACGTGCTCAGTTTCCTGGTTTTTGGTGGAGCTCTGGCAGCGGCGGTGTGAGCGTGTTGTTGTTGCAGCTAGCTCTGCTGTAGTCAAGTCTGCTGGAGATGAATGAAAATCTGCTCTGGACAGATGGGAGGTTAAAATAGGCTCCTTTTCTTTTTTTTTTTCTTAAGACACGTGTGAATTTGTGACTCAGCATCCATTAAAGGAGCCATTAAAACATTCAGAGGCTTTTATTTTTACAGTATACCAGCAGCTTCTGATAGATTTCTATTAGAATAGATTTCTGAGGTTTTTTTTTTTTTTTTGCATCTTCATGATCATTTACTGTCCCCTCTTTTCCACTATTTATTGTGGCATAATTGGTGAAATCCAGATCACTATAAAAGGCCCATCACTACACTCTTGTATCCATTTAAAGTTTAATAAATAGACTGTCCATCGGTGTGTATGCAGTGAGAGTATCTGGCTCATGTGGAAGGGAAGAGCTTCATGCACACTAGTGCGAATGTTTTGTTTTTTCCTGTTGAAATAGAGCCGACATGGTGTCTACACAGGAAACTGGGCACTAATGGCTGCTAGCTCTTCTTAATGTGATGCGTTTGTGTGTTCCCTCGTGTCTGGGCCGCAGCGTGATGAGGATGAATGTTTGTCTGACCTGTTTGTGTGTTGGAAAGGGGGCAGCTTGACAGGAGGCCGTCGGTCATTCATGTCGTCGCTGTCGCTTTTTAACCAACACAGCATTGTGCGAGCATATGCACATAATAAATCCGGCCAAAGGCGGTTTATCATGCACTATTTTTCACATTTAATGACACCAGGCTGTGACTGTGTGTTGACATTGATTGAATACATGTATATGTAATTCTTCTTCTTTTTCACACCATGTTTAGCCCTTTTTTTTTTAAAAATGATTTGGTCTTTGAAAACCGTCCTAAATGTCCAGATGCTTTTTGCTGTTGTTTGAAAACTGCAGTTGAGTGATTTGTGATGTTCCTGAGGCAGACCAACATTTTTTCCCCCTGCAAAGTAAGAGTAATATACTGTTGACCTACGCTGCTGTGGGGCTGTAGAGTTTGACTGATCTGCTCTCAGTGATGGGAGCTGGGGACGGCCAGATGTTGACAGGAAAGTGTAAATTTGCAATTGACACACCCTAAGGAGATGAGTGCAAGTTTATAGCTGGAAAAAAAAGATCAAGTGTTGGAAATTTTAGGAAGCGCTTGTAGAAAATGAACCTTTGTGCACTTTTACCTGTTAAGAGGGGATGATGCTGGGTTAGCGTCTACCAGAAGGGAAGCATCTGTGTTCAGGACATCAGGGAGCCAAATCAATTCCAGTACTTAAATTACTGGTCTGTCCAGAGAGAAAAAGGACTCTGGAGAGTCTGAGACAATGACACAGTGAGTCTGAGAGGAGAGAAGTGGGGTTTTGTTTGTCCGTGCCCTGAGTTGAAAGAAGCCATCACCTTGACTCGGCTTTCTCTTCTGCTCCGTCTCTGTTGTATCTCTTTGTTTTCTGTCGTTTCATGGCTACACGTTCTTCTGTCGCAGTCCTTGCTTTTGATTCAGTACGACATGAAAGTGTCGTCTCACATGGAGCATTGAGACACAGGGATGATGCCACGGCAACAACAGACAAATGCACCCTTCGTATTTTAAAGGTATAAAAGTCCTTGATGAGCACGTCGGTGATAAAAGTCGGTGTAGCTGGAATATTTTTTTTTTTCCCCTGTAAAGATGGATACCATTCTCCAGTAACAGAGAATCCACTGTGATAGTTTTGTTTTCCACTCCTGCAGTAATTTTGCTCCCTTAAATGCAACAGCTTGCTGCACATTTGATTGCTCTCCTGCTACAAGCAGGACAGAGTTATTTACACTTTAAAAATTGAATCTGCCAACATTATTGACCCTTTTTTGAGGAATTGCCTTTTTTTTTCTTTAAATTTCAATTACGTGTGTGCATGATTTTACTGCTGCCAGCTTCAGTATGTATTAAACCATGCTCATGCAGATGCATTCACTGTAAAGGAGTTTCTTTGTTTCCTCTTTAACAAGACTGAATCTGACGGTATATTGACCTGTCAGGGCTTCTATGACAGATTAATTCATTAGGTTGTGCTTCGTTCTGCACCAGCGAGCAGATTTAATCTTTTAATGATTACAGTTTGGTGTAAATTAACTAATTTACAGACATTAGCTGTTGGGTTAGTTGTTGGTGAGATTGCCTGATCCACTACTGTAAAGTTGTACAGTGATCCCTTATTTTTCGAAGTTAATGGGGACCGGCGCCCCCCTGCGAAAATCTAAATCCGCAAATGGGAGCCGGAGCCCTCCGAGCCTAAATAACGTGTTTAAAATATGTTTAAAAACCGCAAAAAAGTAGTGAGGCACTGCAGCGAAACAAGACAAAGGCTCAACTGTGGTCTTTCTGTTTCCTTCACAGCCTCTGGTCTCTGAACCGTAGTAAACAAACCGCTGGTATTGTGCCATTTTTGGTTCGTAATTAGTGGCTAACACGCTAACAACAACAATAGAAAAAGTCCAGTTTTCTCTGCATGGAACGAGCACTTTATTCTGGCACTGCAGGAACTTGTAACATCACACAGAAAATAAATGAGAATGTAAATCTATACACGCTGGGCTGCTGTTTATGCTCACTCCACTTTTCATCTAACCTCGTTTTCATTCTGCCGTCCCATGACACACACACTACATTACCCATAAGGCCACCTTCTTAAAGGGGCCAGGCTGGCTCACAACATTTCTTCGCTGTGAGAGAACGCACACATCGTGTGATGTTTCCGCAATTTTTTCTTGATTTTTTTTTTTCAATTATATATTTCTGAAAAATCCGCGAAAAACTTAAAACCGCAGAACTTAAAGTGCTGAATTGGCGAGGGATCACTGTATACAAAAAAGGAAAGATGGATTCGAATCCAGATATTACCTCTTAACAACCCCTCTCCACCCAGTCAAACATCTTCTTCAATTTCTTCCATGACTTCCTCCCTTTTTTTCTCTCTCTTTGTCATTAAATTATCAGGTGTATACATTCAGTTTTTGGCGTTGAGGGGGATTAGCGGTCTTGGGTTGAGTGTTTTCCTCTGGACACACTCATGTCCATCAGTTTTTAACAAGTACCTGAAAATATATAGCTTTTTGAAAAATGTATTTCCTCCTTATCACAATTTCATTTTTGCCATTTCTGTTTATGGCGACCGGTGTTCAGTGTAGATCCAGACCAGATGGGAATCAAATGGACGACACCAGGTACTGGTACAGGCACACACAACCTAACTTTGTGTCTCAGCGATGCAGTGGGATTAAAACTGTTTGTAGTGCAGAGCAGGTGTTGTTGCAGTGCATGTGACGGATGTATTACAACGTGCAGGGTTAACTGAGCTTTCACAGCTGAAGTTAAACTACATGAGAACACGTCCAGCTCCATCGGTGAAACATTACCTGAAATGTATAGATGCAGCGGTCACATGTCCTCACCCTCCAACAGTTCAAAGGATTTTTTTCTTTTCTCTTTGTAAGTTAACCTGTAAAACATGGAAACCGATCAGCTGCAGCAGGTTTAAGGGCCTTTTCTCTCTCACGTACTGTGAACTTCAGTAAATGAAGATGGGTGCATCAGGGGATTAAAAACCGAGAGCCGTCGAGACTTAACATCAGATGCCCAAATGTGGTGTCGGCACTGATTGCTGCTCAGGGACCGGTTTTTAGCCTGTTTGTTACAGAGCTGAACTGAAGCTCTGCACGATGAGACTCACTAGTGGATTTGACTATCAGGACTGTAGAAAATAAAAAAAAATATGCAAGTGGGCTGACAAATATATTTGGGCAGC
Source organism: Hirundichthys speculiger (assembly GCA_018398805.1). Classification (NCBI taxonomy): domain Eukaryota; kingdom Metazoa; phylum Chordata; class Actinopteri; order Beloniformes; family Exocoetidae; genus Hirundichthys; species Hirundichthys speculiger. The sequence goes on from JAGFBZ010000560.1 coordinate 255,387, forward strand.
TGTTAAAATACTAGCTGAAGTAGTACCAGCGCCTGGGGAAACCTCAGTGATACCAGGGAAGGATGAGAGACTGATGGCTTCACTTTAAAGCTCTTATCCTCTGTCAGCCTTGTTACGTCGGTGCGCTCGGCGGCTGTCGGAGCCAGTCGAGCTGAAAATCAGATGATTGTGGTCACAAGCTGATCAAAAATGTTACCACTCTCATGTGCCCATAAACCAATTTCCCATTACCATTGAAATTCTTTTGAAAATATTTTTTTTTTCCATGCATATTCACAATATGCACTGTTTCAGCTGACACGTCCGTGTGTCGTGGGCACCTTAGAGACCATTAGAGGATGCGAGGTGGCCCTGCCAGTTTCAAACAGCCGATGGCGAAGCCGGGACATCGTGGAGCTGAATGGCCTTCGAGCTGATCACTGATCTTCTCGTCTTCCCCCTTTTTATCACTTCAAGCCCTGGATGAAAGTGTAGCCGGATGCTTTTCTGAGCATCAAGGCATCATTTTCGCCAGCAACCAACTGCGTAGTCAGTCGGCTCGTATGGAGGCTAAATGGTGAGGCAGAGAGCGGCGTCGGGGTTGTGCTCTCCCCTGGGCTCGTAAGGGTTTGATGTGAAATAACAGCAGGCAAAGAAACCCTCGGCGGTTGTCAGCCGCTCAGTCACTCCGACACAGCAGTCAGCACTAAAGGCTGCATTGCTCTTGTTTATATGCTTGGCCTGCAGCGTCCAGGGGTTGTGGAGGCCAGTTTTACTATAAAGGCTGTACACATGAAGACTTAATGAGCAGAAAGGAAAAGCAAACAGCGTAGGTTTTCCCCGGGGTGTCCGTGCAGAGCAGAGTTAGCAACTGCCTCCAGACGAGTGCAGGAAACGAACTGCTCTGCAGCCTCGTTGAGGAAATGTAGGATACGATAAAATTTGGAAAATGGGCCTATTTAAATGCGTTATTGTTTGTTTATTCATCTGTTGTTGTTGGGGTTTTTTTTGTTTTTTTTTTGATGAGCAGCTGCTCAAAAAATGAAAAATTAATATATCCCAGTTTTAGCTTTACAAGAACAACTTTCTTTTTTCCTGGTAATTGCAGAAAATGTTGCAGTTTCTGCACCTGCTCGATAATTTATGGTAATATTTTGGTCTGCGTTTTGTCAGTGTCAATTTATCCATTAGTGGGAAGTGATTATTTATGCCAGTTGACATCAGACAGAAAATGTCATTGTTGTGGGAGAGGTGGGAAAGGCCCTATTGTAGAAATTGATGTTACATTTAACAACGCTTTAATGCTTTGAACACAGCTAAAACGGATCAGTCTCTACAGTTTCCTGTCAGCTTATTTTGTGCAAGTACAGCAGCTAGATTTGGGTTCAACTGTTTTTAAAATGAAGGTTGCTGCATCTGGATTATGTGGTTTCACCATCTGAGACTTATAGTCTCTTTTTCATCTCCAGTTTAGTTGAAAAAGCTCAGAAATATTCTTCACTTCATTGGAGAAGCGCGTCTTTAGGAGTGCTGCTGTTTTAAAGTGCTGAACTTGATGTCTGCTCATAATGGTGATTTTTAACTTTAAATGGCTTTTTCACATCTATTCTGTTTGAATGTTGTGTGTGCGTTGGTTTTTTGCACGTGCACTAGCATATGAACATAATTTGCTCTTTGTAAGTTCACGAGGGGACGACTGTGACACATTTATGTTGTCCTGTAAAAGGAAATTACACTGCTTTTTGGCCGCTTTGACCTGTTGCTGGTGGTCTATTTGCTTATCCTGAACATCAACAAGTTCAGTGATATTTCAGAAATGTTACCAGGTCATTAAAAATGTGGCAAAATATTGTTAGAATTACCAATTTTTCCAATCTTTTGCATCTAGTCCTTGAGGGGCTCCACATGTTGTGGTGTTGGAGACTCGGTGCTCCTCTCTTCTCTTATGTTGCACTGCAGGTTAATTCAAGAGATGTGATTCATACATAGTTTTACCTGCTGTGCATCCACTTATGAGCTATTTATAGCATCTAAACAGATAAAACACAGTTGGGCTCAATATTGGAATAAACTTATTTAAAAAAAAAATATCATTTGTAAACTCTCTCATTTGACTCAATAATGAAATGCCAGGTATCAAATTATTTTCCATGGAATGAAGCTTTAATACAAATTGGTTGTAAAAGATAAGCTGAGAATATTTGATGAGTTGTTTTAATTGGTTGCGTGTCCCGAATCTGCCTGACAGCATCATCAGGATGGTACTTTCACTGGACTGAAGGAACTGAGGTGTCCATGACGAGACTTCTGTAAAAACGGACAAATTTAATGGAAGTTACACTCACTAGGAAAAATACTCTCCAAGACATGAGTGACGGCTGAGCTTGAACCGCCTAATTATATCAACATATTATCACACATGCCAGTTCAATAAAATACTGACAATATTCTTTACTGCGGCTTGGGATAAATATTTTGCATTTTGAGACACAAAGTGGGCACTACAGAGACTGGGCTCACGATTGTTCTCTGTTCTTGATAAAAGACCATAATACCTCTCAAAACTGACAAATGGTCACCCTCTTTTCTTTGGGGGGGTTGATGCAGCTAACTGCTCTACCAGGGCCGGTTCTAGCCCGGTACATTGGGGCGGGCTAACAGAAATAATAGGTGGGACGCTATAGACACCGATCTGAGCATACACCTGTGTATAGAAGTAGCTTCCTGTTTCCTTTGACATTTTCAGAAAAGGAATCAAGGTTTCACTGATGGTGAACTGTTATATAGTCTTTACCATCTGAGAAACTTATTCAGGTTTAAATTTGAAACCTAATTTGTCAGTACCTCTCATACAATACAGTTCTCACATCTTCCAGCAATACACAGATGGATCCAGGTGTTTCTCAGTTTAGGGACAACTGGAGCTGCCGACTCCTGAGCTGAGCAGATGCGTTCGCTCACATTTACCTGCTCCCAGCAAGTACAGTATATTACTGTTGCCTTGAAACAAGATCTAAAAGTGTGAATGCAGGAGGAAAAAACATTCACTAAGATTTCTGGCCCTCATTAAGTGGTGATAATGGTGCTAATGAAAACTCTAAAATGCATGCTGCCATAGAGAAGAAATAAGCAGCTAAGCAGCTTCTACCAGATCAGGCTCACATGCTAATGAACAGTTATCCACATATTTACTTTCCATCTTGTTGTGTGTGTATGTATATAATAAAAAGTGTGTATACTACTTTATCTATGTGGGACACAATCGTTAAAGGCTCTCTGCTTCTTCCAGGTCTTCAGGAGTGGCGAGGGCATGGGCATCCGTCTGGACAGCGCCTCGGCCTTCCAGGGGGCCATCATCTCACCCCACTACGACTCGCTGCTGGTAAAAGTCATCGCCAGTGGAAAAGACCTGAACACTGCCGCCTCCAAGATGAGCCGCGCCCTGGCCGAGTTCAGAGTTCGAGGGGTCAAGGTAGGAAAATCAGCCGCGAGGGCTTCAGAGGGCCAGCAGCTGAGAACGTTAAAACTTCTTCAGTTGGTGTTCGTCTTTCCAACTAAAGCTTTTTTTTTTTTTCCTTTTTTTTGGGGGGGGCGGGGTCATATTGAGCTGTTTAAAGCGTTTGGCACCTCATAAAGACAGGAAAAGGCAACGGTCTTTGATTCATCTAAGGTATTCAGACCTATTCCCTTTTTGAAGGCTTATTTTCTTAATCCAGCTGCTTTTTCTTTTATCCTGTCCCCGTTCACTTTAAAGACTTGTTAAAGGTCCTGTTATCATGCTGTTCCTGACTTCGGAAGGTTCAGAACTGAATCGGACCGTTACATATCCTCTTTTTAGGCTGTCCAGCTGTCATTTTACGAGGCGCAGCAAACGTGGTGCTCACAGAGCACACAGAGGAATAGAGTCGCGCTGCACGATCCAACAAACCCGGAGTGTTTCTAAAGCTGTAATTTACAAAAAAACAAAAAGTCTTTGCTTGATCAATATCCACGGGGATCAAATTGCATAATATGGGACCTTTTAAGTTGGTTGTGAATCACACGCGCACCATTTCAAAAGGTCCCGTTCCCTCTTTGATTCCCAGATCATTATTTTAGACGGAGCCTTTCATCCGTCCTCCATCGTCTCTCTGTGGTATTAATTTTTCACAGTGGCTCATAAAATCATCATCGCCAGCTTTTGAAATTGTCCACTAGATTTATAAGATGAATTTTATTGAAAGCCACTAGTTGGTTATTGTTGTTTTATTAAAAGTTGTGGTTCTTGCTTTTGTCTGCTGGCGAGTGTTGCCAGCGCCGGAGAGCTGTCGGGAGTAAAATCGAGGCTCCGTTGATCCTGTCTCGCGCTCAGATATGAAACCGAATGCTTGAATCGTCATGTGTCAGCAGGTTTTTGCTCCTGATATCAAAGCGACGTGGTTACAGCGGGTCAAAGGTCAGTCTTTGTTTGGCTGCTCCTACAGCCGTCACGACTTTTTAGCATGTTAAATACACCGTCCCGTTAATCGCACGACAATGCACCAACAAATACTGAGCGTCTTGGTTGGCACCCGACAGCCTGCTCTTCTTTTACGTTGCATGGAGTTAAGTTTGGCATTTCGGCTGTTTATCCTCTCCTGTATCTGCTCTTTGTCCACACGTGCGCCCGTCTGCCAGGATCTCTTTATCTGCGCACGGCGTGATGTGTTTATGCGAGGGAGTAAAATGTCAGGCGTTCGGCCTGGACAGTGATGGATGGTGAAGTGACGGGACACGAGGCCGGGTATGGTGGGGGTGGGGTACGGATGGATGGAGATGGATGGATGAGCAGGAGAGGAAAATTGCAAAAGGACGTTGAAGATGGAGAGAGTGGAAAGAGGAAGGTGTGGGGAGGCTCATAGCGGAAAATACTCCTGTGATTGCCATTTACTAGTTTATCTTTAGAAGTATATGACAGTTATGACAATTACAGCAAGTTGAGATCTTTCTTCAGAGACGTGGATGTTTGGTGATGGTGACACTCAGATCACAGGACAGTCGCGCGACTTCTCACGAGGCTCCTCAACAAGAGGATGTGGCAAAGATACTGCATCAGAACCTTTCCAAAAAAAAAAAAAACGATTACAGTAGTGTTGGATATAACCAGACCTCCTCATGGCTCTTCTAGGCTTTTCATTGTAGTTTCATTACCCGTGCTTCGCCTGCAGGCGTGAGGGATTGTGAAGTGACTCCTGGTTATTGAAGCTGCCTCCGTTCGAGAGTGAGTGATACCGCTGGATCCAGTCTAAACGGGTCCCAGCCCGTTTTGTACCATTTCTTACTCCGGGTACACTTGGCTCGTCGCCACAACTCTAAAACTGTTATATAGTTGTCAAGTCCTCCCTTTTAAAACAAGTTAAAGGTGAGGCTCGGCGAGGCTTCGTCATCTTAAGTCGGTCGTGTGATTTGTATGCGCCGGCACGTCCGACTCCAGAGCGTTAAATGATTTCTTTATCTTATACCTTGTCAGATTTTAATCTCTCTCCCGCCATTGGGCTTTTTAATCATTGACTTGGTGCATCGTGGATGTGAATGAAGAAAGGCTGAAGCCAGCGCTCTGATGAGGATTAGCAGGAGAGATCATTGTTCCCCAGTCTGGGCTTCCTGTTAAATTTAGGACAGAATCTAAGATTCTTCTCCTCACTTATAAAGCTCTTAAGGGTCTGGCTCCCTCTCAACTTTAATAACTTTTCGTTCCATATCTTCCCTCTGGAGGGCTTTGCTCTCAGACTGCAGGCTGGCTTGCTTCAGAAATTGGACTGGGAGGCAGAGGCCTTCAGTTATCAGGCTCCTCTCTGGTAGAACCAGCTCCCGGTCCGTGGCGGGAAAGCAGGACACTATCTCTACCTTTTTAAGGTTGGGTTTAAAACCTTCTTTGATTTAAGAGTTAAGGGACAGCTCTAACTGATGACACGTACACTCTTGTTGTATTTGTCATCGCTTGTATGTCTTTTCTGTGATCTCGGATCCTCGACTGGTTGAGGTGGTGAAGATTTGTTGAAATCTGTTGGGTTCCTTAGCTGGGAAATTGGAATTAATTGGATTATGATTTTTGGGATTATATTGTGTCAAATCAGTCTGTCTGTGTTCAGGATAACTCAAAAAGTTGTGGATGGATTTTGATGAAATTTTCAGGAGTTGTCGGAAATGTGAAAAGGAAAGAACTGATTTCATTTTAGGCGTGATCCGGAAGAAATCCTGGATTCTGGATCACTTTCAAATTTTCAATAAAATTGTGGTAAATGGGGCCAAAAATGTTGTTTCTCAATATGTCCGTTAATTATTGCCCAAAACTCATGAAATTCGTCTCAGGGATTGACAGTGATCCTGATCCTCTATCAAATTTCAAAGGCTGATCTGGATCTGATCCAGAACGCGGATTTTATCGCAATCTGTAAAACGCTATATGGGGGAATTGTTGCGCTTGATGGAGGTCTGCGCTCTCCGAGTGCTTTTCTAGTTTTTTGTAAGATTGAAAGGCTTTCTGTGTGAAGTAAAGCTGTAGTGATACACTAATATCTCGCAATATACGATACGATACACGATATTCGGCTCACGATACGATATATATCGATATTCGACACAATCGTTACAATACATTTATGTCATTTTCCGAAAGATTTCAAAGGGACAAAGTGATTTTGGTGACATCTTGTGAGTGTTCCAATGACTTTGTTTGAATTAACTAAACTGAAAGCATCAATTATACACATTATATGGTATTATAATAAACAGTGCCAATTGTTACTTGCAAGCTTTTAAAGGTGGGACACGGGGGTTTTGAAAGAAGCTTAGAATTAAAGAAAGCTTAGATACTCACAGCTGAAAAATGGATACTCCCTGGGGAAATAAAATATCGATATATATAGCAGAATCGATAAAATCGCTCAGCTCTAGTGTGAAAGTACCTTAAGGTGACTGTTTTTTGGGAATAGACACGATACAAATGAGTGACTTGAATTAAAGACTGTATGGCGTTTGTACATGCAGCAGGATTTTTCTTTAAAATACATCTTCATCCACTGTTACAGCAGCGTTCTCGTCTAGCTCATCGCTATATTATTCCCCACTGCTGATGCTGTCACATCTGTCTTGTACCAAACAATCCTGTCACTCCACACATCTTCATCCACCGAACCTCTGTCTGCCTTCATGTGAAATGTTGTCCTTTGGTGCCGTCATCTCTGCAGACACCTGAGATTTTATTTTACGGTTAAATTTACCCTTGATCTGTCTGTAAAATATTTGGGACGGTGTTTTTTGCAGCTCTCACTTGTATTGCTAAATTTGATGTACGAGTCAAAACAGCGCCATTAATTGTGCGATCCAAGCTGTGAGGACATCTAATTTACATCTCAATTAAGCCACAACATAAATCTGATATTGGTGTGCGTATAAATCAACGGTCTGTATTTCCGCAATGAATCACAGCCTTGAGTTTTTAATTGTTCCTTTTTAAACCTGAGAGAAGCTCATGAATGAGCCGGAGTGATAAAGTTCGAAGCAATTAATCTCTGGACAAAAGCAAAACATTGCAAAATAGGTTGTCAAGAGTGTAAAGAAACGGTAAGAGTGTGTACTGGGAGGCGCCGGACTGATTCAAACTGGCAAGTCTGACTTCTTGGATGAATACAATTTTAGCAAATTTAGCATTCAATAGGCCAAATAAACGTATGGAGACACTGACAGTTGGAGAATTGAAAAAGCTGAGGAATGAAACCGTAGTTAGAAATCGTCTCTGTCTTTTAAGGGTCCGTCACTGCAGGCACCGTTTGCTTCTCAGGATTTCTTCATATTCTGGGTTTGGTTTATGCAGTTAATCTAATTATTTCAGATTTGGTTTCTCAGCGATCACAAAGACGGTGTAATGGAGGAAATGATGCACAGACTGAAGGCATTAACTTCCTGTATAACAGTTATTCTAGTCGTATCAATCACACGGGTGCTTCTGGACAAAACAGCTTCAGGGATTATTTAAACGGTCCTACTGACATTTGCTCTGTTTGCGTCAATCGCTTTTTATTTAGTCTTGAATTTAAGTTCAGCACGGAAATGTCGACGTTTTTATAGGTTATATAATGGTTTTAAATGGGCAATTCAGTTTTGACCTAAACTAATTGCGATTATGATTTTTATTTATAAGAACATCCAGATTCAGAAATGCTTTCTTCCCTCAGGCCATCGGGCTGCTAAATGCCAAATTCCCGCCTCCACCCCGTGAACCATCTCCACCCTGCTGTTTAGCTGTTTATACTATAAATATAGACGATACATTTCAGTGCAATATTTTTTATTCTGTTTATTCTACCTCCAGTTCCAACTCTGCTGTACTCCAGAAGCCAAGCAACGACATTTCACTTAATGTGTGTGATAAAGAAAGTCAAGTCTGTATCCCTAAGTTGGTTCATTTGGTCAAATTGCTTCCTTTGTGTTTTTAAAACTTTGGCTTTGTGAACTCTGACATCATAGAAACTTTTCTAATCTGCAAGTTTTTTTTTTTTAATGTTGACTAATTTATATATAGTCCAGAATAGGGTTGAGTATTGGCAATGACCTTGCAATACGATATGCATCATGATACTTGGGTCATGGTACGATATCATCGCGATATCAAGATATATTGCGATATTCTCCCCAGTTAATATCAAAATAAAAAGTAAAGATGAAAAATGTAGTTGCTGTATATGTTCATCAGATGATTATTGATCATTCAGAGGACAAACAGAGTCAAAACTATTTGCTTCAAAACAACTTATTTATTGTTTATTAGTGTTTTTGCACATTTAAGTAACCATTAGTAACCAATAAAAAATCAATATTAGGAGCTGAAAAATCGATATTATATTGGCCGAAAAATCACGCTATATTGCGAAATCTTTTTTTTTTTTTTTTTAACACCCCTAGTCCAGAAGCTCTCAGATGTTTGGGAACCTGAACATTTTGACTGGAAAAAGAAAAACAATGTGAAGAAGATGTTTCTTCCACAATTTTCTTTGTAATTTGTTTTCTCAGATGTATTTTTTTTTCCTGCCAAGCAGAATCAATATTAACTCAGTAAAAGAGGCTTTCCTCTGTCTCCTCTAACTATTGTACATATTTATTTATTTTTAACGAAAGAATCCAGGAGCCAACATTTTCATTTTGCTCATCAGTAACAGGAATAAGTGGTTTAGATGCACCAAGACCACACACACACACACAATACCTGGTCTGTTAGGCTCCATCTCTCACATAATGCACTAATGTGTCTTTTTTTTTGGGAGGAGGGGTTTATCTGTTGATCTAGTCTTCATTTCACACTTCTAAACAACCACTTACACGCTACTTAATCCTATTGAACGATTCTGTAAACATCTGTGTTTGCGTTTTAAAGCTATGGGACATGAGTGAAGACATGATGTGCGAAACTCAAAACTTTACCAGGGCATCGTTTACCCGGTTCATTTGAAATAAAATAGATAAATAAACAAAACCCCTATCAGGCTTTGGACGATGTACGCGGAGAGTGAACAGCTACTCTTTCTTCTCCTTTTAAATTACCTTCAGGAACCACACCCTGAACGACTGAAAGAATTGTTATGGCTGAGAGGGAAATGAATTCAGGAGACGAGGCTACAAATGGAGAACCTGAGAGATTCAGGGTGAAAGTAGGTTGCAGAGAATCCAATTTTTTGCTGTGCGTTTACTGCAGCAACAAAAGATGAACACGTGAAGGGAACATACTGCTGTCAGTAATCATCTGCCAGCATGTTGCCTCGAAACAAGCGTCTGTTTGGCCTCCAAAGTCTCTACAAGGAAGTAAAATAAAAATGATTCTGTGGAGTTGGGAGTGAACTTCACTGGCTGACAGTTTTATTCCTTCATCCAGTAAGAGGGTCTATGCAAAGCTCTGGAAGTGAAATAAAATATAAAGTCCTTTTTGAAAAAGAGAATTGAAATGGTCCTTTCTCTGGGGTTGACATCCTGAACAAAGACGTCGTATGAAATTAGTATTTGAAGAGCAAATTCTGCATATCTGACATCACCAGAGCCAGTAGAGTGGTATCTCTACTTACGAAATTAATTGGTTCTGGAAGTAGTTTCGTAACCTGAAAATTTCGTAAGTAGAGACGCGTTTTCCATGTAAATGCTCTAATCTGTTCCAAGCCCCTCAAAATTCAGACATAAGTTTTTTTATAAATCATAAAAATGCATCAAAACATGTAACAAATACATGTTAGCATTGGATTACTGCACAATAAACATAAAATGAGTTGTACATAAAAAACAAAGAATAAAGTAAATAATAAAATGATATTCAATTTACCTTTTAACTGCTATCATCGTCACCTTTTCTCTCTCAGCAGTAGCTTTTGCCTGACGTTTTGTAAAGAACCATCCAAGGATGTTTGGCTTTTAACAATCCTTCGAAAATGTACCAAGCAAACATCCTCATAATGAGCGATAGCCCGACTAGTGAACACTTTTTCTGGGTGATTCTGGGTGATTTTACAAATTCCCAGATTCAGAGAATTCAGAGAGAGATGCCAGGAAGATGTTAGCTGATAGCCAGGAAGATGCTAGCCAATAGCCAATGTCAGAGCAGCTACAATTCTGTTTACGTTCGGTAAACTGTGGAAGCTGCGAGTAACAGCACGTACTGTATTTTTGCCTTTTGTATCCTAAAATTTCTTTCATAAAAAGAGGCAATATTTTCCCGTTGAGGCGTTTCGTAACCTGAAAATTCCGTATGTAGAGACGTTCGTAAGTAGAGGTACCACAGTACTGAGTACAGATACATGAACAGGTCCTCCAGTCTGGTAGTATGTGATAGTAGACTTGGCAGGTCCTGTCTCATAGATTAAAAAGCCAGTTTTGATCCATTTACAAGTCAGTTTTGGTTCAAGAATGACCAGCGTCATTCGGCGTATAACGTCCTGTTTAGGAACCAGCCTGCAGGTGAACACATCCAACTCTGGAGTCCCACCAGGTGTGGAAACCCTGCCAGATGGCCGTGCTGTAAATCTCAACCATCCTAGTCGACGAACGTGGCCCCACCAAAAGCAAACTGGTTGAGGAGCATCAGACATGCGAGCGTCATGGATGACTCAGCAAATTTTCAAAAAATGGAGCGCCGCAAGTGGGCTTCCAACATTACGTTAAACCTTGGAGGCAGTGGGTCGACCGTTTCAGAAGAGAAGACGTGTATTTAAACCGTGTGTGAGGAGATGGTCAGCTTGACCTCAAGCTCCGCTGTTGAGACGCTCCTGCTGGGATCTGAGGAGCAAAACCTCCACAACCGCATTAGCTCTGCTCCTGCTACCATTTACAGGTTTAGCTGCACCGTTTCTGTTTATTGGTGGTAAGTTAATAAATTATTGGCCGCATTAACCTCGGGTGCAGTTCAGACTAAGTAACTCAAATTACTTTGAACTGAACCAAGCGGTAGGACGCATGTTAATAGGGCGGTAATTGGTTTTTGTCATCACTTCCTGCACCCACTATGCCTGTACGCCATGTGGAGGTTCTGATGCGCGGTCATGAATACTTAGACTCAGAGGTGTTGCCACGCATGCAAATGAAGGCGTGTCGGCAAACAGAAGAGGGGTCTAAGGGGAAGTGGGAGTTTTTAATTAAACTTCTGTACGCACACTGTGAAGGATTGTTGTAATTGCGTGCACATGCAGAGAGGGTTGAGTGTGATCATGTATTGAATGCACAGATCAATGTAATGTGCTTCTGAGACAAGTAACCCTCTCACACAGTCTATCAGCAGTAAAACATGGAGTCAATTAAAAAGAAGCTGCTTGTTTATTTCCTATTGGTCGTAGTTCACCCCTGTAGCTTGAATTAACCGAAAAGACAAAGCTTATCGCTCCTAATATCTGCCGGTCCTTTTTATCACAGAGCTTCAGATGTTTGTTTGGTTTTTCAATTAAATTTCTTTTATCACAGAGAGGACTTTGATGGCTGTAAATGAGCTCTGGGTTGAAGTCGTCTGACTTTATAAGCTACCGTCTCGCTGCCTCATCACAGGCCTCGATGACTCGATCACCAGCGTATGGTCCGAGCAGTTGTAGCCATTGTGTCGGCCCAGGCCCTTTTCCTCAGACGTAGTGGAATTGAACGGGAATAATGGAGCGCCGGACTCGTTTTCAGCTGACCAGCTGGGCGCCTCGTTATCGGAGCGCCACTCGAAATGAAAATGAAATACTATTCAAATCACTCAACTTGAGGGCAGCAATTAATGCAGCCATTTGTTGTTCAGCATGAAACGCACCTGATGACTACACCTGCGAACACATCTGCTACTTAAAATATCTTAATGCCTGGAAGCTTCGAGTGCTGATGCGACTTATCAGAACTGGCAATTTTTCTTGTTAAAAGCATAAAAAAAACAACAACCTTTAAATAACAGAACTGTTGGAATTGGTGGCTCTTGCTGCACTGAAATGCAATCATGAGTTTTTTCTAGTTATCTAGCAGCTGGGTTTGCTTATTTCCTCCAACACAGCTTGACTTTCCTCTTTTTTTTCCTCCCTCGTCTGAGCCTGAGGGTGTACCTGTTCTAATATAAAATTCCATTACTAACCTTCACTCTTTAAACATTATTCTGAAAGTGTCTGTTTTGCTTTTAAAGCAAAAATGACACATCCTTTGTTGGCTGTTGCAGTTTTTTTAAATCGCTCATGTTATTTCTCAGACCACGTCCTTTGTCTCAGTCCTGTTGTCTGTAAATACTTTCCCCTGAATGTTTATTGCTGACGAGCTGATCTATTGATTTCAGTCAGGTGTTTTGGAGCAGGGGGACGTCCAGCTACATGCGGCGGCTCCAGAGCACCAGATTCCTAGATTTGAGAAACGCTGTCCTACAATATCGCGTCATACTTGGGAGTAGAGGCAAGATAAGTTGAGGTATCGTTGTCTTATTTTTGAGCCAAAGTAATGTGTAATGCTCCTTTTGGCTGCAAAGCACGCCTTGCAGTTAATATCCCTCTAGTTGAGACGTTTACAAAAGGCCTTGTTGAGGTCCCGTAAAGAGAGAAGGCTGGACATGTTTACTGCTGCACTAGACACAGACCCTGTTATCACAGCGTCTGCACTCACAGCAGATTGATATGACGGGAGCTGGAGGGTATTTAAAGAGTCCTTAGCCTCGGTCGTGGTCCCTTCAGGCTTCAACACTCACCAAGAAAAAACAGTCCCAAAGTGTTGGAGAGTAAACAAAAAGGATGATGGGTTAGGCAATTAGGGTGTGAAAGTTTGAATTGGGTTTCATGCCACACAAAAAAAAAAAAAAAACCTTGTGAGCCACGTTTTCAAAGGATGTTTCCTGCTTTGAATTGGAACATTTTCTGCAAATGTCACTGTCAGCAGTTTTCCCACAACATGTTAACAACTTGGAGCATTTTAATATGAATGAGAACGGACTCAGACTGGGCGCTGGAGTGGAAATCCACACTAATGTGTTCTGCAGTTTAGCATAGGTTTGTTACGGTTTCATGTTTTTCATCTATGCAAATGAGTTGTGAGTCGGTGGGGGGGGGGGTTAAAGTGACGGTCTACGTTTTGCACAGCAGCCTGATGGTGGACCTGACTGGCTGGCAGGTTCCAGGCGGCTTCAGGGAACCAGGGCGAGAGGTGATGAGGTAAATATGACATGAGCACACAGCTGGAAGGGAATTATTTACAATTTAAAAATCCAGGAGGTTCGCAGACAAGGATGCCCGCGGGCCGCGTTAAATCAGCACAAATTTACACAAAGCAGGACAACTCCGCCTTCGGTCAGAAAGGCAGTCGTTCTGCATCGTCATGTAGAAACGAAATTACTTCAAGAGTAGAGCTGAGCGATTTTATCGATTCTGCGATATATATCGATATTTTATCGAGTATCGATTTTTCAGCCGCGGGTATCGATATTCTAAGCTTCTTTCAAAACCCCCGTATCCCACCTTTAAAAGCTTGCAAGCAACAATTTGCACTGTTTAAATAAATGAAGCTCTTTTTCTCAACAAATCTTTTATTCATTTTTTCCAGCATTTGCAAGCTGCCTGTCAGCCATATAATGTGTAATTGATGCTTTCTGTTCAATAAATTCAAACAAAGTCATTGGAACACTCACAAGATGTCACCAAAATCACTTTATCCCTTTAAAATCTTTCATAAAATGATGTAAATGTATTGTAAGATGAATATCGATATATATCGTAACGTAAGCCGAATATCGTGTATCGCGAGATTAGTGTATCGCTACAGCCCTACTGCTGACGTGTGCAAATGTCATAAATGATGTTAATGTGATATGTTTTAAATTATTAGACCACCATTTTTTCTTCACTTTCTTGTTCATTTTAATACCTGGTACCACTAAACGTCATCATGTGACTAAAACAGACAGAAAAGAAAACACTGAATGCATAAAAGCAGTGTTTTTGGCAGCACAACGCCATAGCTATTGATGTAAAAACTTAAGTGATTTAGGTCATAATCAAGAAAACCATGGAAAATGGTAAGATATCAGCTCTTAAATAAAACTCTTATGAGCAATCTTTGTGGTTATCGTTATGTTTGTCCAAACAAATGTACCTTTAGTTGTGCCAGGCATTAAAATGAACAAGAAACTGAAGAAAACAAGGGTGGTCTAATAATTTTTTCCATGACTGTGTATATATATATATATATATATATATATATATATATATATATATATATATATATATATATATATATATATATATATAGCGAAATTAGTGTATCGCTACAGCCCTATTTCTGAGCTGACCGATTTTATTGATTGGAACAAGATCAACTCATTTTACATGTTTTGTAGCGATTCGGTTTTAATTTAGGTCTAGTGGGAACAATTGAACGTAGTTGGACTCGTTTCAGAGCTGACTGTGAAACAATAAGAATTCTGTTTGTCTGAAGGTGAATGTGTCTTGAATAAAAATAAATAAATAAAATTATACCAAGTAATTACCAGTAATGTTTCACAAAATGAATAATGGATACAACATATTTTAACTGAACGGGCTGTACACATCCATGTTCAGTCATAAATGCTGACGTGCACGTACAGCAAATGTAATAATAGAGACATTAATCTTAAACAAGATTCAAAGTTTCTGATATCCGTTTAAGCTAATGATTTCCTGCGCTCTAGTAGTACCAGAAGTAAAAAAAAAAAAAAACAAAAAAAGAAAGCAGATCCACAAGAAAACTGTGAGATGTTTGATGGCTGCCGTCATCTTCGACGGGGTCGTTTCACACGACGCAGGAGCAGATATGTGACAATCCTGGAGACGCTACGAATCTGAAATCTACGAATCTGGAAGCTACTTGGCGTCGAGCGCCGGACATCTCTGCCGGCAACGATGAACCTGATTTGATGAAACTCAATTTTTGGGGTGCGGCAGAGCATGTCTGGCACAGACGGGAGGTGGGGCGAGTTGTGATGGAGAAAACAATGATATGAGTGTGGAGACGGGGAGGTTCAGTGAAGATGCTGGTACCATCGCCTCCCATAGCTGTCCGCTTATAAAAACCTCTTATCCTTGAAATTACCTGCAACATGAAACTGCACGAGCAGCAGTTTTCCTAGAGGTCATCAAACAGGTGCATGTCAAACTTATTTGCCTCTGCGTTTCTGCCGTTTGATTCTAGCGAGCAGAAATATGCCTAATGGATTGATGAGGAATCAATTAATTCAATAACAGCATCAGTTGTCCAATCGGTTAAAATTTTGAACCTCATGAATCAGCTTTACTACTTGCTGGCATCTTTTTTTTAAGCAGATACTCTTCCCAGTCTGATGGCAAGCAAAGAACTCTTGTTCAGAGAAAAAAAAAAAAAACCCCACCAATCGGTTGATTGGGTTTGACATGTGCTGTTGAATATTTCAACAAACCAGTCCAAGCTTCTCCACTCAGACGACTGAACAGAAACAGTGAGATCCTCTCCATCTTGGCCCCCGGGAATCAGCAGACAGCACACCAACACTGTCTGGAGAAAACGAGTCCAACATTGGGAGCATGAAGCTGAGGGAGTTGTTTACTTCAGCCCCCTGCTAAAAGTGAGGGTGAGACGTATGAAATAGTGCCGTTAATAACGTTGGTGGGAGATTGAAAGTTCCGCAGGAGACGAAGGAGAAACTTACTTTGGTTCAGCGGCTTCTATGCTGGTTGCTTTAATGACTGACGGGGAACAAAAGTCTCCTTTCTTATTCTAATAAGTTTAATTACGGCCTGCCAGGTGCTCGGATCACCTAATGTCTGTTTCCATTAATTGTCAATTAAAACAAAATCCAGCGCCTGCTCCCGCTATTAGCCTCCTCGTTCAAAGAAAATTGAAGTTGCTGGGGCACAGAGGCGCCCCGGCAACGCTCAAACCTGCTTGCTGCACAGGTGAGCCGCGTCCCAGCGTGTCACTTCGTTGACGAGCTCCAGCTGTGTCGCCGTAGTTCGACTGGAGCTGGAGAAATTGAGAACGTCCCAACTTTAGATGGAAGTGATGCTGCAGCACAAAACTCAGATCTGCAGCGCTCGATGCCACAGTAAAGGAAGAGCACATGAGTAGACTTCTTACTGATGTTACTGTAAGTAATGTGTTTTTGTGTACCTGTGCCTTCAAGTATTTTTATGTTTTTTTAAATGTGTGTATGAGTGGGAAAAAGGAGATTGGAGTTATTTTAAAACCATGAGTTTGGATGCTGCCGAGAAAAACAAATGTCTACCTCTGGAGAGCAATGAGGGAGACGGTGGAGGTGGGAACTGAGGCTCGGGAGAACAGATGAGTATTTACTGCAGTCTGTGTTTGTTTCCCCCACGTCTCTTTTGATTTTTCTCTCGAAGACCCCCCTCCCAACAACAAAAAAAACAACAAAAAAAAAAAAAACCAACCATGGTGGCATACATGGATCTTGGTTTTAATGGTGCTGGGCCTAATGTGATGGCAAACACAAGTAATGATTTTACAGTTCGTTTCACTGGACGAGATGCACAAATACTATAAAATATAATATATGCTGTATAAATATGAAATGGGATGATGACAAAAATCGCAGACAATATTGAATATCACCTTTATAGTATTAACATGATAGGTGTTTGACTCCGTCGTAGTGAAATGTGTACTCGGTTCTGCTCTAGTAAAGTCTGGTCAAAATGGAAAGTCTTGTTTCCTCTGTTTTTAAACTTTAGACCTTCTTCAAAGCTCCCTTCTCCATTAAACACGTTACAAAAGGTATAATCAATTGCAGTCATCTCGTCTCCGCTTTAAATGGTATTTTTTGAAACTTTCCAGCTTGGCTTCAGAACAGCAAAGAGATGTCCCTTTTTTTAAAAGTGTTCAATTACTTGCTTTCAGCTATTGATTCCGGCCACTCGGCCCTGATGGCGTTTAACGGTGATTGTCTCTCACATCTTGTGTCTTGGCATCGAAGATTTAATTCTTAAACGGTTCCAGTTCTACCTGTAGAAAAGGAGATTTCTACCATCACTCAGCTGCAGGGAATTTCGGATTTTTATTTTATTTTATTTTTTAAAGATGAAGGCCTGCATCTCCTTTGAGGGAGTAATTCACACCTTCATTACTCTTTTAGATTCGTGTTTCATCAACTTTAGGTTGTTAAAATAGCAGCAGCCTTCTGACGGGGAAGAAACTCTGAACAAGAAACACTTGTTCTTGCCTCTCTGCATTGGCTCCCAGTTCATTTTAGGATCCCGTTTAAAAGCTTGTTTTTGAGACTTGGCAGCAAAGCACCATCATTGAGGTTCAGATCTGCAGATCAAAAACAGAAGTGTCAGTGGTGAGATCTTGGGGACCAGTGCTATGGCTTTAAGTCCTACGTGAAAGGATATCTTGGCTTTTATTGTTCAAACATAACATTTTTTTTTCTGATGTTTTTATTCTTTTTTGCTAGTTCTGTTTATTGATGACTTTAGCAGGCGTCTAATATGCATCTGTTTTACTGTGCAGCACTTTGGTCAGCTAAAGTTAATTCATTAATGAGTCTTGTCACTTGCATCATTTATTTTTCTTTAGTCGTGTTGTCAGATCTGTTTGTGATCTAAATCGTTCTGTTCCATTTTACACATTTGTTGGTTCCCAGAGGAGGGGGAGTTCGGAGGCTGAGCTGATGTTTGTGTATATCATCTTTCTTCATTTGCGTTTCGGATTATTAGCTGCTTTGTTGTGCGTGTCTGAACGTGTTCGTTAAGACGTGTTGAAATCCAGCACACGTAAACAGAAGGGGCGGGGTCTGCAGCTTTAGTGGGTGTCGATCAGCACTTTTAAAAGGTGAAGGAAGAGTAGAAGTGCTGTAATTGATTATGGGATTATTAGCAGCGGACCATTAGACGGGAAGGGTTGTCTGACCGTACTGACAAAAGGGAAACCAAAATCCGGTGGAATTGATCTTCGTTCCCCCGTTTATTCCGTGGCACATGGCACAAACCGTTTCTGGATTCTTGATCCCGATGGGCTCACCCGTTCAAAAGCCTGAGTTATCTGAGACACTTGAGGGAAATTTCCTCCAGCTGTCATGTGGTTCATTAGTGCTGGGCAATATGACGATATATATCGTGGGGACAATAGAAAAGTGTGTATCGTGCCATTTCTCTTCTATCGTTTCTATCGTTTCTAACCTAATTTTATCAATTATTACAGCAAATATGTAATTAAATAACCTGCAACGATAAATTTGATAGAATCATATCTACTTCTACAAAGTAGCCTTTTATGTTTTTCACTTTTATTCATGGTTAATGCCTTAAACAGAGTTCTCTTCAACCCTGATGTTTACTTTAGACACTTTATATTGGTTTGCAAACTTTGCACTACAAGGTTACAGATTTCAGAAAGTTGAAAAATAATTTGTGTTAATTTTTTATAGCTGAAGTTTAGTGCAAAAATGTGTTTTTCCTCTGAAACTGTTGTGAACTTTAAAAAAAAATGTGAAAGCTACTGTACCTCTGTACCTACCTGTTTTTGCTGCACTAAAATGTATGTTTGTGACAGTTCAGCTAAATGTCCTTTCAAAATAAAGTTAAAAAGTAAGCAATGAATATTTATCGTTATCGTGATATAAAATAGTCCATATCGTGATATATGATTTTTTCCATATCGCCCATCACTATGGTTCATGATAAAAAAAAAGGGATGCAAGATAACTGTTTTTTAAAACCAATATGATAACCGATAACTTTCAGCTCCTAAAAGACCAATACCGATAACACACACACATATACCTAAGATCATTACATCAATACTATGAACAAAATCAAAAACAGTTTTGCCTCTTTAAATGAACAGATATTTATTTTTTCCAATAAAAGACTATTGGCAAGCCTCTCAAACATTTTCGTAAAGCTGTCAAAAAAACCTATTTGATATATCACATCAACTTAAATAAGGTTCATTACTGACTGATATGAAAAAAAATAAAGGCTCCTTGAACTGATGGAAATACACGCATCAGAATTACTAACTGAAAAGTGCATTACAAAAAAAATAAATATACATAGAATATTAATGCAATAAAGTTAGATTTAAACATTTCTACCTTCTACCTATTTCACCTTTGCCTGTGGGTCATCTTTGGCAAATTTCTTGGATTTTTCAAAAGCCTCGCCGATATAAAATAAGATAGCACTTTATTGATCCCACGACGGGGAAATGTGTGTAAGTCCCAGTGAATTCTCGGCTGCTGACTTGCTCACGCTAGCGTTAGCTCACATTAGCACGATTTCAAAACTTTCAAAAGCAATGGTTATGTTTAAGGTGGCTGATCAGGTTTGACGTATTAAAGCTTGTGCTATTTTTCCCTCCTCATGGAATTCACTCGGAGCATTCGTCACAAAAAACCAGCAAACTATCTTCTTCTGAAACTTGAACGAAGTTCCATACAGTCGCCGCCATGTTTGTTTGTTTTCACGCTGTGCTACAGGCTGCATTCAAGGTGTAACGTGAATTCCCACGTTCCCTTGTTTGCTAGTCGTTCTTTCAGCCTTCTCTATTTTTTCTATTTTATGTGTAACGTGGGGAAATACTGTAAATATCAATTCAAGTCAGCAACGACCAAAATTATGACCGAGTTAACATGTTTTCTGGTATAAGGGGGTATTCTTGATTTTCCTTACTGACAACTATGTTTTCTGATTATGCCGACGTCAGTTGAACATAACATTCACTGCTGGTTATTCTGAGTCTCAGAGGGAGCGAGGCAAAAATATGTTATCTGGGCTGTTCGTCATGATATCGGACCTATCGAAATGATGTCATAATTTCCTGTTATCGATTATTATCATGCACCTCTAGATAATATGGAGCTTAAAATGTGTGGCTGAGTAGAGACTGGTTGGTCGAGCCACAGACTTCGGAAAGAAGGTGACATTTGTTTTCAGGGGCTGGATAAGTTCTTCATATTTGTATCTCACAAAGGGAAAGTTGTACAGTGAGAAACTGATAAAACATCTTTTTGACAAATCAGTTATCATTTATATGTCCCTGGACCTAATATCCATGTCCTTGAAATGATCGGCTTTGATTGCATGCCATTAACATAGCACATAAGCGATGCATGCGTAAAATGACTGCAGAATGACTTCCTGATTCATTACTTCTCTGCCCAGATTTGAGCTGAGTCACCGCTGACAAATTGTAGCTGGAGGCTGGTGCCATTTTCTCCCAAAGCAAAACCACTGATCTGAAAATGTTTTTAATATCTCTGATGATGACTTTTTTTTTTTTTTTTTTTTGGTACAAAAAAGAAAGTTTGACTTCAGTAAAAGTCAAATAAGGTGTTTGGATCAGACCTGATGTTTTTCTGTAAGCGTTTAAACGATGGATTCTTCACGGTGGTTTTCTATTTTCTTTGCTCTGGTTGCTGAAAAACGTTGCATTGTTAGACCTCTCAGTGTTTCTGTTGTATTTAGCGTGTTAATGTTTGACAGCTCTTTGATCCTAAACAACCACAAACTAAGCTGTAGGTTAAAATCCAACAAATAACGCAGCTCAACCCCCAGAGCTACAAATATAGCCTCCATCTTGAGATGTGACAGCCTATTGTCAGTACCTTTTGTATTCCACAAGCTTGAGTTAAAGTGATTCACTGTAGACTCTTGTATGATTTGGTTTCCAGCACAGAAACCAGAAGTCATATATTCATCCTGCGTCCAGGCATAGTCTGTACATCAATACCAGAGCTGCTTCTTAACTTCAAACATTTTTCTTTAAGCAAAAAAAGGATCATTTCTAAATTCAGCATGCTAAACTTGTATTTCAGTGGTAAGTATAGCACTTCCCTCCAGAAACCGACTCTCCCTCCGTGTCTCCAGCTGCAGACTCTCTGTTCCAACTTCCTTCAGCTTAAGTTTGAAATTTCAGCACACGACGCACAACAGGTTTGAAATCGATGGTAAACCGCAGAATATTTTCAGTGATAATCTCCTGTTTTTCCGGCAGGCGTTGGGCTGATACCGGGCTAGATGCTCATCGATGCTGGTGCTCAGCCAAAGGCTGCTCTCCAAACAGTTGGCCTCAGTTTTCTCACTTGAAATCTGCTTCTTGCACGTTCCAAGCCAAATGAAATCACGACGGTCCCTCTGAGTGGCTTGAACGGCTGGCGGAGCAACGACGCCAGCCGTAGTAGTCGTGCGGTCATGTTTGCCTTTGCATCTAAACTTGGGCGTGTATGTCTGAGTGGATTTTAGTCCCTGAATAAATCATGTTTGAGCCTTTGCTTAGACGACTATCGTTCAATTTTCATGCCCTCAGAATTTTCTGTTCCCAGTCTCTCTAGTGCTCAGACGTTCCTTGATCTCTTGAAAGAAACTACAAAGTCTTGAAGACGCCGCTCTTCTGCATGTGCCTTCTGTCGTCTGCTGTTAAGATTTTCCGCCGTTAACGGTCTCAGAATAAACTCCGGATCATCTCCTGATGAGATGCCTCCTTCTGATCATGAGTCTAACGAACCTTTCGGGGATGATGAGTCGGAGGAGTAGGTGGTAGCGTTGCCACGTGGATGATGGAGACCGAGGAGGGAAAATGATGAATGGAGGACAGGATTGCTCTCATTACGTTTCCTAGGTTTTTTTTTTTTTTTGAGAAAAGTGAAGAGGAGATGGGGCTGTGGGAGGGATGTTAAGAGGTAACGATAGCAGCGGTGGCTCTGTGGTGATGATAGAGAGAGAGACGACCAGAGACAAAAGGACAGGTGTCAGGAACAGAAGATGACATACTTGAACTGAGGAATATAACGGTGAAGGAGTAAACTGGGGAAAGAAGGAGATGGAAATGTACCGATTTGAGAAAACATGCCAGTGATGTGCTGCTCGTGTTATAATGTGAAACAGAAGTTAAATGAGGCATGCTGGCAGAGATGAAGGAGATAAAGAAGGGAAGGTGTGAAAACGAACCATCAGGAAAATGGACAGATCAGACTTTCTAAACTACTTGAACTGAGGCTCGTTGAAGGTGAGAGTGAAGGTTAAAGGGGGCGTAACTGATTCTGATGGACTGTAAAGTTTGGATTCAATTCAATATATTGATTTATCCCTAGAAAGAAATCATAGGTTGCAGAAACATTGGTTTAAGTCTCTTCAAGGAGCCATCATAGCTGTGGGCAGAGAGGATCTCCTGTAGCTTCGTGTTGCAGCGAATCTGAGGGAACTTCTCACTGAAGATGGTCTGTTATAAATCGCTGTGTTTTGAAGAGGATACTCGACGTTTTCCAATATCTTCCTCATTTCATGAAGTATCCTTTTTTCAGCTCTGGTATCGTCCAGATTGCCCATCTTCATCTCCACTCACCTTCACATGACACTGCATTTGTTGTGCCACTGGAGGGAGTAGCACAAAGCTTAAACACCAGGTTGTAAAGAGGCACACTCGACAGACAAGATGGTGGGGGGCGTTAGGCTCTTTTGTCTTGTATCTCTGGCTATTGTGAGAAATGTGTCATTCCTCCCAGTCCAAAGGAAAGTCCGTACCTTCTTTTAAAACTCAAATGCTGAGAATGCACAAACAAATGACACTTTCTGTTTGCATCATATGAGATGCTGATTAACTGAAAGGATAATTTAAATGAGCCATGTCTCATTTTCCCCAAACACTGGACTTAAAGACTATCAGGAGAGATTCTCACACTTGACTCGTACCTTGTTTGACTGGAAAACGTGAAAGGTTTGGAGTGGAGTACAATATTTCAAGTTAGAGTCAACTGTGACAAATGGCAGTGCTAACAGTTTTCAAGCTTGAGCTGTGAAGTGAAAGCCCCTGAGAGCTCGACTAAGCAATACTGTTGGCTTGTTTGACAATTCCTACTGAACAGTCTGTTGGCTCTCAAAAATTAAAGTAAAAAAAAACTGTTGGAACTCCCAGCTGGTGGGTTTGACGGATCACATTATGGAGGAAACGGGTACAATTAGGGGTGTGGGGAAAAAAAAATCGATTTGGCAATATATCGCGATTTTTGGCCGCCCAATATAATATCGACTTTTTTTTTTTTTTTTTTAGGAAAACACTTATAATAAACAATAAATAGGTTGTTTTGAAGCAAATAGTTTTGACTCAATTTGTCCTCTGAATGATCAATATCATCTGTTGAACATATACAGCAACTTGATTGTTTCATCTCTACTTTTAATTTTGATATTAACTGGATAGAATATCGCAATATATCGCGATAATATCGTGTCGTTACCCAAGTATCATGATACATATCGTATTGCGAGGTCCTTGCCAATACTCACCCCTAGTTACAATACAGTACTGTCCGTTCTAATTTAAACACGAGCCGTTCATCGTGAAGCTGCGCATTGACGACTTTAATATTGTTGTTGACACAATGGAACTAATACGGCAGTCCTATAATCCCCAAAAGGGAACAAGTCAGTGAGAAAAAAATAAATGGGGATTTAAAAAAATAAAGTGTATCAGACAGACATGGTAGGACTTTCCAAAGATCTGAGAATGATTTGTGATGTTTGTAGCCTGGTAACAGCTGAGCTGATGACATCACATGCAACATAGTCCAGTATCCAGGGACGGTCCTTCAGTGACGAGTACTACAGCCCCTCCTTACGATCCGTCTGCAGATCGTATAAAGATATAATGCAATCGGACAGGATCTAATGTACTCCCAAACAATGCAGTCTATATAAAATGTCATTTGATGTTTGTCAGGGTACTTTTAGTTTTGTATTTTATTCATTTCTCTTTACAGCAGTACGTCGGTTCATAGGCCCCTTTTTTTTTTTTCTAAGACTGTCATGAAACGTTAAGTCTGTTTTGCCCCTGAACAGAAAAAGCGCTTTGTTTCATCAGTTTGGTTGGACATCAGGAAGCCATGAGTGCTTTCTGCTCCCTGCTTTGTTCTGCCGGCGTTGCCTTTACGGAAACCGACTAATACCAGTGTTTTCCACTGGGACCATGTTTGTGAGGGAGCTTCTTCCATCTGTGCAGACCCTCGGCACTCACCTTTGTTCATGGGAGATGCACATGCAGCATGAAAATATTGAGTTATTTCCTCTTAAAATCAATGTATTGCAGAACTACGGCTTCGTTTCTGTGTGAAAAGATTATGGCAGTAATGTGAGGATGTTATTTTTGTTACTCTCTAAGAAAATGTGACCAAACATTAAATGCACAGGCACTGAAAGGGGGGAAAATGTTTTTTGTTTTTTTTTTTTCTCAGAATCCACTTCTTGATGAAAAGCCAACGCACAAGAAGGAAAAGGAAATGAAGTATTAGTTGTTTATTCAGTGCACAGAAGCAATTGAATGCGACTCCCAGCAGGTGTCTGCAGGTGTAGATGAGGTTTGTTGGTGCATTCATTGCAACATGATGTCAGTGTCTCACATTACAACTTCCATCGTAACAAACTGGCCAGAAGTTTGTTAATGCGGATTTAAATTGGATTTGTATGTTTTTGACTGTTGAGATGATTAAGGATTCATCTCGTATGAATGAGTGTTCAACAAACACGCGTCTGAGTTTTGTGACAACGGTACTCACCCTCCAACAAAAACAATTATTGGCTCTCAGTACGTCAAACCGTTCAACTGCGTGAGACAAATCGTGTGATGTGGCTCAGTGATGTGAAGCAGATACTATTACAGGCCGGAGTCCCGTTTCTCTTGTAGCCAAAATTAGAAGGGTGGAGTGATGACAAAACAGCTTTTTTTTATGGAGATGTTCTGCATAGATTCATGCTCCGTTGCTAAGATTATGTAGGCTTAGGTCTGAGCCGGTGAACAGAGTTGGGAGTTTAGCTGAAACTTTAAAGAGCAAACGGAGGATGAGGCGTTGTAATTAAGGTCAACAGGGAGAGCAGGAGAAACGGTTGCAGTGAGGCGGTGTTTGGCTCTATAGAGGGGGTCATGTAATATTTTAGGGTTTTGTCTTAAACAGAATACCTCTGAGGTGTTATTTCTATGGAAAATGGTATCAGTTTACTGAAGCACCGCTTGAAAAGATCCAAGAAAAAGAGCAGGAAGGTCGGCAGTTGATGTGAGCAGCAAATTTGGTGAACAAAGGCTTGAATTAGAAGTCAGTGGAGTTGAAGGAGAGCAAATTGGATAGCTTAAATTAAGTAGTGCGGAGCGAAGTGAGCACAGAGAGAGAGAAGAAACGAAGCATGAAGGTAATGTCTGGAGGAGGCTCGGTCATGCCGGTCTCCAACTTGGGTGCTTGAAACTCAGCTTTACTGCCGTTGTTGTCGTCTGCCTTTGTCTTCTCTCATCCATCTGAAGTCGTTCCTTCAGAGGTTTTCTGTGCTGTGTGCCGTACTCAGGCCGGCGCTGCTGTAATTGGTCATGATAGCAGAGATAATTTTTACACAGTCTGAGTGCTTTTCCAGTAATTGTCAACAATTCTCCTCAGACGAACTTGAGCCTGAGTGCACTCGCACCACTGTGCTTGTTTTCTCAACAGCGCAGTGGTGCAGCGAAGCTCCTGAAGGGTTGCCTGTTTAATACTGGAGTCATAGTGGACGCTGGGATTTCTGAGGGAGCTCAATTTAGCATTGCATTATGGGTAAAAGTGGATTTCTAAAGTAAGCTATCCCTAAATATGCCCTTGGGTACCCCGATGCAGCGTTGTTTCCACACTGCGCTTGTTCAGATCGACCCAGAGGGCTTGTAGTCGTCAGTGTGGTTCCCATGGGTCAGTGTGAACACAACAACGGCGCTCTGGTGAAACAGCCGCACTGGGAACAATCTGAGGCGAGGGTCGTCAGAAGCTTTGGACCTCTGGTCGACCCAACTACAGGGCTGCATGGCGCATGTTTGAACCGAGGAGGCTTATCGGTTATGAAAGAGCACGTAAACATGACAGAAGACAAAAGAAAGTAACGGTAGCAGCTGAAGGATGAACGACGTCCAGCCGTGACGTTCAGCTCGTCTAGAGCGGTACAAACGAGTAACGTGAAGAAAAATGACCAACTCTGGGTCAACAACGCGTAGTTGTTGTCTTCGTTGTGCTTTTCAGTTCTTTGTTTCAGGCCAGTTTTCAGGTAAACATGACGCTGACCAATGACAGCACTGGGCGTCGTCACATGACATGTGGTGCAGCATCTGGGCTACAGTGAAAACATGTGAACATTAACCAAACTTAAAGTGTGAAAAACCAGTGTTTGTGCATCCAACTGTTTAGAATTTTTTTTTTAAATTCTTTTTAAAAATGTTTCTGCAGTTACAGAGAGAGAAGATCCTGGTTAAAGGGCTGCACTTGGGGAAGAATGTCCATTGAAGGCTTTGAAGTGTTTTTTTTTTTTTTTTTATACAGAGCTAGAAAATTACAGTTCAGAAAAAATGAAAGTTTTTCTTTCTTTTTAATGCCGTCAGTTCTCTGAAAGACTATCCAACATTGTCAGCCAGTTTTCACCTTAATCGTAACAGGACTCGGATCATAATGGCTTCATGCGAATGCTGAATGTTTTCTGCTAAAATAAGAGGATGGCGTCTTAAAATGGATATTCTTATCCTTGATTTTTACAAGGGATTTAAAATGCTTCTTTTAAAAACCTGTCGTTTGTCAGATTGAAACCTGAAAGTTATTTTTAATCTCACTGTTTAAAAAATCTCTGCTTTTTGTAAACTTTTTGTAATCTAACTCCAAAAACCGTATGTTCTGCTTTGTTTCCGTACAGCAGACTAGTTTTACTACTGAAATGTTTACTCTGTAGTGAAATGAATTGACTTTGAACTAAATTGTGACCTCAATCAGAATCTAATCAATGAAATTTCTAGTCGGAGCGTTTATGGAGTTGGGCGGTCCGTCCGTTCTCCTTTTCCTCCTCCAGTCTCAGCACTTCCTGCTTCTCATGTGTCGCTTCGTTTCTCAGCTCCTTTTCATTTTTTTCTCTCTTTCGATTTACGTCGCTCCTGCAATTTCCTATCTTCTTATTCCCTTCATCTCCGGTCCTCTTCCTCGACTCTTTTCCAGGTGTTGTGCTGAGTTGAACTGTGCAATAAAATATTGACACAGTGAATCTAAGAGCCGCTGACAGCTCATGATTAAGAATTATCAGAGGAAAAACCTTTCGTGCTCTTTCCCCCACTGATCTAATCCAAGCAGGTAATAGGTTGTGAATACTTTGAATTAGTGCGTTAATATCCTCTCATGGTTCCTTCAAGTATGATCATAAGGTAATGGTTAGAAGAGCGAGCTTTGGTCATTTGCTCAACATTTCCTGACGATCTGTATTTATTCATCAGGCCTCATTTCCTGCAGTCTTGTACGCTATAATTGCGAAGGGGGGGAAATAAAAGCTGTACGAAAAACAGTGATTAGTTTCTTCCTAGATGTGAAGTGTGTGCTGAATGCTCAGGGTTGTTTTAATTTGCAATATCAAAGAACATTTTAACTATTGAGGTTGTTGGCTGTGCAAATTAAAGTTCGGTGTTCTGCTCGCATGAAGACATGGGAGGTCCGTTTGTACAGCAGAATGTCAGATGTGAAATTAAATTATGTTCAAACATTAACCCGTTACGACCTGATGCTGCTCTCACACATGTTTGTTGTCTTTAATTCAGCCGACGCTGTGGTTCAGGTTTAGATCTCTAATATTGCTACTGGGTGATAAAAGATGAGTCTTGTGCAGGGCTTAAAGTATTCAGGCGGAAATAAAAAGGAGAACACACACCGAAACACGTTGTCTCTGAGTGGTCTTGAACGCAGGCGAGGCGAGCCGGTGGTTGTTTATCCCGCAATCAGAAGAATGGAGGCAAAATTCAAGTGGCGCCGGGCCTGGATGGAGGTAGGGGGCGGGGACGGAGAGCTGATTGGAGAGCTGGTACCAGAAGCTAAAGGAGCCTGGTACCTGATTTGATGTGTTGTGCTCCAAGAAGCTAGTCTATGCAACTGGCGGCAAAAAAAAAAAAAGCTCTTAACCGTCATGAAGGAGACGCCGGGCATTAAGCAGCTGTCCGCGGGCTCCGACACACTCCTGGGCCAAGCTCATACTTTTGAGTAATATGAGATGGTTCATTGTTGGCTCATCTGTGCAGTTGAAATGTCATGGGTTTGTAACAATAATTTGCGATGGAAAAAAAAAAAAAGCAGATTTTTAAACTGGTCCATTTGGGTTCAGAGGCTCTAAAATCTTGATGAGTGAGCAGTTAATGCAGCAGACTGCAGGGAAAATGCATCATACCTTGATCATACCTGAACGTAAATGTCAGCGGGAGCTTGGCTCCAGCCAGTGTGGCCTCTTTGGACGTGCACGTACACATGCACTCACAAAAAATGAACTGAAAATCTGCAGACACCACTGCAGGTTGTTTTGCTGTGAACCTGATTTGCATATTTGTTTTAAAAGGAAGTCCAGCATGTGCATCTGTGTTTGTGCATTGTTCAGCATTATTTACTCCATTTTATTTATTTTATTTTAATTACTCAAAATGGGCCAGGGTTTTGCCACAGGCAAAAGAAAAAAAAAGTCAAGTATAACTGCACACACACACCTGACTCTTTGTCAGAGGTGACTGTGAAACACCAGTCGTGTTTTTAATGCTTCTAGCGGTTAATGGTTATGAGCTTCAGATCAAATCGCCCTCTAACTTGATGTTAGGAGACACAGGAAAAAACGTTTTGTATATGCCCAGACCATCCTTTATTTCCCCGTCACTCTTCATGTTCCTCAGAGCACCGTCTACTACTTAGGAAACGCCTGGTGTTGAAAGATCAAATAACAGACGCACACACCAGTTACCCCAGTCTCATGATTTCTGAAAATCCATGTGGACAAAGTCTGGTTTCAGAGAAAACTGCTTGCCTGACAGAAATGTGATCAGACGGTTTTTTTTGGGTTGTTTTTTTTCCTCCCCGTCTGTCACAGACGTGCTTTAAAAGGGGTTTTTAAAAAAAAAAAAAACTGAAAACTGAACGTTTACCTCACCACTTCCCCTTGCTCATCAGCTATTTTTTTTTATCACCAGGTGCGTCAGCACTCATCCATCTCTCTCTTTCTCTCTCTCTCACTTCTTCCACTCTTCTCAGGCATTTAGCAGTGTCTGCAAAGGGCTTAATAGAGTAAAAGCATGCAAGAGCAGAGGCAGATACAATGCAGAATAAAAATGGGGATAAAAAAACATTATTTTCTGATCTTGTCACAGATTTTGAAGCGTAGTTTTTGTTTGACCATTTATTTAGAGATCTAGGGATCCAGGTAACCCTGGAAAGCCCCAGAAGCCCGTCAGAGCAGTGAGATCTCATAACCGGGGAGATTGGGGGGGGGGTTCACATTTGTTTTCCAATTACTGGCATTGTTTGTGTTTTACTCAGTTATTTGTTTTTGAGGTTTAATTAACTGCGCTCAGTAGCAGATTGCTGCTGGCTCACGCTCTCTCTTTCCTGCTAAATAAGTGTTAAATTCAGCAGCAGGAAGCTGCTGCGTCTTCCACAGACTTTCTTTACCAAACAAACAGGTTCGTAGTGACAAACCTTCAGAGTCACGACCCATTAGCCCGGCGCCGTGTGGTTCCACCTGAGAGCTGCTACCTGCATCTGTTTATGTAGTCATTTTATTCAGTCATTTACATGCTCTCCTCTCTCTGTTCTCCATCCTATCTCTTTCCTGTCCTCCCTCTCTTTTTCTGTTTTTACCCGGCTGGTCTTCAGCAGGAAGGTCCCCCCATATGAGCCAGGTCCTGATCAAGGTTTCTTCCTCTTAAAATGGAGTTTTTTCTTGCCACTGTTTGGCTTAAAGGTTTTTTCTCCCTCTGTGGGAGTTTTTTACTTGCCTTTATCCTTGATTTGGATTTAATATTATAATTTTAGTTAATGGTATTTGCTCGGGGGTCATGATCTGGGTCTCTGTAAAGCGCCTCTGGAGACAATTGGCATTGTAACAGAGGCTATACAAATAAAATTTAATTGAATTGAATTGAACTGTTTCCAAGTCCTGAGTGTTTTCACTTCTGTGCTTGGAAATGTTTTTATTACCCCCCCTTAGCTTCTATCTGTTCCTGCAACCATCGGTCTGCCTTCTTTACATCATTTGCTTTTTATGTGCACTTCTGTTGTCATCCCATTACACACATGCTGTTTTTATAATTACCCAAAAACAGTTGACATGTCTGATGACTGACACTGAATTTTTGTGACATAGACTAAAGCTTCTTCAACTATGTTCATCATGACTGAATAGTCTCCATATTTCACTCTAAACCACAACAAGATTTTAACACTGGCATTTTTTTAAACCCAGCTCAGGTCCAGAGTCTCTACTAAATTAAAATGTAGCACTAATCAGGCTTAAAATCACATAATCAACAAAATGCACTTATTTTCAGGCATCATTATTTTTGTCAACGTGTCACACAGATGGCTACTTTTATGGTAATGAGTCGGTCTCTCTTCCATACATGTAGCTTTTATTATTTATATCAAGTCCAGAGAACAATATTCACTTTGGCAAAATTAAATAAAAACAGAGGAAACAAATTTAATGGGTAAAAGTCATCATTATAAATGTAATTGGCTCCGTTTCATAGGCATCTATATGAAAGTCTGGATTGGACTGCGTGTGCTTGCCAGTTTGTGTTGAGCAGTGTGCTTATTCAGTGTCTTTTTGAGCTTTAGTTTTCTGCCAAGTTAACATTTTAATGCGGCAGTCTTGGACTTTAATCTGAAATGAGAAGAAATCACACCTCATATTTTGCATCCTGATCTTAACATTCCACAGAAACTTTAGGAAAAACAGAAACACATGGTGCAACAAGTAACTATATTTATATAAAAGTACTTTTTCCCGCCTCTTTGATAGAAGCTTTTTAAGAGTCTCTGTCCATTTACTCTTCAGTAATGAGTTTATATCGTCAGTGACGTGGATAATGATTCTGAAATATTTAATATTCTTCTTCTCTGAAAACATTCATGGTTTGGAGTCGACTTTAACCCACCTGACGTAAAGGAGTCTAAAGTGACAAAAAAATAAACATGAAACTTTGATTTTCCCCCTTTACGTTTGTGCTATCTGACCATGCTACATTGCTGAAAATATTCGTACTGGCCTTCGGAGAAAAAGCCTTAAAAATTTCACTCATTCCTCGACTTGGATGGACCACCGCTAGACTTAAATATTCTGATTATTTTTTTTTTTGTACAGCATGTCCAGAAAGCACTAAATATTTTTTTTTTAATACATTGATGGAGTTTGACTGGATTGCCCCTCACAAACATTCAGAAATGTGTGCACACATAAAGACAAACACACACACACACACATATCCAGTCCCTGTTCCATCAATGCATGCACACTTCTTCATCCGTTACCATTGTTTGTTCGTTTGGTCCATTATCTGACATGCAGTTTGATCCCGTCTCTCTGAAATGCACACGCTCAGATGTTCCATCATGCACGCATCTCCTCCGCTTTGTAATCCATATTGACTCGGCTGCAATCCCAATACCTCTCCTTTAGTGATGTCCATGCTCCCCCGGTTTTTTTGTTCCAGCCACTATCGATTGATCGTGTCCAGTGGACCAGGCCGCGTATTTATATTCCCATAATCCAGCAGGCACAGCCAACCGAAATCCTCATCTGGACGCAGGGCACGGACAAGTCGCATCCGTTGCATTTTGGAAAACGTTTCCGAATTGTTCCCGTCGGTGTTGAAGTCGAGAGCCTCAATAACAAACCAGAGCTGTCCTCAGAAGACTTTCCAGCATCTTATCTGTGTTTGTACCGTCAGCAGTGGTGGTGGCGTTGATCCAGTTTAAGTCATGATGGTGGTGTGGGAGCACTGGTCCAGTTCTGTTAGTGTAAAGGCTTCACTGAGACTGAGCGCTGCCATGTTACCTTAGTTCTGATCCATGGACTTCCTCCATTTGAATTCTCTCTCAGTAATTTTATGGCACTT
Source organism: Hirundichthys speculiger (assembly GCA_018398805.1). Taxonomy (NCBI): domain Eukaryota; kingdom Metazoa; phylum Chordata; class Actinopteri; order Beloniformes; family Exocoetidae; genus Hirundichthys; species Hirundichthys speculiger. The sequence continues at coordinate 287,727 of JAGFBZ010000560.1, forward strand.
ACGTTCTGTTCCCACAGCTGTCCCTTTGTCTGTTTAGAGTTGTTTTTGCTACCAGTTTTTCTGTTTACTGAAACAGCTCAGCCTCCAGTATTTAGAGCCGTTTAAAAACGCCTCCTCCCCGTTTCCCCTGAAGAAAACTTTTTTTTTATTTTTTGTGGTTCTTGCGGAGAAAACTGTAGATCTGCAACTCTTTTAGTCCTTTTCTTCCTCTGAATTCATCTTAGTTATCTGAAATTACATCATCTTTGTTTTATTCTCTAATTAGCATCTCTTTCTAGCTTTCGTCCCACAGAACCCATTTCTTCTTTCGTAATCTCCCATAACGACTATACGACGCTTTCCTCCAGATTTTCCGTACTTCTTCCATCCTTCCCTTTCTCCCTACTCCTGTCTTTTACGTTCCCAACAGCAATGCCAGTGTTTGAGTTTGAGTTGGTGGTGTTATAGGCGTGGATGTATCCCCGTGGGAAGTCACGAGCCCCAAAGCCCCCGCCGCCTTCGGCCCTCGTCGCTGGTCGTCGAGGAGGTGGTGCTCGTCGTCGAGGCGCACTGCACCAGCATCCCGTGGAGCGACTGGCTCCGTCTCGTCCAGATCACGCTCAGCCGCTTGGCGTAGCTCACGGCACCGTAGCGCCTGGCGACGGTCGCCGCCGCGTCGGTCGCGAGCGCGACGGAGGAGCCCATGTCCAGCGAGTGCCGGCGTTTGCCGCCGGCGCCGCAGGCGGGGCTCAGAGGGGATACGGGACTCTGATAGGCCTGTGAGGAGTTCCATCTGTCCCTGCCTCTGGGCGTCACCGTCCAGTCCAGCAGCTCTGAGTCTCTCAGGGGCGCAGCCAGAGAGAAGCTGGCGCGGTTTGTCAGTTCCCGCTCCAGACGGGGATTGGGACAGGCCCTGGAGCGCGACTGGCGGGGCAGGGTGGACGGCGGAGAAGGCGAGTAGTAGAGAGGAGTCCTGTCGCTTTCTAAGCTGCGTGGCAGCGCCTTCTCCAGCTTCCGCTGCCTCACCACCAAAGCCATCTCGCTCTCTGCCCCCGCCGCCGAGGAAACCACCCCTCCTGCCGACAGAAACTGCTCCAGGTTGACTTTAGGCTTTGGCCGGGGCTTCGGCGGCAGCTTCGGAGGCAGAGAGAAAGCAGCAGCATTGGCTGCATCTTTGTCGCCCTCCATGTCCTTCTCTTTTCCTTTTTTAGACGATACGCCATTGGGCAGGACCACCATCATCACGTCCCCAGAACCGTTTGATTGGTAGCACCCCCTGCCATTTTCCCCTTTATCTCCTCCACCTGCTCCTCCACCCTGACAGCAGGCGCCGCCCCCTGCCTCGGTGTTGCCATTATGGCATATGATGTGGTTGCCGTGATTGCAAACACGATGGCGGACCATGAGGGCAACCGTGAACACGAGCAGGGTGACCACGACGATGCCGCCGACTAGTATGGTGAGCGTTCCGCCCAAGAAGTGGGCCTGGAGAGAGCGGCATGCTGGGTAAACATCCTTGGTGGAGAACGTCGTGCAGCCCAGGACTTTGGTTGCCGCCAGTGACGTGATGGTGTCGTCAAAGATGGCCAGCACGCACAGGTTGTAGTCCACCCCGGAAACCAGGTTCTTCAGCAGGAAACGGTCGCTGGTCGATGGCAGGATTCTGGAGGCGGATTCGAAAACGGAAGTTTGTTAGAAACACAACGTGAAGAAGTTTTACTCTGAATTCTACAACATATGAAAATGAGAAGCAGAGGAAATGAGCTATTAATGAAGAGCAGACCAACGAGACATGACAAGAGAGTTGCAGTTCAGAGGCTCGAGTTGCAGTTAAGTTGAAGAAAAACGAAGACTTTCGCATGTTTTTGATTGCGGGTGATGTCATGAGTCTGTAATAAGCACCAGTGTGGGATATCTAAGAGAAGTGTTTCAAATGTGTTCATTTTAAGTGTTTGTGCAGCTGTTAAAATTAACATGTGGGGGAGAGGTGAGCTAAATAGAGACAGGAGGTGGTGGTTTGGGGGGGGGGGCAAGAAAGGTGGTAATGAGAACAGGAAGTACTTGCTTTACATAATTTGCGTTCTGAGCGGTTTAGTTAGTGAATGCGTTCACGGTTGTTTGTATTCATGGTGGATTAAGTGTTTTTGTTTCCCGGCGAGTGTGACATCCGAGGGTGAAGGGTGTGTGTGTGCGTGGGCGACCGAAGCCCACCTCCAGTGTATGTTGCTGATGGCTATGCCGTTGCCCTCTGCTGTTTCAAGCCTCTTGTGTGGGGGAAAGCGTGTGCATGCTTTTGGCAGTTTTTTTTTTTTTTTTTAACTTCTCCTCCTCTGCACTTTTATCCACTTCCCTCTCTCTCTCCCTTTTCACACCGTATCACAGCTTATTTGTGTCATGTTTCAAACCGTCTTGGCTCCTCTTCGATTTAAGCTGCATCTCATGAATTCCAGGGAGCTTCTTCCCATTTTTAATGCAGCCAAAATAAAGATGTATAGAAAATAAGAGGGCAGCAGCAGATCACTCTTGGGTTGTTCTTCTGTTTCTGTCACTGTGGCGTAATCAAGATATACAAATGGTTGCTGACTGTGACCCAGAAGATCGTCAGCGTTTGTCCTTCTGAAGCTCAGTATGATTGTTTTTCTTTACAATGATTTGGAAAACTCTGACATTTCAGGTTTCCTCGTAACCTGACCACACGTATGGATCCTCCTCATTAAAATCCTTCGTCAGCGGCGGTCGGGTTGCCATGGACGTCTTTATACCACCGCCGCAAATTTGCCAGTCGACTCAAACTGTGTTGGAGCAACTTTTAAAAGCCAGGTGCATGTTACCATGGCAAAAGCTCATTATGCCCAACGGTGCTCTCACCAACTGTTAACTGCTATGGCTTCACTTCCGAGAATTATTGCCCATCTTTCTCTTTTGAGGAGCGAACAATGACAAGTTTTTGGATCACGGCAGAAATATAAAAGGTAAGGACGAACATTTGTGGAACTAATGAAACCCGTCTGTCACACCACTGACACCAAACCGACCTGTACGGGTTTAGATCTTTCACTATGATACCTGAAACACCAAGAATCAAGCTTCATTACATCTTCAGTAAAGAGGACATTTTCTGATCTACTGCCGGACCACTACACTAATATCCAATGAGATGGGAATAAGTACTCAGTGGCTCTTGGGTAATCAGTCACATCATGGGATTTTGAGCATCTCCCGTAAAGCCCAGCGGTAACAACGGTGGGATCTCGATCAGATGTCCAGCATGAAATATAGAACAGGTAGCACTCTCCAGCGTTTCCCACAGGTTCATTTAGTTGTGGCGGCCCACCACAAATAAATTTTTCGGCTTCTGACTCGCCCTCGCCTCCAGACTGTTTACTTTGTCAATATTGCGCGTCCTTTCAATTCTGGCGCAGTGGGTGGCGGTATGCATTGTGACGGCGCCTTGACATTTATAAGTCGTAGAAGAACTTGTGGTGGGGCTATGAATCAAGAAGACGCAGAAGAAGTTGTGGTGGAAGAGGTGTGATTCAAGCGACGGAGATACGGTCTATGCGAAGGTAAGACGTAAAATAAGCCCAAAGGTGGTCCAAAATATTAACTTATCATGTTATACCAGCCCATGTCTGCATCAAATCTAGATGCTCAACCTCTGCAGAGACAGTAGTGACGAAATGTCTACCTGTACTATATACTTGTATATAGGGCTGCAACGATTCGTTGACGTTGTGGACAAAAATCGATAATGAAAATTGTCCACAATGAATTCCATTGTCAAAATTGTGTTCAGACATGTTTTTCCAGTGGAGTGAGGCATCTCACTTCAGTACAATCTCTGCCGAGAGTCTCGCATGCACGATAGTGCGTAGACAAAAACAGCGGCGTCCTGTACAGCAGCTGCACGTGACAAAACTTCAAAGGTTTGGGGGCGTCTTAGCCTCGATACGGATTACTTGCAAGATTTGCAAAGCAGACCTGGCTCTTCACAGGAGCGTGTCGGTAATGCACGAGCATTTAAAGAGAAAGCACCTCGGACAATTGACGTTTTTATTGAATTTTTTTTTTTATGTAACACATTTGTCTGCCCCCTTCCCCCTCCCCCGGACCACACCACCACAAATGGATCCTTGACCTGTGGGAATCCCTGCTCTCAATGCTTTTATGGTGCTACCTCTGTTTGAGTAAAAAGCCTTTGCTCATATTAGAAGATGATGATGATGATGATAAAAAGCCCTGAGAATTAGCTCGGTGCTGTCAGCGAAGCCACAGTCTGAACGTGTCTGTGTTTAATTGATGAGGCCTGCGAGACTTGACCAGCACTGTGGGAAGTGATGTCCTCGGATGGAAAAGGTTACATTTCAATCTGTTTCTTCTCACCTTGATTCATATCGACTGTTCAATTATTTTCCTCCAAGTGTTTTCGATTAGCTTCTTTTTTGCTTTATTGAATGCGGGGGGGCAGGGAGGGAAATGCAACTACAAAATCAGATGTTCAGTTCATCCTTTTCTGTTTTATGATGTTTTCTTCTTTATGAAGGATTAAGATAAAACTGAAACTTGTTTGAAACGTGTGACATAATAAAACGGTGCTCGGAGTCCCCAGACCTTGACCGGACACTTGTCTTTTACAGATGCCGTCCTTCATCATTCTCTCTCGTTTTCTTCCCCTCCTCCTGTCATCCGTCCTTGATCTTTTCTCTAACCACGCATGAGCAACTGATTAATCACTCATTTATCCGTGTCTGTTCTTGAGCTTTTTCTTTAACTTTCTTTCCCCTCTTCCTAAGTTGAACCCTTTTCTTGGCGTATTTTTTCCTAGGACCTGATTGTGGCTCCCTCAGCTCTGCGTTGACGGTCCTCTGGGAACGCTCAGCAGGTTCTTCTAACCACCTCTACGTCTCTATTAGCCTGAGCACTAACCATGTAGCATGATTTAGCATCCAAGGTCAGTTGTGCTCTCCTTGTCTTCCTTCCACACTTCTATCGTTTCCTTTTTTTTTGGCATCCACGCTCTTCCCCCCTCCTCCTTTCTTTTCCTCCACCACACCACTACTCTGTCTCTCATGAGATTGTGAATCAACTTTTTATTTATATATTTATTTATTTTTACGCTGGCAGAGATGGAAATAGGCAAGTAAATTAACTAAACTGTAGCCGGCATGGATGGCATCTTTGATGTGCTGATTTGCTTCACTGCAACACAAGTTTATATCCATAAATATCTACGTAGCGCACACGCACGTCTCGGAGTAATGAAATGGCCTCAGACTATGTTTATATCCTGTAGCGCTGATCTGAAATCAATTCAAGCGATTGATTAAACGGGTGTAGTTGAAGATGCTGCGCTTGTTAGCATCAAAGCAGGCTCTGCAGAGTTGACAGTTGTTCTGTGCCTCCTAACATCTGACGAGTCCGTCTCTGTGCTTCTAATGATGGTTAAACCCTGCAAAAGCTTGTACAAACGCAGATGCAAGAGGAAAGTGAAAGAGACAAGGGTGTGGGGGGGTGCTTCGTTCCAGTTTGGTGACAAAGAAATGACTAATTATTAGAACCCAAAATAGGAGGAGGGAGCGAGAAAGAATGACAGGAGGAGAGAATAAAGCAGCAGTGAAATCCTGTCTTTTCTCATCCCCCCCCCCCCCTCGTCTGTACTCTTTTCTCGTTACACTCACTCCTGTCTTCCTCTTCTCTATTCCTGTCACCGAGTCTGGTGGTCTGACACCCTACAAGACTAAGCCCCAGAGGACGAGGGCAAAAGACACTTGAAGAGGGACAATAAAGCAATTATCTCCTCTCCCGGCTGACATCAGTGTTCCCTTCTTCCTGCGTCGCCTCGTGTCCATTTCCTTTTTCCTTCCTGGTTTGATCTTAAGTTGTTGGACTGTTTACCTCCTTCAATTTCTTAAATCTTTTCCAGATTTTAATCTCCCTCTTCAGCTGTAACTCAACTCTTCTCCACTCAGCATGTTTTTTCCCTCCATACTTCCTCATTGAGTTGTCACCGTTCTCTCCATCCTGACTTCCTCCTCCTCCTCCCTGACCCCCAGCCATGTCTGTCCATATCATCTCTCCTCCTCTGCCTCATTTTAATTTAGCCACTCAATAAAAGAGCCTCTTACTCCTTCCTCTGTCTGACCCTCCGGTATAATGGAAGATGACATGTGTATTGACTGCTGACCCTTTTCCTCTCTTCCCTCCCTCTTACGTGTCCTGATGTGAGCTGACATTTTTATTGACAATCTAGTTTAACACTTAATTTCATCTCCCCATGGGGGTACAACTCAACTCCCCTTCTGACACCTCCCTTTCTCTTCCTCTGTTTTGGGATGTCCTGGCTCTTTATTTTGTTTCGTCCTTCCGTCTTTGTACGCCTCTGCTCTCTAACATTTCTCTCCTCGTGTCTTTGAGCTGTCACTGCCTCAACAGATGCACTTGTCTTGTTTCTTGTATGATTTCTTGTACTTGTTTTCTGGCTACAAAAAAGAAAAAAAACGCACGACATGACAGAAACTGAAATATTTCATTGCACCAGTGCATGACTGGATCGTTTTGAAGCTGAGAAAATGTGGATTTTTAAACATGTATATATTAGCTGAGCGCTCTGTCAAACAATAGTCAGCCTTGCTGTATAATTAGCAGCAGAAAATGAGTGTGTTTCCATTCACCTAATGTTCAGGTTTTATTTCTTTCACTTCCCTCTCCGTCCTGAATCCTAAGCCGTGTTCTCCGCCGTCTCTCAGCACGCTTCCTTCCCTGCGATTATCTAAACTGTCTTCCCGTTCGCTCTAATTGTGTGCCATTTTTCCCGTGACTTCACGGTCATTATTCTCATTTCTTAAGCTCTGCATATTTTTGTCCGTCCAGCTCCGTCATCTTTTTGTCCCTTTCATTGCTCCCGCTGCCACTGTATTCTGTTGTAGTAGCAGTGCAGCGCTTTTCCTTTTGCCTGCATCTGGGCTTTTAAATTTAATGAACCTTTGGCTACTGAGGAAGATTACATACGTTAGCCTTATTTAGTAAATGTGCTGATCTCTGTGCCAGATTATGTGGAAGACAGTGATCCACTTTGGTGGCCACCTACAGAGGGAAAAACCAAAAGAAGTTGCTTCTGATGGTGTTTTGAGTGTTTTTTTTTTACTCAGGATATTAAATTATCTTTACAGGTTGAAGTCTATGCCTTCCCTATAAAACAGTCCTTTATGTGAAATAACGAGTTGTCAAGTGGTGCTTTAACTTCCAGAGAAGTGCTTATTCAACTCAATGCAACACTTGACAACTTTAAGACGAAGGCATTTGAATGGTCTCCTTTCTTTCAGTGTGGGAGTGACCAGATAACAAGAGCATCTTATATCCGTGTGTTCACGAGCTATTCAGTAAAACGTCTGCCAGAGAATCAGCGTGATACTGACACAACATGGAAACGCAACAGGAAAAACTACAATCAGGCTCCTCTTTAAGACGGATGCCTGCCTGCTCTGCGATCGTCTTCCAGCTTGGATGTTGGGCCTTCTGCGCACGGCAGGATAAATATCGAACGAAACAGGAATTCCCTTTTACCCGGGGACCACGGAGGCGTGGCTCCATGGAGGAGGCACCTGTGACGTCACCGTGGGGAGCGGAGGTGGTGGGACCACCACGTGTCAGCAGCAGACAAACTCCGCTACAATGGAGGCCAGCGCTGGCAGGCAGTTGGCGTTCTTAAATCTGACCCTGGCACAACGTGCTCTGCAGCTGCGCCACGTATATCACTGTCACTGCGTTCCAACTTCACTTGCACTGAGCGGGCCGACTTTTTATCATTTGTCAGAGATCAGCTCCCCCCCCCTCCATCTTTCAGGCATTACATTTTCAAATCCACTGCTTTCACTATCTTTGCGTCTCAAAGTGTTCTTGGCCCAACGCAGCTGTTCTAGTCAGCTGTTAGAAATCATGTCACTCTTTTCGTTTGAATTCATGAACTAGCCTCCCTCTGGTTGGCGTCTCTTCTCTGACGTGCCAGCTACTGTGATGTGGCACTTTGGCACTTGCATGTTTGTGGCATAATGGAAAATTGATTTAGTAAATTCTTGGCAGCACTGCCTAACTCTATTTCTGTTGCTGTGTCCTTTTCTTCTATTTGTCTGGAGACTAACTTCACTGCCGTCTCCTCAAAGCTCTTGTTTTTGTCTTCTGCTTCAGCTTTGCGCCTCTCACTTCAAATAGGGTTAAGGAGTATTTTCCTTCCGTCTCCAGCTGCACAGCTGCTGCTTCACCTCTGGTAATGCTGTTTTTCCCGTAAGCCCAGCTCCTTGTTTCATCCTTAGATAAATTCATCATGGGTGAGGGGGTTTTCAGTAGTGCTGTCGTAACACATTGTTGTGGAGTCTCTGGGGTACTAAAGAATGGGAGGGATCTATAAAGCATTAAGGGTAAAACATACGAGGCTTGATTTGAAAGGGAAAGTCATCCAGCGAATGCTCCAACAGCTACAGTAGAGACGATAAATAACAGGCTGGGTCAAACCGGAGCACTTCAGTGGCTTCACCTCTCCTTAGTCTTGTTTTCAAAGCTGAATGAACAGATTGCTGCTCATGGTTTTCATGAGATGAACATGTAGAGTCTGAGCTGTTTTAAACAGGCTGCTTGGAACACGAGTTTTTTTTTTTATTAAAAAATTGTGCAATCCTTAATTGTAATGTTTTTTTTTTTTTAGCCAGCTTTGTCTATTTTTGTGTAAATTTGTCAAATATTAAGACGGCATCCCTACTTTAGACTATGAAAACACGTGAAGACGTGGGTTTCCAGCATTTTTTTTTTTTTTTTCGTGTGTGTGTGGAGGAATTAACGCAGCTGATTAGCAAGAGAGTCGAGATCTGATCCAGTTTGTTTCATTCAATTGACCTTTCGGTAAGCACCGCCCCCTTCCTAGTTACTGTTGCTAGGTCGGACAAACTTGCTGCTCCTGTGGTTAAGGACTGTGTTAATTCGTTATATTTTCCGATGTGTATCATCAGTGTTAATATTATACTATAATAACGCCATGGTGAAATATTGCTGCTGGGGACCTGCAACAGTGACTCGAGGTGTCCAGAACGTTTGGAGGGACATTTTTATTCCCTTTCCCAAACTGAAAATGCAGTGTGGGTTAAGTTGTGTCCGTCCACACAAGCAACTGAACGTGGGTAAAGTTACAAAACACACCTACATTTACTTCAAGGTAAGTTTACTTTGTTTATTAGATGATTGATTTAACCACCGTTTAGTAAAAGTAATATGATTTAGCAGGCAGGGAGGGTGATGAGTTCTCTGTTAGCATTAGCATTAGCTCTGGTCCATAGGTCTGTCCCACACCAGAGCTATGTTAACATGAGACAGTCGCAGCATTGTATTAATATAATTAATAAAGTGACGTTAACATCACTAGCCTCACCTTATACCTAACAAAATAGATATCCATAGGGCCATATATATTTGTAGACAACGAGGCAGGCTTATAGCTGGCTAGCGAAGCTCTGGTCCATAGTGGAGAAGTCATCGACACTGGACCCCAGCAGCAATATTTCACCATGGCGTTATAGTATATATTAACACTAATGATACACATCGGAAATATAGCGAATTAACACAGTCCTAGGAAGGGGGCGGTGCTTACCGAAAGGTCAATAAATTTTTTTACTTTATTATTGGCACATATGTGTCACATATGTGTGTTGTGATGTGGTATTCCAGTGGGCCAGCTCTTTATCTCCACCCAGCAGCGGAGCACGTTTCTACTGGCCTCCAACCACTTCGACTCGTCTACAGTTTTTCATCCTCCTGCTCCCCGTCAGATGTTCCCTTTTTTAGTTTGCTTTGAAGGACCGCTCTTTTGGATTTCTGAAATTTCAGTCGGCTGCCCCCTCATTATACCAATCCTCCCAAATCCCGTCTTTCTTACATACTTTAATGTTTATAACCCATATTTCGGTGATGGAAATGTCCTCCCTTCCTTTGTGCACCCCAACACCCTCACTTTGTCCTTGAGCGTTTGGGCCTCCTCCTCTTCCTCCCCTCACTGCCTGCCAGCTCTTCTTTCACCCATATTTTTCTCATCCATTTCTTCTAAGATCATGTGGGTAGAGTCTGTTTCTCCCTCAGTCCCTCTCCTCCACCTATTGAGATCTGAGCTTTCATTCATGTCTTGAAATTCTTCCCATCTAGGCTGTTTTTTTTTCTTTATCTTCCATCTGCCTTTGTGTCACTTTCCTTTTGGTTAGCCCTTTCACAAAACCACTCAAGTTAATTTCCCTCGTCATGATACCTGACGAAAGCGACGACAAACGCTCATAAATAATGCCGAGTGAAAAGAAAAGGAATATGACGGCTGCTGGCCTGCCTCGCCCGCTCCCGCTCGCTGTTTCAGCCTCTGTTTTGCTGTAGCAATGACCCGCTCATAAATGTTTCATCAGGCTATGCTTGTAAATTCAGAGGCAGTAAATTCCAAGTGTGTTGAGACATAATTCATGAAGAGAGCTGTAGCATCGCACACGTACAGAAACGCATCGAGATACAGTCCACCTTTGTCAAGCTGATATCCTCAATGGTTTTTCTACCAGTTGTTCTCTGGAGGGTTGGACTGTTTGGACCCAAGGACTTGTTGGGTCAGGGTAAAGTGTAAAATAGTCTAAAGAAAAGTGTTACAAAAGCTTGGCCTTGATTTTTCTCTTCCTTCAATAGCAATAAAATGCATCTACGTTCTCCACCCACATCTGTATCTCACATAATTGGCTTACATTTACCAATGAAAAAAATAGAAAAGGCCTGGAATATTTGTTAGGTTTGCTAACACTTTGAAGCATTCAGAGTGGTTACGTATTTTTGAAGTGTAAGGTGTTTGCCGAGTACACAGACAAAGTGGAACACGAGGATCTAAAGTTGAAATGGCATGGCATTTAAATTTACTCCCGATTAAATGTTTCATCAACATTATTTATACGGTTCATAATGCATACATGTCTTGTATCGCCAGATTTGGAGAGCTCTGCGAAATCAAAATGCTGCCAATTTTTTTTACAGCGTTCATCCACGTCGTAAATCCCTTGCAGCACTTACTCAAATGCACTGACTGCTCACCTGTAGGGTTTTAGTGTCACACGGTGACTTAGATAAATTATTAAGTACCTTAGTCCCTCTATCCCTTCATCTGTGCTCCCAGTCATCCTTCCCTTGAGCTATCTGCTTGTCCAGGCACAAGATGAACAGCTTTACTGCTGAAGAGTTAAGTTGGAATGGATAAATATTTTAGAGCTTTTGCTTGAAAACAGGTTTCACCTTTTGAGGGGAGGATGACGATGCGGAAAAATGACTTGCCGTGGCATATAGAGGAGATGAGAGATATGCCACTGTGAGCTGTATAATCTACTTTTAAAGATGGAAACTTCAAAGAAAGAGAGCTGCGTTGTTGCGCGGTGGTGCAGACAAATGAAATGTGACTGACCTGTAGACCAGGGTCTCATCAGCCGTGCAGTTGTACTGGATCTGATACATCCAGACCACGTAAGCTGCAGACAAGCGGCCCAAATCCCATCGAACCTGCGCTGAAGTGGATGTTACTCCCTGTACGCCAACCATTTTGCCTTGCTCCTCGTCCCCCTCGTCGTCCTCCATGCTCCCTCCATCAGCCCGCTCACCCTCTGAGACTTTCCCGCTGTCACCTTCACTGACATCTCCATCTCCTCTCTTCCCGTCCTCCGTGTCACCTCCACGTCCCGCGCCGTTGTTAATCCCTCCGTTTTTCCCTGTGCTGATATCCGATGAGCCGGGATCTGTCCGTAAAATCCCATTCGTCACGCCGCTACTGTTCTTGGTATTAACGCCGTTCCCCCCAGTGTTTCCGCCGACCCCGCCCCGGTGAGGCAGTGGGATTATTTTCAGGTCCACCGTGGCCGTCGCTTCACCTGCGGCATTTATGGCAATACACGTGTACGCCCCATCGTCCCGGGCGACGGTCACCAAGATATCCAAGGTCCCATTACTGAAGGAACTGGTGCGTGATGTGTTTGCAACAATGCGGTCGTCCGGTGAGACCCAGTGGACTATCGGCTCAGGGTCTCCGATGGCGCGACATTTTAGCGTGGCCCGCTGGCCCTCCAGCACCCACAGCTTGTGGGTGTGACGGGTGATGAGAGGTGGTTCACAGGTAAACTCCTCCTCGGGAATGGACCAGAAGTACCTGAGGAACACAGGGAGGGAATGAATAAACCCAGTAGGGGGGGGGCGGCGTCCTCTCTGCTTCATGTATCTAGCATCAATGAGACGGACATTTTTTCTTTTAGTTGACTGTAATCAAATTAAGGGTAAAGATCAATCGTAGACATAACCGAGCCAGGCCTAATTACTGATGGAAGATAACAAATAGGTTATTTTTATCAGCATTTTAAGGCCCTGAAGGGTTTGCGTACGTTAAGAACTTGCAAGACTGACTGACCTTTAAACTGTCTTTAAAAGATGATCAAAATAAACTGTAGACATTATTCAATTTAGTTTTATTTGTATAGCGTCTGTTGCAATGTCAGTTACCTCTAGGGGCTTTACAGAGACCCAGAGCATGACCCCCGAAGCAAATATCATTATCTAAAATTTATAATATTAAATCCAAATCAAGGATAATGGCAAGTAAGAAAAACTCCCACAGCGGAAGAAAAAAACCCTTAAGCCAAGCAGTGGCAAGGAAAAACTCCACTTTAAGAGGAGAGCACACAAATGACTGAATGAAATGATATAAACAGATGCAGGTAGCAGCACTGAGGTGAGATGGTTAGAGGACCCGAACACATCTACACACAGGTGGAGGTAAACGCTGGGATGGACAGAGGATGGAACTGCTTATTCAACCTGTACCCCGTTGACACAATAAAAGCGTCACCTATAACAATAAGACAGACAACTCACCTGCCAGCCAGGTGTGCAGGTGTGGCACAGGTCTCCATGTCGTCACCTCGGGTGAGGCGCCTTAGCCATAACAGCTCACAGTTGCAGTGAAGTGGGTTCCCCCCAAAATTCAGGCTTATGACGGCGTTGTAGGGTGTTGGGACTGATGGCACCTGTCTGAGATCTGACGGGCAGCAGAAGAAATGGAGCCAGGTTAGCTTCATTTATATGGCTCAGCGCACACCTGAAGCTCATTTAAGGCGGCATCATCAGTTTGTTTGTATAAGTAGGTATACTGGGTCCAGAGATCTGATGACCTGTTTTGTCTCAGCAAGTGCTCACTCGTATGTTGAGTGGGACTGGTTTTGGGGGCGACTGTGGAAAAGAAATGGTTCTTGGCAAGCTTTGAGGTGTGTTTGGGGTCATTATTGTTCTCCCAAATCCCCTGAACACATTTGGTCTGCCAGATTTCATGTTGGCCTTTGTGTGATCCAGATACATGAGAAACCTTCCTCCACTGGTTAAATCATATAAAGCTACTGCACATAACAGCTGAGTGTTGGCTCCAAGTTGATGTACTTGAGCCTCTGTTTAGTGGATACAAGTTTACCCTCGTGTCGTCTGAGCTCATGCTTCTGGAAGTCCAACCCTCTGTACGAAATGAGCTTCTGCATGTAGCTTCGTCTAAATTAGAGTACAAACCTTATAAAAATTAAAACACCTTTCTTTGTTTCGTAATGCATCTAAATCATCAAACTTTCATCATTTCCTGGTTTTCATAATTTAGCGTCTTCATGCACACTAGGATTTTGCATCCTACTGTGCCAGTTGCATCTTCATTTCTTTTTGAATAACGTGTTAAAAGCACACAGACGCTGAGTAAAAGCTTCATATGAAGATTAAGCGTCAGTGGGTAAATTTGAAAAGCACATCCAGCAGTTGTAACGGAGCAAGAGAAGAGCAAGCAGAATGTAATTATAAGTAGAGAAATTTGAAGAAGCTAAAATGTACCTTGCAAAGAGCGAGTCAGGAGGCAGTGTTCGGAGCCTGTTGGAAGTCATATCCAGTCGCGCCAGCTTGTAAAGCTCTCCAAAGACTCCCTTCTGCTATGTGGTCTATCAGGTTATGGTCCAGGTTGAGAGTATGCAGACTGGCCATGTTCTGGATGGATTCCCATGGTACCCTGTAGGAATCAAACGGAACATTATTTAGTGATTTCCTGAGACTCATTAAATCAGTAAACGTATCATGTGATCGCCGGCAGGAGAAGAAATGAGGGAATATCTCCTGAAACACTCACTCCTCAGATGTTAAATATCCCTTGTGGGTATATTGTCTGAGACAATAACATGATTAAAGGATAAGAAGAAAGATATTGGATCAGTCAAAGTTCACTCCTTGTGCTACGGTAACGTACTTGTGAAACTCCAGAGAGCAGGGATAAGCAGCAGGTAATTTATAGTGAAAGGCGATGACACATTCTCAGTTTTCCTCTTTGTCTTTTTTTTAATGAGTTTCACAAGTCCAGTCTAAGCTGTTAATGGTGTCATTTAGCATTTTTTTTTTAAATTCAGTGTTTTGGACCAATTACTAAAAAGCATAAACTCTCAAACAGGGCAGTGTGATGGGTAGTTTTAGAATAAAACACCTCATGATTTCACTTTTTTGTGTGTTTTTTGTTTTGTAATGCCCATTACATTTTGTGCCTTCAGGTGTTTTTGTCTGACATGGTTTTCCTGCATCGCTGGAAACAAACAGAGCTGAAGCAGTTTATGGAGAGCACAGATATGAAGAGTTTGATATCAGACTGTAATGAATTGATTCCAGAGCTCATTTGCTGGTAAAACTGTGTTGCTTTGCCTGATCAACCGAGTTGATTTTAGGTATTACTGAAAAGATTTTGTGTGTGGCGCCAGACATTACACATGTAAGAAAACTACAAAGCATAACTGGGTTGGTCAAGTTGGCAGTTTTACATGGATATGATATCCACATGCCTAACAGGAGCTTTATTTAACCACTGCAGGGGGGATACCTCACCAGAACAAAACAGACTCTGAAGAGCGTGTAGTGTTTTATCAAGTGAGCCCCACACCTGGATATAAACCCCGCTAAAGAGAGCACTTGAAGTTTTAATCATAAGAGACTCTAAATGGACAACATCCTGAAAGAAGAGGTGAAATCCATTGCATAATACACCGCTGCGAACAGGAGAAAAGGCTGCACGGATTATAATTATTCCGTCCGATTATTCACACCATTCGAGGGGAATGGTAATGCTTTAAAACCCTCCATTGTCCTACAGCCATCATTTAGAGATGAGTGAGTACGTACACGTCTTCATCAGAAGACGTCAATGTCAGAGAAAATTAGAACCTTATCAAAATTGGATCCGTCTTTCCTGAGCGTTCGGTCGTCTCCCTCCAGCCTCAGCAGCCAGTCTCTGTATTGTCTGACTCACACATGATTATAAAGGCTGTTGGCGTTGTGCATCTGTAGTACACACCTGAGACTGAAACCTACGCCCTAGGAATACAGTCATGGAAAAAATTATTAGACCACCCTTGTTTTCTTCAGTTTCTTGTTCATTTTAATGCCTGGTACAACTAAAGGTACATTTGTTTGGACAAACATAACGATAACCACAAAGATTGCTCATAATAGTTTTATTTAAGAGCTGATATCTTACCATTTTCCATGGTTTTCTTGATTATAACCTAAATAACTTAAGTTTTTACATCAATAGCTATGGCGTTGTACTGCCAAAAACACTGCTTTTATGCATTCAGTGTTTTCTTTTCTGTCTATTTTAGTCACATGATGACGTTTAGTGGTACCAGGTATTAAAATGAACAAGAAAGTGAAGAAAAAATGGTGGTCTAATAATTTTTTCCATGACTGTATGTAGAGCAAGTAAAACGAATTGGATGGTGTGGCTACCCCAAACTGGTGGGCGAGCATCCCAAAAAACAAAAAAAAGCATACCTTCTGAGGTTATTGTAGGAGAGGTCGAGGTCTTCCAGTGTGAGTAAGAAGTCATCAAAAGCCTGAGTTGACACTTTGACCAGCTGGTTGTTGTTGACTATCAGGTGTTGCAGGTTGACCAACCCAGTGAGGTCCCGAGGTCCAAGTATGGTCAAGCGGTTCCCTAGAAAGGAAGGTGATGTCCGCTAGCTTTTAATCGATTTCGTGTTTTATCAGTTAAAGCATCATTGAAACAGTCATCCAAATAGGGAGGGTTAAAAAAAAAAATAAAAAGGAAAATGATGTCGTTGATGCTCACCATCGAGATGCAGAGAGCGCAAACTCTCGAGGTCGGCGAAGGCCATCGGTCGGATTAGGTGGATTGTGTTCCTGGACAGAGTCAGGTCGACCAAACCGCTCATGTTGACGAAGTCGTTCCCGCCCACTTCCGTTATGAAGTTGTCGGCCAACCGCAGCTCCACCGTGCGCCGGTCAACATGCGGCGGCACGAACAGCAGGCCCTTGTCGGCGCAGAGCGTGCTGAGCGACTCGGAGAGGTTCCGGCACACGCAGTGGAAAGGGCAGGCGGAGACCACGCCCCACGTCTCCCCCGCCCCGGCCAGGGAGGGCAGCAGGCAGCATGAGACCAGCGCCAGCCAGTGGAAGACTGGGAGGGGGCGGAGTCGGGAAGGGTCCTCCTGGTCGCCCTGGGGCAGGCGCAGTGGAAGAGATGGGACGACGGGGGCAGGGATGAGAGGAGGAGAGGGGGGAGAAGAGAGAGAGAGAGGATGGATGGAAGGAAGAGGGAGGAGAAGGTGGAGCCCTGCGCTCTCTGCTCAGGGTGGAGCTGTGTGTGGGGCGGGTGCGTTCGTCTGCAGGGGCTGAGGGGTGGGGGGACAGGCATGGTAGAAAGCCTGGCGGTCCACAGACCTGCAGACATGTGGGGGAAAATAAAGAAGAAAACTCAGATTTGTTTGTTTTTGACATTGATCCGTCTGGTGTCTCTTCCCGTCTGGTTTTTGTCTTCCACCTCCTCTGACATAACAGAGATGGCTTCTCCTGCAAACCCGTACGCCTGCCAGCGCCAGTCTGCACCGACGCCCACCTGCTTTACCTCACAGTCGCATCAAAAATCCATATTCAAGACAGAACAGGTTACACACGTCGCTGCCGTACACTCGGCACACACCTCCTTAATATTAGCTCACTGCCTAGCAACAACATCCCTTAAGACTGAATACAGCCAGTCCCCATGGTAACAGTTACCTAGAAACCTGAAAGAAGGGATTAGACAAGCGTTATATCACAGGACCTTTTTATAAGACTCTCTGGGTCAGGGAAGCAAATTGGGTCATAAGCCTATCATCCTTGTTGCCACGGCGCTCGGCGATGGTCAAGAACGTACAGGGATGTAAACCTCATACATGTTTAACAAAAAAGAAATAAAATAGAAAAATCTGCATATGAATACACATTTTTTTGAGTCACCAGTACCCAACTGGTGTAGGTAACGTTCGTTAGAGCAGCTGTAACCTACATGCATGAGGAGCGAGGGCGACCGTAGGTAGCACAGATGTGATGGAAGATGACGCAGCGGGTCAGACGGATGAACATCTCTGGGACGATCCGAGGAACATGGCGCTGATAGTGTATAATGCATGAAAGCTAATACTCTGAGTAACAACAATATATCGTGCTGACTTTTACAGGTTGGCACAAATTGCTACTTAATAGCTTCCATTAGAGTCCAGCTTTGCTCTTTCTGCTTGAAACTCGAAAGACATTTACAGTATATTTCAGAAAATGAGGTGGTGTCAGAGTCAGAGGCAACGTTTTGCGTACGCCTTCGGTCTTTTCTCAAAACTACAAACTCTGCAGTTGACCGTGATTAGTATCGCTTTTCTTTTTTTTTTTTCTTTTTTTTCCTTCCCAACCTTTCACTTGACGAGATAAAAAGAAAAGGGATGAGAAACCCACTGCCTAATGTGATTTATAGGTTTTATATTGGGCTCCTAAACGTTCTCCAGTTAAAGCAAACAGAGGGAATAAAACGTGCAGAATTTCAGTTAGATGATAGAAATGGGTTAGACGTGGATTTGAGCTTCATTTAATGGTTTCTAAGATGATAAATAAGTGTTAATAGAATATGGTAGCTCAACGCCTGACATGATTGTTGCCTTTATCTGCTCCTTGTACTTGTCTCTAAATAGTTGAGGGCCTTGTGGTCGTCTGGGGAGCTGATGACAACCGAGAGATCTGCATTTTAGAAAGACAAGCTGGTACCACAGTTATCTCTTTGTCATCAGTTTGGTTATAAAAGCACAGAGGGGAGACGATGCCTGGAGCAGGAGAGGATGGAGGGATGTCAGGAGGACATGACGAGGTGTGTCTGCAGGGCAGTAGATGTTGGAGGGATGCTAAAATATAAAACGTAGAAGAGTGAAGTGCCTCAAAACAAGAGCAAGCTTGGCAGTGGTCCCCAACTGGAGCTCAGTGCTTCATCTCAGTTCATCGTGTAGTTTTCTGGTCAGACAGCTTCTTCTACCTGCTGTATGTCCATCTGTTTCTCATCCCCCTCTCCACTCCTTCATTCGTCCTTTGACTCGTGTGTCTTTGTAACGCCCCTCCTTGACTGATTGGCTGTTTCACTCGTATAAAAAAACACCTGCTTCCACCATTTTCTTTTCATTACCACCTTGTTTCTCCTGTTTTCCTTGTGAATCCTTCTCTTTGAACCAGGCCTAACTAGATTTTCAGCCTCTTCTCTCTTACTCCATTCTTATGGATTGTTTCCTTGCCTTTCATACCTCCTTCTCCATCTCTCCATCTTTCCCTGCTCAGCTTCCATCTGATAAACCTTTGTGCCTCTGGCTGCACTGTAAATTTCCCCATTTCCTTTCCTTTATGTCTCAATCCCCCCCCCCCCCCGTCCATGTTGTCTGTCCTTGAGGCAACCTGAGTACGACAATGTTATCAGTCACAGCTCTTCCCCTCCATCTTCTCCCTCCTCCTCCTCCCGCTGTCGTTCCTCGTCTCCCTGTCGTTTGCTGACTCTGCTGTTGACCTCCATGTCTCCTTACCTCCTTACCTCTTCTGCTCCTACTTTTACTCTGGTTACTCTTCTGCTCCTACCTCTCCTCCCTCCCTCATTTATCCAACTTCCTCACCAATCTCTTCTCCCCATCTCTTTTATCTCTTGATTTTCCTTCCCATGACACTCTCTTCTCC
Organism: Hirundichthys speculiger; assembly: GCA_018398805.1. Taxonomy (NCBI): domain Eukaryota; kingdom Metazoa; phylum Chordata; class Actinopteri; order Beloniformes; family Exocoetidae; genus Hirundichthys; species Hirundichthys speculiger. The sequence continues at coordinate 306,792 of JAGFBZ010000560.1, forward strand.
CCTCACCTCTTCCTCACTATCATAGATTTAGTTTTCATCTGACACGCCTGGATCTCTCTCCCCTTTATCTCGCGCTTCCTCTCGCAGGGAGGTCTCATTTTCAACTTGAGTAGCTCAGTATTGAGGCTTTCTGATGTGCTCGCGCACACAAAGTTGGATGTAGCCGATCCCTTCACTCGCTAATCAATCTGATCCAGAGAGACGGAAAGAACCCTGTGATTCATTTTTCTTCCTCAGTTTTCAGTTTTTAGTTTAACAGGGTCACTGTGTACAGCCGGTGTTGTTTTTGCTGATGTTTCTGTTTTTTGGGACATGTGAGTGGGAACTACGCTGCAGGTCTGAAGGCTCAGTAATTTAGGATGTCACTACTGCTTCTCAGAGGAAGATTTTTTTTTTTTTTTTTTGTGCACGATATTGCACCCTTCATGCCCTCTCCAGCCGATTTGGTCGGGTGCCCTTCAACAAACAGTTAAAGGATGTTTTGTGCCTTTACACGAAAAATAATTTGACTCAAACATGTATAAGAATAAAGCAGCAAATCCATAGTAGATGCAGATACAGAAACTGGGCTGTTGTACTGTAGAACAGATCTGCCAGTTTGATTGTGCATATAGATGTGTAGCAGATAAATACCAGCATGTGATTGGTCCTCATCACACATCACTAAACTGAAGGATTTTACGGTCAATTTCTGCATCTCTGCGCTCATTATTATCCCACTAAAGCAGATAACGTCTGAATGGACCGAGCTGCTGCTGCAGAGCTCCTCTTTCTGTCCTCAGGTCCATAAGAAATCACATCGCTAGTTGAAAATGCTTTAGCCTGCAGTGGTATTTATCTGAGGTGCTTATGGGTTTAATATTAAACTTGTTGGGATTTTATCTGTCTTTCTCCATCTTTGCCTCCCTCTTTCCGTGTTCTGCTGCTGCAACGGGAGAATTTCCCCTCTTGAAATTGATCGAATTCTCGTCTTACGCTATGGCTCAGATACTGCATGAAGGTGCGACGCTGTCCAAGCGTGTGTGTGTGCACTTTAAAATATACCAGCACGGGCAACTACATTTAATTTTGAGTTTCAACTACCATCTTGATTGAGTCATGCATCATTGAATATTGACATTTTTCTGCATTTAAGAGGCTTTCATTCCCTCACAATTTGCTGTTGAGTTTTCTGTGAGGAATTCATGAATCTACAAACACAATCTCTTTGTTTTTTGCTCTCACAACTCGGCAGGCATTAAGTTTCCCCTTTTCTATCAAACTACTTTCACACTTTTTGGGAGCGAGAGTAAAGGAGGCAGCCGGTGAAAGATTAATGGCTGAAAGAAAAGAACAAATAACAGAAATAACAATGGAACAAAAAAGAAGAGCCAGATAAGAAAGAGATTGTGTGTGTGTGCACTTTTAGCTGCAAGGCATGTGTACTGTATCTACCTCTATAACTCCCCCCATCCCTTCTATTTTTAAGAAATCTCTCATTACTCTACTCTGCATGGACCTTTTAACCCAGAGAGCCAGGAAAAGATGGAGAGAGCTGCATAAAGCGAGAATAAGAACATGAGCTGGAAACTCCTCTCTGCACCAGCGTTGGAGCAGCCTGCAGCTCATGTTCCCCAGAACACCAGCTTCTGCTTAAAAATGATTACATTTACAGGGTTTTTATTTGGAAATCTATTCCAAACACAAGCAGTTAGTAGAAGCTTCAAGTATGATGTAAATTAGACATTTTTCAAGAGTTGGCACTATTTCCAGTCTTAAAGGATCTTTCATTTAAAAAAAACAAAAACTGGATACAGTTGTAATATTAAAAATTGCATTTTGAGCTAAAGTGCTGTGTCATGAGTCCATGACTTCTGGTCTCCATTCCTGAGTTCGAAGACCAAAGTTTAGTTATCGTTCTGACTCCAACGAGAACTTATCCAAGGTCCTGATGTTTTCATGTGATGTTTAAAGGCGAACTGTTTCTACTGAGAATTTGTCATTCTGAATGATCCAGCATTCTGTAATGACCTCTCTAAATCTGGCATGCAACTTAGAGAATAAACTCCGTCGTTTGTCAGTGCCTTGTTTAACAACCGAATTGACTGCCTCACCAGAACACCATTAGAGAACAATTTGAGTGTATGCTTATGAGTAAGATATTCCCAATTTTAAACACAACAACAGTCTACAGGTCTATGATGTCACAGGTAGCGTTGGGAATCGAGAACAGGTTCCTGTAGAGAACCGGTTCCGTGTGTTTCAATTCCATGGAATCGTTTGGCAGTTTATCTAGCGATTCTCTTATCGATTCCAACCAGCATGAATCTCACGTAATTTATGCAAGTTACGCACAGTCAATTCCAGAAAGCACTTACGTGATTAAGTTACGTCGATTTAGCACGCACGTATCAGTTGTAAACAACAATGGCGCCCACCAGGTTCAAACGCTCCAAAGTTTGGCTTCCCTTCACCAAAGAAAGATGGCAACAAGGCAACTAGCAGTCATTGTAAAGTGGAGATAACAGCGTCGGGAGGGAACACGACTAACATGCAGAAACATTTGCGCACACAACATGTGATAACGAGTGTTGTGCAGCGGCAGTAGCCAAGATCACCTCTGCGGTTACTATGGAAGGCAACTCTGATTAGTAGCTATCCCGCTGCCTATGTGCTTCTCTGTAAAACACGCTATAACATTAACGCTATGCTATTAAACGAATACCTTCTGCATTACATTTAGAAGATGACCGTGACGAGAGAGAGAGTCTGGCTGGTTCAGAGGCTGGAAGACATGCTTATTTTTCTGCAAAAGAATTGTTAATTCTTCATAGTATTTGCGGATTTGCACTATGCGCTGTTCCATTGTGTTCGATAGTATTTATCTTTCTTTATTTTATTTTTTTTGAGTGCTTAGTGAGCTCATATATCCTTTTAAAAGAGGGATTTTTTTCAATTCTATTAGGAAAAATCTGTTAGTAAAATGTTACACATTCTTGTGTATTTCCACAGTTACATATTACAATAGTTAAGACGTTATCCAGGCTTTGGGCCTCTTTTGACCTCGCTGTTGAGTTTGTAAGGTCGTGACTTCTAAGTAAAAAAAAAAATTGATGCTAATAAAACTGTTAGTTCTTCGTTTTCCCCAAATTAGAATTGAAAAGAGAATCGATAAAGAATCGAATCGTTAAACAGTATCGATAATGGAATCCGGAATCGTAAATCTATTATCAATTCCCATCCCTAGTCACAGGACCCTCCAAATGTGAGCAGCTCACGCAATGACACGCATTCAAACTTTGGCAGCCCCGAACCAGCGATTGTTTGTCTCTTTTGGAGTTGCTTCATCCACACTAATTAATGTTCATAACTACAGTTTCCGTCTCTCCCTAATGTTCCTGGAAGTTTCGCTGTTTTTCACCCTGCAGACCTGTTGCACTTTGAAAGGTTTAATTTCCTTGTTGGTTTCCAGTTTTTTAAATAAATTTTTTTGTGGATCATTATAAATGTCAAGCTTTCGAAAAATGCCAGATGCAATTAATAATGTTGAACTGTGTACGTGCACGTGCTTGTATATTTACAGATCTGCATATTGACGAGTATTTTTGCTTCCACTGTGACACCCCCAAATGCCATTAGCTCATAATCGACTTAAATCGACTTAGGGGATGTCGCAGTGTTTATAAACAAGGGGATTTGTATTAGCTCTCAAAAGCCACTTATCAGGAGCACAGTAATCCACAGATGTGATCGGGCTGTGAATTGGTGCACCGCAAGGCTTCGGTCAGAAAACTGCTGAGCTGAAAGTCACAACGTCCCAGAGAGGTTGACGCCTGACTCAATGTTTTGAGGAGTTGAGTCATTCTGCCGTCAATCGCACGGAGCTCTGCTGCATTGTTTAACGTTAACGTACTCAAAACTCGACTAGCAGAAATGCATTGATCAAACACCGAAGGCAGCACACACATGTTTTTGTCCCAGTGGCACCGAGGCTTTCCAGAATCTGCTCTCCCTCATAATCCAGGCACTTGACGTCAGGTGAGCACTCGCAGCCACAAGCATACCAAAACAGTCGTCCCACACAGTCGTAATTATAGGGAGGCCATCGCAGATACACACACTCACACTCTCTATAGACAAGAAACAAAAGAACGCCCACGTCGCCTCTTCTTGCAGCTGTCGTACGTACTGTAAGCCCACTCATCCTTTTGATACTATTGCTTCTCTGTTGGATTGTTCTCTTTAGTAAGCCGGAGTATGCAGAGAGAACAGGCAGTAGGGTAAACACCGGGCATGGAAGCGTACTACAAACACAACAGATCTCCGACACAAAATACAGCAAACGAGGAAAGACAAAGAAAATGGTAGAGGGGTTCATAAAATGGACGAGGGAAGAGTGTAAGATTAAGGGAAAAGGCGGGTGAAACGGGAGCAAAAGAGTGGGAGTTGGAGTAAGACGGGAGGAAAGAGGGATGAAGAGTCAGCGTGTATGAATGTGTGTCGTTAAGCGGATGGGCAGAGAAATATGTAAAGGCGATAAATGGGTGAAGGCCGTCATCCATCACTGTCGGAGAGAGGGATGAGAGAGGGAAGACGGGATTTGATTAGGGAAAGAGGGAGAGTGGTGTTAAAAAGAAAAGACTAAGGAGTCAGTCATGATGGTGAGGGAGCCAGGAAGATGGGATGCATGTTTGATGGACGGAGGGGGGGGGTGATGAGTTAGAGTGGGAGGATGAAAGGGGTTACTGGCCAAAAAACCATCAGTTAAAGGTGGGGTAAGCAAAAATCTGACTACACTGAAATGATGAAAGTGCAGTTCCCTGCCTGTTCAGCAGTCTTCCCATTTCTGTATTAAGCCCCTCCCCCTGGACACAACCATGTGTGCGTGCATCAAATATCCTAAAATAGGTCACCATTGACGGGACTTGCAGCATAGTCTCCATTTAACACCATTTTTCCACCACTCCCTATCTGCAGGGTTTTTTTTTTCTTTACTAGGAATTTGTAGCTACTTATTCATTGAGTTACTATATATTTGTAAGGTTATGTAAAGTAAAGCCTTATCAGCTGCTGAGCAAGACTTAAAAACTTAGCATGTTATATAGACAGTCTTATTTTAGAGTAGCATTTATTTATTTATTTTTCTGTAGGCTTTAAAATTCATCCTCTTTACTGAGCCGACTGATTCGCTTGACATCGTGACACGAGGAGTGGTCTTAACATTCAGGTTGAACGAACACAGCTGGAGTGCTGATGAGCCAGTCAACACCAGGGGCAGGGCTGACTCCATTATCAGTCTGGGAGCTGATACTGGAATATTTGACATTGGCAGCGCCCCCCCCCCCCCCCCAGTCCCTCTTAACTAAATCGTTTTTGGCATGGACCATGCTTGTGTTTTGGCTTGAGGTGACAAATTCAGAGATTCACGCTCATCTCTAGTGACTGTTTTGGGAAGACCAAACATCGTCTCTCACAGAAATGAAAGTGAATGTTTCAGAGTGAAGCTGGGAACTGTGTTAGGTTGTTGTTTCTGACTGGGAGGAAGTTAATGTCAGTTAGGGGTGCACGATAATTATTGGGCGATAACAGGAAATTATGACGTCACTCCGATAAGCCTGATATTATGACAAATAGCCCCGATAACATAGATATATATTTTTTGTCCCTGATAGCAGTCCCTAGCTCCCTCTGAGACCCAAATAACCGGCAGTGAATGTTATATTCAAAAGACGCCGGCATAATCAGACACCGATTTCTCAATAAGGAAAATCAAGAATACCCCCTCACCTCATTGATATTTGCATGTCCCACATGTTACACATAAAAAATAGAAAAGGCAGAAAGAACGACTAGCAAACGAGGGAACGGAGGAATTTACATTACACCTTGAATGCAGCCTGCAGCACAGCCTGCTGATAAAAACAAACATGGCGGCGATTGTATGGAACTTCTTTAAAGTTTCAGAGTAAAATAGTTTGCTGATTATTTGTGACAAATGCTCCAAGTGAATTCCAATGAGGAGGGAAAAATAGCACAAGCTTTAATACGTCAAACTTGATTAGCCATCTGAAACGTAACCATCGCACTTTTGAAAATTTGAAATCATGCACTAATGTTGAGTTATTGCGCACTAACGAGAGCTAACACTAACATGAGCAAGCTAGCAGCAGACAATTCACCAGGACTTACACACATGGACGAGGCTTTTAAAAATCCAAGAAATTTGCCAAAGATGACCCACGGGCAAAGGTGAAATGAGTAGAAAGTAGAAATGTTTGAATCTAACTTGTGTCAGTGCATTAATTTTCTATGTATATTTACTCTTTTGTAACCTTCTGGAATGCACTTTTTCAGTTAGTAATTCTGATGCATGTATTTCCATCAGTTCAAGGAGCCTTTATTTTCAGTCAGTAATTGCTCCTTATTTAAGTTGATGTGAGATATCAAATAGGTTTGTTTGATAGCTTTATGAAAATCTTTGAGAGGCTTTGAGAGGCTTGCCAATAGTTTTTCATTGGAAAAAATAATTATCCTAATTTAAAGAGGCACAACTGTTTTTTGGTTTTGTTCATAGTATTGATGTAATGATCTTAGGTATATGTGTGTGTTATCGGTTATCGGTATCGGCCTTTAGGAGCTGAAAGTTATCAAGTTATCAGTTTTAAAAAAACAGTTATCATGCATCCCTGATGTCAATGATAGAAAAAGTCTTAATAAAGGGTTAATCTTATTTTTGTGTATATTCTGTCACTGAAGTGTATTTTTAGTGAGAAGTGTAAAAATCTGCACTTTTCAGAGAGGATGCTGTTTCCCAGATGTGTTGCCAGATGTGTCTCTGTGAAAATGAACAAAAACTGTCAGGTGGTTACGTGACTTAAAGTTATTTTTTCCACTCTTTATTGTTTTTTTTTTTTTTTTCCTACAGCTACATGGAGCAGGCACACTGAAATGTATATGTAAAAGAAATGAAATGGTAAATTAAAGGAGGGAATTGAGTCGTCTTTAAAATGACACTGCGGTTCCCTCTCAGTGGGGCTCCACAATAAGCTTTTTCTTTCTCATAAATACTCCTCCAGCTAATTCCCTCAAAATTTCAGTAACATTCGAGAAGGAAAGAAGAGAAATGTTTTTCTTTCATGGTTGGCTAGTGTCTGCTTTATATGCAAAATGATGTCTCACTAAATCCTGTTGGATTCAATCCGACTTGGAAGATTGTTGCTGATTGTTTCTGTTCTTGGAACACTGGAAAGTGAGTTTTTTTTTTTGTTTTTAATGTTTTGTTTTTCTCCAAATCCGAATCACTTCAGGATTTAAAAGCCCCTGACAGAACGTAATTTTCACTTATCCATATTTTACAGTTCCTCAAAGACTAAAAACTCCGGTTTTATCATTTTTATTTGTCTGTCTGCAAAGCATGTTTTGCTTTTTTTTTTAAGTTCAGGAAACGTCTTTGATCAACCGAAATGTAACGTCGAGTTTATTTGGCAGCAGCGTCTCATCTAAAATAAAGTCCTTAAATATATCTATAATCGTTAAACATGGCAACACTTAAGAGAAAGCAAATCCCTCAGTTTGTTCTGTCCTCATGCAGCCTGTCTGGACTGAAAGCAAAATGCCGGCAGCTTTGAAGTCTGGCTTCTTTGAAGGTTCTGCGTTGATGGGGAACCCAGCTTTTAATGAAGTGGGACACCTTATTACAGAGTGTCAAACGTCATGAAAGTTTTAACGTTACCTGCAGGTCGGCTTCTAAAATCCCGTCCTCCAACTGTGTTTGTGTGAAACACCGGACTGCAAAAAAGCGGCAGATACTCTGAATACCAGGAGGCAAACAACTCCCCTCTCTGATTTACCGCCGGCTGGGAGTCGCTGAACCGCGGAGACGCCGCAAAAAAATTCAAAAGCAGTGAACCGTACTATTAAGTGGACCTCGCTCCTTTTCTCCCCTATGAGTTGAACAGAGTTTTTCAGATGAACTTGGAGTCAACATCCGCGCCCCCCCCCGATTCCAAGCTCATTTGTCTGAAATCATTCGACAGTTTAGAAGCCTCTTGTGTTCATGGAAAAGTGTTTTCTTTGCAAATGCAATCTGTATCAATTGCACCGAAGGGATTAATTGCAGCTGAGGAGAAAAAAAAAAAAAAGAAACTCCGGATTTCCCCCGTTGATTCATATTTGTATTTTTTTTTTCTGATTTATTTTTTTTAAATTGAGCACCACAGGCATTCATTAAGGATAAACACTTTGACCCCTACACACCCCAGAGGTTTCAAACACTTCCCACCCAACCGAGTGATCAAATAGCTCTGAAAGTTTTCTCCCGCTCGTCTCCGTTAGCATTAACGGCCGAAAAAGGATGGCAGCTAATATCCCACTCCTCACTGAAATGTTGTAATTTTGTTTCCTTCCCTTCCCTCGGAAAGCCTGCACAGCTGAACAGCTTGGGGATTGTATTTTCTGGGAGGTAAATTGAATTGGCAGCTGCAGTGACAGTGATTTTCTTTGGCACTTTCAGTGGCACAGCAGAGTTTTTTTGGGAGAGGGGGGGGGGTGTATAGCCATGATCTGCTATGAAACTCATTTGAATATTTAAGTGTATCCATTAGCTGAACTGAATTAACTTTCAGGGCGATATCGAAGCGTGCCAGCACAGGCTGGTTTCATGTTCTCCTCTACAGGAAAGGGCTTGTAGAGCTTCGGTGTTACTGAGACTTGGAAGCATTAAGTGCTTTCAGCTAATTTTTGTCAGCGGTACAGTAGTGGTGTTTTCCTCATGTGTAGCTGACGTACAGATGGTTGCTGCTGAAATCACAGGGACGAGCTGAGGAAATGGCAGACATGAGTGTTGAAAGCAGCTCTGTCACACTACTACACCCTCAATTACTTGGTTTTTTTCTTGAAAGTGAGAGAATAATTCATTGGTGGATATCTTTGACACCGCTACCACAGAGGCAACTCGATACCATTTTGTTTTGATTCACTCCATATGGCGGTAAAATAGCTGCATGTGATTAAGTTGCGCCGTAGTTCATGATGGAAGATGATAAAAGCCTGTAATTAATAGCCGGCGGTCTTTGTCGTTGCCACATGCTCATTATCTGTTAGCGAAGACGCCGTGTTGTGTGTCATACGAGAGGAAAATTAAGTTTGGGAGAGGCTCATTTTACATGTGATCCTTTTTTAAAAGAACTGAAATATCCCCATTATCAAATTACAACTCAATAACGGCAGAAGAGGATGAATTAACGATGCAACCAGCCGAATTAATCACTGACCTTCCTAGATCGTTGGAAAGCGTACGAGAGCAAGTGAGAGAAAGTGTCAAAACTCAACTAGCAGAGCTGGAGATCTATCGACTTGATCCATCATTACTCCTCAGTCTTTGTTGAAAAACACCTAAAGATCTCACCAGAGTGCAACCGTTACAAGACTGTAGAGGAAATCGGTCAAGACCCGCCCTCATGCCTTCTACCTCCAACCACATGTTACGTTATCTGCATCTCCGTCCAGATGAACCAACGGCGCTCCAGTCAGGTTTCTAGTAGCCTCCTCCTTTTGTGTCTGCTAATAATCCTGTCAATATGCTATTTACTTCGATTGGCAAACCTGCTCATCAATAACGCACATACAGGGGGATGGAAAAACGGTTACCACTTTTATCCCGTCACTATGATGAAATAATACGCTATCACAGCCATTCCCAAACTTCAGAATACCAAGGCCCAATTTGAAATGTGAAAAATCTCTGCAGCCCACCCAAACCTTTAATTACAACTGTGATCAACATTCAGGACTAGAAGTTATGTTCTGACATTAATGTAAGGGGTCAACAAATAAGGTAACACTTGTCATATTAAGTTAAGATGACAGAATAATAACACTTAACTGGTTTGTTTTGTTACTTCTTAATGTTTTTAAATCATGTCGTTAATATTTTGCAGTAATTAAAAACATATTTAAAAAAGATTGAGGATTTAAAACATATTTGTTTAATTTTAATGACCTCTCACGGCCCACCTGCAGTACCACAACGGCCCACCAGGGGGCCACACTTTGGGAATCACTGCGCTATTAAAGTTTTGTTGCAGTGACGAGCGGTTCATTCTGTCTGGTCTGCTGTTTCATCTTTATCTCAATTAAAGCCCAGCTAAGATCTGCAGGATTTCTAAGCTAAATGAAAAATATAATAATTTGATGAGCACATTCAGACGTGCATGGTTCTGTGACCTCACAGATGAGGTCGGAGCAGCTCGATCCAGCTCTCCCAGCTTTATCTGCATCGAGCTGGACACCGTGCTGCATTTACTGTCCCTCTGAAGTGTGTGGAACAAAGCTGTGGCGCTGATTTTTCAAGAGGCACACACATGGTGGGTGGTGGAGTGGAGCTGAGTAGCCCCCCTCCACCTCCTCCAACCCAGCCTCTATGAACACAAGAGTAAAGAAAGGTACAATGGGAGCGTCATCAAAACTCTGGGTAAACCAATGCCGACTTTTAAAAATGGAACAATTATGAATCCAGATGCCTTCAACAAAAACAAAACAAAAACTTTTTGTTCTTGTCTCATTTAATTTAATTGACTTTCCGTTCGGCTGTCATAGTCACCAGGCTCTTTGCCATCTGTGAAACCAAGGGACATAAACAGATGTGAGAACGCAGAGCAGAATGTGATAAGTTGGAAGCAGCACAAACAGTTTGAAGAACAGATGTTTGTTGCATTGGGATCAAATATTTATAAACAGTTTTTTTTTTTTTTTCCTGGGGCGTGCTAGTGTGATCAGAGGTGAACTTCAACCCCCCCCCACCTCTGTTTGTGGCATTAATGGAGACTAAACAGTGCTGCGCTGCAACGAGCCTGCAGGGGGAACTGATTTCTCCTGAGCTTTTCCTGCGTCTCATATTGAAATGGTCAGCAGTGCTGATGCAGGCAGAAGCACCGACACACTCAGACTTATGTTATGAAGTAAGAGCAAACTGGTTTCTTTCTACGGTCTTCGCCCACGCTGTGTTCTGCACCGTGATGTTGGCAATGTTGGAAATTCAAACGCATGCAAGTTTGCAGAAAAAGTTCTAGACTGGAGCTCAGACAACTCTAAAGCTCTTCTCCCTTATTTTGTTTTTCACCTTTCTCCTCAAAGGAAAAATGCATTAAAAAAAAAGGCAGTTGGTGGTCGTGGCAGATTTAGGGCACAGTTGATCTGTCTTGGTGTGTCATGCCGGAGCATTCAACACACATTTATCAAGCACAAACGCCAAACAGCTTGGCTCTGGGGATTTATTGGGGCGTTTTTCACCGTTTTCTCACTTTGAACTGAACGGTCAATCAGAACTTTTGAGATTGATTCATTACATCTTGTGTTTTAGGATTATTTGGGGGAAAGTTCTGATGGGCCCACATCCCCTTTAGAGCTGGGGATGTTAAAAAGCTGCAATTCCTTGACTGGCCACTAGGTGATGGCTCCGAAACACAGCAAGTCTCTGACTACCAGGTTAAAATGCCCAAATTTACAACTTTTTAGAAAAGATGGTTCTGAGCTTAGAATAAATATTTAACAGCGCCTATTCTCACTTTAAAGATGAAGCATCTTGTTGCATTTGTGTTTTAACTGTACTGAAATAATTTGAATTTGATTCTTCTGGCTAAATCACAATTCCTGAACCTAATTTTGACATTTAGTTTAGATTCTCGTCAGGATTACCTCAATCGTGGGATAATCTATTGCAGGTGATTGTGCAGAATCTATATCATAATTTGTTAAATTCCCACCCAGGGCTCACGAACGAACATTTCAGGTTTTCCATAAACCTGCAGACATGTCGTTCCTTCCCTCTATCCTTCGTTGTCCTCTCCCCGTCTTCCATCCCTGTGTCACCCCGGCGCTTCACTCTCACTTTAGCACTAGAAACCCCCTCCCCTCCTCCCCTCTCTCCCCCATATATCCCCCCCCCCCCCCACCCTCCGTCTCCAGTGGTTGCTGTGGTTACAGTTTGTTCTGCTCATCAAGCGCCTGCTGTGCCTAAACAGTCTGTCAACAGTTTAATTACTCATCCTTTCATCCTTCTTCCTTTACTTATTCACCTCACACTTGTTCCTTCCTTCAACTAGTGAGTTGAAGTGTCAGTTTGATTTTCATCATTATTCAATTTTACCTCAACTTCCTTCCCTTTTACTACCTATTCCTTGTTTTTGTCACGGCATCCCCCTTTAATTTCCCCCTTTGTATGAGTAACAGTCTAATTACTCAACCTTTTTAGCGTTGACTGACATCAGCTCGTTCGGTTCATTCATCTGCTCCTTCACACCCGTCTCTGTCCTGCTGCATCGCTGCTGCTTCACCGATGCAGTTTTTCTCCTTTATCCCGGCTCCGTTATCAACCCCTCTCAAGTGTCATCTAGCGCCTTTTCGTTAGTCATTACTCTCCACGTCCCTCCAGTGTTCCCCGCTATCTTAAACAGTCTGGTAATTACTCTTCATCAAGCCTCTGTTCCTTGTTGACGGTGGCCTTGTGCTCCATCCCTCCGATCCTTCAACCGTTCTCCAGCGGCGCGACTTTTCACGTCCCCTCTTTCGCCGCTTCATCCATCGTTCATCCATCGGTTCATCCATCAAATGCCCTTCTCCTGACAGATACCATCTTTCCTCCCGTAGTTTCAAACCTCTCACTTGTATCGAAAGCTGGTTAAATCAAGAAGGTGTCTGACATTCTCCATCTATCATTTCTCGATGTCTAATTATTCATCTGTTTCAAGTAATTATCCATGATGTTTGCAGCTATCACATTTGGCCACTGTTTTCTTGATCTTGATCATTTAACACCCCCCCCCCCCCCCCCCAGCTTAATCCAGCTGCCTTTTTCCTTTCAGAATTGAGAAACCATAACAAGCCTCTTGCTCTTATTTGTGTTATCTAGGGCTGTAGCCATAAACTAATCTTACGATACGATACACGATATTCAGCTCACGATACGATTTATATCGATATTCATCTTACAATACATTTACATCACTTTCCGAAAGATTTTAAAGGGACAAAGTGATTTTGTGAGTGTTCCAATGACTTTGTTTGAATTAATTGAACTGAAAGCATCAATTACACATTATATGGCTGACAGGCAGCTTGTAAATGCTGGACAAAATGAATAAAAGATTTGTTGAGAAAAATAGTTTCATTTATTTAAACTGTGCAAATTGTTGCTTGCAAGCTTTTAAAGGTGGGGCACGGGGGTTTTGAAAGATGTTTAGAATATCGTTACCCGTGGCTTAAAAATCGATACTCGATACTTGATAAAATATCGATATATATCGCGGTATCGATAAAATCGCTCAGTTCCAGTGTTGACGCAGTGTGCATTTGTTTTATTTAATTAACCTGTAATTGACCAGGAAAGTCTTGTGATTTGCAGATCTCTTTTTCCAGGGAGTCTTGGCCAAGACGGCAGCATTGGTTAAGAGTTTTATTCTGTGAATTGGCAGCCGTCAGTCTCTTGTTATAGTGAAGTAACTCAGGCTCCACAGGCCATCGGTGTTAAACCACTACATTGTTGTGTGGTGCATGGTTTGTTGTAGCCACTCATGGTTTGACCTGTGCAGCATTTCCCTGCCACTGAAGTCGGCTGCTTCTCCACGCCGTTCGGGCGACCCGACGACTTCACTGCAACAACCATCGCTGTTTAATTTCACCGATTCTGTGATCATCTTTGGACGCCATCAGCTTTTTTAAACTGCAACAAACGGTCGATTGACATGGCTTCCTTTCCTCCACGCCTCTATTCACTTGCCAGTCTGTTCGTTCTGGCATTGCTTCTGCTCAGAACAGTGGGCATCCCATCTGTTCCTCTCCAGCCTGAGAACGGCGGCCACCCTCGCTAACAACGAGCCACGTGGCGCATTAGCAAGGTAATTGAGAAAGCGTTCGCTCATTGTGCCTTCTTTTCACTTTGAACCAGATGACACTTTATCTGCTCTGTATGCTTGGAGCACACGACCAGGAGAGAAAAGTCAATTATAGAATTTTGATTTGGTTAATGGAAATCAAAAGGCCTCTTTGTCACACTTGAAAACATTATCGGCCTTTCGGGCTCGGTGCTGCTCCGGTTCAAAGCCGGAGTCAGAACCGCTGTAAATGATCAGCTGAGAAAACAATGAACCTCGTCTTGGTTATTCAGAAAGATTGTTGTTCATAAAAATAACTCCGACCGTCGTGTCTTAATTTAAATCGAATCAGCTTTTGTTTCCAGGGTAATTACTTCCTTTTAGGTAGACTATGAGTTGTACGTCTTAATTGGCACATGTACTACATGGAGAAGCCCCTTGGTACTCCAAATTCCCCTTGTAGCGTTCCTCTAAATAGCTCATTACTGGTGTTGGTGATCTTTAGCAGACTTTTTGGGGTCATGTAAGACTAATTGTAGCCGGTGGTACGGCAAGAGGAAACAACATACTGGTGGCCATCTGTTCATTTTAATTATTTGTTTCATCGTCTTTCTGTTTTCATGTTCCCTGTATCAAATCTTTTTTTTTTTTTATTTAAATTACTGTAGCCTACATGAGCCTCTGGTTGACATTTATCAGCATGTCATTCATGCGACGTCTCTTTGTGTTGTCACTTCATCATCAATCCTTGACTTATTCGTTAGTGCGTCTCCAATTAGGGATGCACATGGTTAACCGATAACAGTAACTCTAACCGATTAATACTAGCGGTCAATTTTGTTTTTAAGCTACGTAATTCAATCAACTCCAAGCAACAGGCCTCTGATTGGTCAATTCTACATCCGTGTAGAAAAGAGCGCGTCATCGAAAAAATGAGGAAGTACCCACATCTGTACGATTCTGGTTCTCCACACTACAAAGACAGCACATATTCTAGTAATTCATGGAGGGAGATAGCGATGAATGTGGGTCTGGATACGGCCGAGACGGTGAGGAAGTGGAAAAACGCAAGAGATAAGTTTACCTAGTTCGTGATTGTCGCTCTTGCGTTGTGGCGTGGAATAACATAGCGGAGACCGCGCTAGTATAAATCAAAAGTGACGGCGGCATCTCTGCGACAAGCTGACGGCGACACATTGCCGCGAGAATGTAGGGTTATGGGTATGGTTAAAGGGCGTGGTGGTGGCCATCCCTATGGGTACCCTGATGTCATGTGTGTTTTAGTGTCCATTTGTCATCTACAGTGATCCCTGTCACTTTGGGAGTAGGGTAGTGCAGAAATGAAAACGGATGGTTTCGTGAAGAAAATTATGGGTAATGTGTGTGTGTGTGTCGTGGGAGGCAGAAGAAAACGGGTTAGATGAAAAGTGGTAGTGAGCATCAACAGCAGCCCAGCGTGTATAGATTTACATTCTCTGTTAACCGACAGGAGCCCAACAATACAACCTGTGTGATGTTACAAGTTCCTGCAGTGCCAGAATAAAGTGCTCGTTCCATGCAGAGAAAACTGGACTTTTTGTTTTGTTGTTGTTAGCGTGTTAGCCACTAATTACGAGCCAAAAATAGCACAATACCAGCTGTTTGTTTACTACGGTTCAGAGACCAGAGGCTGTGAAGGAAACAGAAAGACCACAGTTGAGCCTTTGTCTTGTTTCGCTGCAGTGACTCGCTACTTTTTTGGGGGTTTTAAACATATTTTAAACACATTATTTAGGCTCGGGGGGGGCTCCGGCTCCAGATAGCGGATTTTGATTGTCACGGGGGGGGGCGCCGGTCCCCATTAACCGCGAAAAATAAGGGATCACTGTACCTCATCTTAGCCTTCAGTCCCCATGACTGTCTCCTGTCGCCCCGCCCTCTCTCTTCCTCATCTTCCTGCCCCCCCCCCCCACCCCGCCTGCTCCCAATCTCCATTTCTTTCTCATCACCCTCTTATCCTCTTCCATCCAGTCAGTCTGATCTCATGTGTCAGTGTGCCAGATCTGTTGGTGTTTGCGCGCCCTCACACACGGCTTACGTAAAGAGCCTCAAATGAAGGGAGGTTGGGACTGTGCTCTGCAGCCGGTGCTGCCCCCCCCCCCCCCCCCCACCACCACCACCATCACACCACACACTCATCCTGCGCATCCGCGCAATCCGACAATGATGCACACACGACACGCCAGGTGAGATTACATTAAGGCTGGGCGATGAAAGCCGAGCTGAGACGCACCTAGCGAGTAATCTGATACCGGACAGCTGGCTGTGACACACAGAAAGTGACACGGGCCTCAGCTCGGTGGAGGTATGCGGAGGAGCAAATAGGTGTATGAGGATTAAAAGTGATGAGGGAAGCTCACTGTCAGCTGTGCCATATGGGAGATTTGAACCTATGTGTGTGTTCTGTGATATTTGCCTCCGATGTCGTCTTTTTTTTTTGTTTCCTTGAACACACATCTGTTCATTATTCACAGCCCCGAGTGTGTCTGAGTGAGGAAGAAGAGCTCTGCTCTCCCAGTCCAGTGAGTGCATGTGTTCACCGCAGTGATGTACTCAATGATTCAGCACAAGAGAGCTAACCATGCAGATATGAGTTCACCTCTGCTGGACCGCTACACGCTGTGAAGGTGTGTGCGTGTTGTGTTTTTAAACTGCACGGACATTACCTTTTCCGTCTGTGCGGCTCTATAATCCGAATCAGCTCCACATGTTATCCAGGTTTAAGTGTGCATGTGTGTATGCGTGTGCACACGTGTGTGTGTGAATGTCAGAGTTTAGCACAGATCTGGCCCCAGGTGTTTCTGCTTATGCGAGGCCAGCGGGGGGGGGCTAGGTGGGCTGTGCGTTAGCGCTGAAACCTGTCCTTTCTCCCCTCTGCACTCAAACAATCCAGCGCACATCAAACGGAGGCGGATGTAGGTCAGCGAAGAGCTGAAGAAATCCCAATCCTGCGGTATCCTCTTAGGCTCTTATTGATAAAGAGAACCTGGAAAATCCCGAATTACTCGCTCAATCCTGGCCTGGTATTCCCAAAGTTGGAAAAAGATCCAAGAATCCACTCTGCTTAAAATCCGATTTGTGGCGTCTTCGTATGATTTCCTCATGGCTTTGTTGAATTATTCTGTCTCTCCAGCAGTTCAGTGGGGGGGTGCAGGTCTCCTGCCTCTTCCTCCTCCACCTCCCTTCCTTCACGCCTTTCTTTTTTTTTCCCCCTCTCCTATCTCTTATTCAGACATCAGGCTCGCTGACTTTCTCTCCCGTGTCTTCATTCTTTCGCGTCTCCTCCGTCCCTCCTTTAGTCCCGTGTCTTCCCTGTTCTCCCAGCAGTGATTTCCAGTCTACTTTGATCCACGTTTGCTCTCCCACGCTGAGTTCGTTGGGGGTTTTTTTTTTTTTTGACCTTGGAGCGAAGTCTGTTGAAGGAGATTTGGCTGTGAACTGGTCGAAGGGGTTTGTAGAAACCTAAAACGAGATGTGAAGTGTGAAAATGCTGAATTGTTCAAACTGGACAGACCTTTTGTTTTTTTTTTTTTTTTTTACTCCACACCCAGCTGTCCTGCTCCTTCCCTCCATCCTTCTTTCTACAACCTCTATTGTCTTTCACTCCCCCCCCCCCCCCATGGCCCCACCCTACCTCCCCTCCCCTATTTTATTTTATTATTTTTTTCCAACCCCTCCTCGCTGCCTCTCACCTGTCTGTCAAACAGAATCAATAGCTGTGAGACCTTAACGCTTCCCAGCAGGCTGTATTGGCTTATTGTTGCGCAAGCACACTCACGAGTACACACGCGTACGCACACACACACACACACACACACACACACACGCGCAGCCGTGCAACACTCTGACACATCCACACACCTCCACAGTCGCCACCGCCACACGCACAATCCAGTAAGTAGTCATGCAGTGATACTTTACTGCAAGCTCACACAGCCTCTGGATCTGTGTGCATGCCTTCCTCTGTCTTCAAACACACACACACACATGGACACACACACACGGACACACACACACACAGCCTAATGAAACAACTGGGCCATTGATCAGCATCATGAATGTCGGACAGTTAAAAAGTCCCCCCTCCCAACGCTGCTCTGTAGCCTGTCAATCAAACTCTGAAAGCCAACATCTTGGGAGGGGTGGGGGGGTGGGGGGGTAAAAATAAATAAATAAATAATAAAAATCTCATTATCTTGCGCTCTCTCTTTAGGAGTGTGCATATGCATCACTGCGGCAGCTACATACGTGTAGTTTCTCCTGCATTAATACGTTCTCATCAGTCTCTCTTCACTTTTCCTCTCGACTATCGCAGCACCGATATTCAACCGTTTTCTAAGTCTGCTTGTCATTCTTTCTCCCTTTTGACATGACACCCCCCTCTGTCTTTATTTTCTTTCTTTTTTGACCCCCACCCCCCCCCCACCCCCCTCCCGTGCCGGATGAAAAGGTGGAATTACTAACCTTGTTTTCCGGATCATTCCACCGTGACTCGCGGAGCGGTCACATCTCCGTCTCCGTGGCTCTCGCTCTTTCTCAGCTCCGCGGAAAAAACACCCATCTCTCCCTCTCTTTCCTCTGTCTCTGTCTATCCCCCTCTCCCTCTCCCTCCCCTCCCATCGGTCGTCCCTCCGCTCGGTCTCGACAGCTGCAGCGCTCTGTCTGCCTCCGCTGTCGCTCTTCCGTCAGGCTGTAGGCTGATTGAATTTTAAGTCATGTTAATCCCACAGAACAGGTAGTGAATGAAGGAAGGGAGGAAGAACGTAGGGGGGAAAAAAAGAGAAAATAAGAGTGCAGGGAGAAAGATGGGTTGTATTTTCATCAATCTTTTTTCCTTCAATTAAGATTTTTTTCTTCTAATTTTTATGAATTGCTTCGCCTCTGATTCACTCCTCTTTGTCCATTGAGCCACATTTTCATCTTCTTGCTTTCTCTTTTGTATTGTTGGCCGTCTTTGTCCCCATCTGGTCAAAAAGTGTGATTCCAGACAGACAGCAGAGGAGAGCACAGCGATCCGTCTCCGCCGACGTTGAGCATCAGGCTGAGAGTGCAGAGGAGGGAGAAGCACGAAGACGAGCAGGAGGAAGGCAGGGACGAGGCGATGAAGAGTAGGGAAACGAAACAGGGCAGAAGAGGAGTGGAGGGAGTATGCTTCAGGAGAAAAACAGGGAGAAATGCAGTGGAATGAATATGTATGCAGGTAGTAATGGAAAATATTTACTCAAGTAGAGTATTTATAGATTAAAACACAAATGACAGTAATAAGCTCCTGTCATGCTTAGGATAAATATTTTGATTTGTTTTCACATTATAAATCTTCATTTGGAACCAAAGAGCATAAATTAGACTGTTAAATACCTGAGAATTAAAGTTTTAACATGGACAAGCATAATGTCAGTTGAAGCCAGTTGATGAGGCTGGTTATAGGTGGAGCCTCAACAAGCACCAAGCAGAATATTTATTAAAACCTGGAGTATAATACTGTCTTCAGAATAAAGCAAAATATTAAAAAAAAAAAAAATAGTAAAACTGGAATATTTTAATCAATTCCAAGGTTACTGTGTAAATTTTTAAAAGAAGCATGATGTAGCTTGGACATAATTAATTGCAACCTTGCACTAATTGGTTCCAGAGCCTTTAGAAACAATTATGATTTGCGCCCACATCTGCTCATAATTTACAGCTTTTTTACTCTGCTGTGTGTACCTGAGTCCTCCTTGAAATGGCAGATGTCACATTTTTTTAAATTTTGTGTATGTATGTGCATATGAAAACAATTCATCGTCTCCTGTTTGCTTGATTGGCTGCCTGCTGAGTGGAGGGAACATTCAGACTAGCATGAACGTTCGAGCCACAGAGAGTTAACAGCCTTATCGTTCAGTGCATAAACGGTTATAGTCCGGTCTTGTGTAAAAACTCGCATGCAAGAACTGATAAAGTACTTTTTGGCTTTTAATCATTACAAGAACATTTTTCACATTAGGGACTTCTGCTTCTCAGGGCATTTTTACACTACAAAGGGTTGGAGTGTTTCTTCTTCCACCACTGGTGGAGGACTCATGAGAGGTGGAGGAAGAAGAGGCAAAAAAAAAAAGGAAGAAAAAAAATATCAGTTGGTATCACGACAGGGAGTGAAAACGCCTGGAGCTGCTGCAGGTCAGAGCAGGATGAGCTCTGAGGATGGATGGGAGTGTGGGAGTGCAGGCAAGATGAGTAAGAGTGGATTGAGAAGGAAAGAAAAGGAGTGGATGGAGAGATAGGAAGGGGATAGGAATGAGCGTAGAAGATAAGACTTCAAACGGTGGTTGATTTTACTGCCGCACAGATGGCTGCTGGGATTGGTCATTTAATAGAAACCGTCTCTGGGTTTCACTGCGCCCCCTTCACTTGGGCGAAACTTGTAAGTCGTTTGATGCTTGAATTAAGCCGTTTCCAGTATTAACAGCTGTGTTAATACTGGTGCAGGTAGGTTTTGTCAAACTCATCACTCGCATTGGAGGAAAGTGGAGATTTGTCTTCCAGATACGTTTATTTCTCCAACTTTTCAGCAGTTGCTTCTAAACCCCCTGGCATACTTATTTATCCGTCTTTGTCTGACTTTTATTTTTTTCTCTGCGGTGGGTCAGGCCATTTTAAGTCCCACCTCTCTCAATGGTCCAGGAGAAGTTTGACATTTCATTTCAGCAGTCCCATCACTTCTACAGCGCTCTTGTTTGATGGCTCGTTGATTCACAATTAATCAAAGCTGTGGTGTTGCAGCAGCCGGATCTCTTGGCACGGAGTGACCTTGCCAGATGAATAAATGAAAGCGACCTCTTGCTGGATAATTTAAGTGAATCCACCACTCTGGAGAAAATCTCATTAATGACAACATGGTTGGGTTACTTACAATGGCAATAATTCAGGGCGACCTACCAGTTAGTGGACTGGGAAACTTGTCCGGGGCAGTGTAAGAAACCAGTCTCTCGAGGAAAGGTCAGATATTTGTCCTTGTAGCTTTTTGTTGGACCGCCACCAGACTGTTTAAACGACACGGAGAGACTGGCAGGACCTTCGGTTCAGTTAATCAGGCCTGTTTGAGTTTGGTTCGGCCAAATCAGCCCTCAAAGTGAAACCAGTTGCAGGGGAGTCGGCCTACTGACACGGGGCTGAACAAATCGTTTTTCTGGTCACTGGTCAGGTCACTGGTGCCAAACTGGAACCATGTCAGGGACGAGTGCAGTCACGTGGCCGGGTCATGTGTATTTTGAGACTTGAGCAGATGGTTTTTGTTTCTGCTAAGGGAATATTAAACACGTTAACTCACATGTTAATATTAGCTTCAGTTTGTCTGCTTCACTGGTGCAAAAAAAAAAAAAAGTGTTGAGTGCTTTTTTAATTGGAAATGCACATGTGAACTCGCTGAACTCTACAGCTAACCTGATAATTTGACCCATTTTAAAGATGTCCGACAGCCAACATAGTTGTCTCGCAGCATTTTAAACCCCCTCGTTATTTTCCAGAACGCGTGGCTGTTCCTGCTGCCTCCTGAAAGAAAGTTATGGGTATGACAGAAACAGCCTAAATCAGAATATAAAAGTTTCCAGCAGCTGTGGAACCTGTCCTTGTCAGCAGCAGGGATATACATATTCCTGCTGCTGGCAAGGTGTTGATGTGACAGAGGCAAACTTGGAAGGTGTTTTTGGGTTTTTTTTTTTCCCCAACTAGATAGTTTTGTGCAGTGTCACAGTGAAAGTTTGAGGCTTTTTGGCTGTTAAAGCTGCGTCTCTGTCAAAGAAAAGGACCACCTGTCTGGATAAATACACGTTTGTACACGTTGACGTGGAGTATGACACGATTCAGACACCATTCAGGGAAAATGCATTTTCAAATGGAAAGATGTGGTTTGACTTGGTGCAATCTAAAACAGTCAGACACAACTAGGATTAGCTAAACATAAAAATGTATTTACCAGTTTATATAAATGGGGCATTAGTTAACGTTTTCTTAGATTTATTAAACAATTTGAGTATTACTTTTTTTTTTACATTTTATAGTTTTTGTTTGACTTAGTGTTCTTATCTGGTATGAATTTGTCGGTGAAATGCAGTGTAGTTGGTGCGTTTAACTTTAGCTCCATAGGATGAATAGGGGTGTGAAAAAAAATCGATTTGGCAATATATCGCGATTTTCAGCAGCCCAATATAATATCGATTTTTCAGCTCCTAATATTGATTTTTTTAGGGAAATTGTTTAATTTTCCCATTTAAATTGCTTGAAATTAAATGTGCAAAAAACACTAATAATAAACAATAAATAGGTTGTTTTGAAGCAAATAGTTTTGACTCAATTTGTCCTCTGAATGATCAATATCATCTGATGAATATATACAGCAACTTGATTTTTCATCTCTATTTAATTTTGATATTAACTGGGTGGAATATCACAATATATCGCGATATTGTGATATCGTGATAATATTGTATTGTGACCCAAGTATCATGATACATATTGTATTGTGAGATCCTGGCCAATACTCACCCCTGATAGTGAATCCTACAACATGTCACCAAAGCTATAACCTTGAGCACAGTTCAAGGTGGTAAATCTGTAGCAACAAATTGGGCAAAGGATTTAAGCATCTAAGCTACGACGAGTTTCACAGACAGCGCTTGTTGGCAGCCATTTGCATTTCCCAATAGTGCTACTTTGAAGATGCTTCTCTTGTTGCCAGCTCAGAGCCAGGCATCCAACATCTGAGCTGGCTGATATGTTCTTTAAGAGACATTCAGACACCACGCCACCAGCCTGCACCAGAGAAGCAATCTTTAATTTTATTCTTGGTTGACTCAAAACTTAAATCAGCCAAGTTTAAATGACATAATGATGATCTGCTGCGTTTCGTCTGGAAGTTGATATTAAAATCTTGGGTTAAGCTTCCATCCGTGCCGTTTATTCATGGAGTAATAACATCAAAGAACCTTTCTTTTCATAACAAATTCATTATTCTGCATGGTGAGTCCAAACATGCAGCTAATCAGATGTTAAACAGCCCTGATCTCAGATTCAAGGCCGTGTGATGACACAGGCGGATCAACTCCAAACCGCTTCCCCTTAACGTAGTTTTGGCTGCATCGATTTAATTTTAAAACCAACACACATTTTTCAGTTCGCTGCATCAAAGCTGATCGATAAAAGCAATCGCTGCTTTTCTGTGACTGTTGACAGAATTGTCAACACAGATAGGACGACATTTCTGTAAGTGCGTAAATGAATGGGAGTGCAGTTTGAGGCTCAGTGGATAAATGCGGGCGACACTGAAACACAAAGGCAAATGCACCGTGTGAGCGCCACTGCACACAAACGCATAATCGTCTGTACTTTACCGACTGTTGTTCAGACACGTTAAACACGCGCACATACATACACGGATTATAAATATGACGGACTGTTGGCAACCAACATACTGTATAAGACACCCGGACGCAGCGTGATTGAAAACACACACTGAGACTTGAGTGATTGCATGATTGAG
Organism: Hirundichthys speculiger; assembly: GCA_018398805.1. Taxonomy (NCBI): domain Eukaryota; kingdom Metazoa; phylum Chordata; class Actinopteri; order Beloniformes; family Exocoetidae; genus Hirundichthys; species Hirundichthys speculiger. The sequence goes on from JAGFBZ010000560.1 coordinate 330,192, forward strand.
CACACAATAGCACCACACAGATGAGGGCATGGCGGGTACACCCTGCTGTTCAACACGCATCCCTCACAAGGCTGAATGAGTCTCTCACGCACACACACACACACACACACACACACAAACACACCCAGACACTTGCTCTGCTGTGATCTGGGGGCTAAATGTTGTCGAGTTTTGAATCGAAGTTCAGATCCCTCTTCTGTTCGTCTCAATTTAGAGATAATGAGAGACAAGGACAGACACAATCACAACACCCACAAAAACACTCTTGCATTTTTTTATTTTATTTTTTTCAGGACTCGGAGCCATTCGCGTGTCATTGTGCTTTTTATTTATTTCCTCTGCATTATTAATGGCGTCTCAAAGCGTTCCTCGGTTACTGCTGGCAGGTTGTGTTACCAGCCATGAGCGGCGGTAAACGAAGTGCGAATAAAACATGCCGGGCCTCATTTGTCTGCATTGCTTTAAGTTTGGGACCTTGACAAACACACTCTGAAGTCATTTCAGCCCATGTCTGCGCATCTAGAGACGTGCTCCTTTTTTAGAGGAGGAGCGTGCTGCAGACAAGTGGTTGCTTTAAAGTTGGTTGCTTTAATGCACGTTCTGGAAATTATCATTAAGGAGGACGGATCAAATGGGTCTGCACAGGGATACAATGAGCTCTTAGGAGAAGCTGTTAAATGTCAAAAGACAAAGCTGGGAGGTACAAGTGGGATTACTGCAAATTAGATTTTGTTGTCTTCCTTGAAACAAGCTGCGGTTGTTCGGCGTTAGTTCGATGTTAAAAGCAGGGATGTGTTTCACGGTTGCCGACGGTGGGAACAGCAGCAAATTAACGCGCACGTAATTATCAGGTAAAGCTAAATCAGTGTAGCGCTAATAGAAAGCCTTTTTTACTACTTTTTTCCGTTATTGTGACTACTTATTTTAATTTTGTCGTGTTCGTTCTTTTGAATTAGCTTTTGCATCGTCACAGGAGCATTTTCATTCAATGATTAAATGCACGGTTGAAGCCTGTAACGTTTCGTAACCTACATGAGGTTCAAGTGTCTCAGCAGCTGACATGTTTGTCAAACATTTGGAACGTCATCATCGATAAAATTCCTATTAAAGCTCCCAATACAGAGTTGGGATCAACCCTTTAAAATTTTCATTACTTATTGCAGTTATTCATTGTGACTGAGAACTACATTAGAACAGGCATCACCTCGGTCACAGTCCTGTGGAAATCACATCATGATTGGATCTGTGGTGGCAGTAAACATGGCTAATAGGCATTAGTTGCAGTCGCACATTTTGACATGTTTAATGCAACTTATAACGTTAACAAATGGCTCCATTCAGAGCACGGGCGTTGCTCACGCTGGCGCTCTGGCAGCGCTTCGTGGCGGATGGCCATGGATCACCGCTGCTGACGAGGCTTCCCAAAAAAACTGTTAACTTTGCGAGTTATTACTTGCTGGCTCTCGCCGGCACGGTCAGTGCACACGAGACGCGTGCACGCTTTTGGAAGAAGGAAGAGCCCGGATCAAAGATCATTTATGGCCCGAGCGTGAAAAGCTAATTGACTTGGAAATCAAAATCATGAGGCTATAAAATATTAACACAAATCATGCATGGAGTTGTGAGAGAAAACGGACGGTTATAATGCGTTGGGCAACGAGGAGGCAGCTTTTTGTCATTTTGTCTTTCGCGCTCCCGTTGTCTCTGAAAGTGGACTGGGTGTTTTTTAGCATTAAAGTCATTTATCTGGCTGAGCCAGATGAGAGGGAAAGATTAAATGGGGTCAGCCTTGTAAGCTGAGTCAACATTTCCCTTGTAGTTGGCTTTTTACATGGCTGTCTTTGTTCTGTTTACTGTTACAGAAACGTGGATGAATCCCTTTCTCTCTGCTGAGAGGAGCCATCAATACAGGAAACCCATTAGATGAGAACCAACACAGACAGAAAAGTACTGAGACTCAAACCATTACCATAATGGCAAATGGGAGCTGGCTGAATAGAATTTCCTTCCAGCTTCATACACATATGTGAAGAAGACTCGTACTGCTTTATTTACTCTAGAAACTAAGATTAGATTGCTCTTCCTGCTCATCCTTTTAAGTTGTCTCCAAGGGTAGCTGTGTGGTAATTATAACATACTGCGTGTTTTTATTTTGTATACAATAAAGGAGCTGGTTAAGCAGAGCAATAGAAGGAAGACATCATTGCAACAACAGTGATATATTTTACACAAATGTTTAGGAGAACAGTATAAAGGTACTGACAACAATATTTGCTATCTTGTCTGATTGTGCTTCATAAGTGCTTAAT